>CM063501.1:81677964-81720464 GCA_032207245.1 Pardosa pseudoannulata | reverse complement strand
ATGTATATATATATGTATGTATATATATATGTATGTATATATATATATGTATATATATATATGTATATATATATATATATATATATATATATATATATATATATATATATATATGCTTGTGTGTATGCATATAATGCACCTTTATTTCATTTAATACTTGATAAATGTTTTTAAAAAAGTGTTTCTCAGAAGCAAATTTAATCTGTCAAATGCAAAAGAAAAATAAAATTGTTTTAGTAATATAGTAGAGGTGAAAACATTTTTCAAAATCAAGAAGCGTAACAAAGTTTGAAAAAGATTTAACCACCGTCTCGAAATTGTCCACGCAGATTCTCAACGGATCATTAAACAGGTCGCAGAGAGCTGTAGGTACTTAACAATATTGTTTAAATCACGTACTTCGAATGTTAATAAACTTAAATCTAATTAATGCATAATTTAGTTTTCTCGGAGTGTGCTCTTAAAGGTCATAAAACTGCGTATAAGGAGTGACAGTGATAATAATTAATGGTTATAGTAAATTTAATTGCTTTGGTGCGTTATCAAGTAAATTGCTTGTAATATCACATGTTAATGATGGCAGTTAATGATGTATCAGTACAAGACATTAGAAAGTCAGTGATCGTTGCTTATTGCTCAGAGAAATCTCGCTGAGATAAAATATCTGCAATCCATTTAAACATATGCAAAATGCGATTACAGCACGCTTTGTAAGTTTGTGTTTGTAAACAAGTAATTCTACACTTAACTGAGTTTCTAATGGGACAGAATACAAAGGTAATCGTGTATATAATTTTCTATTTACAATTAAAATGACTGCATTAACTATTAAAATTGTAAATTGGGAAAATAATATTTAGCTTAGAGTCTTTATATTATATTTTATACAGTATATTATTTATTATCTTTAGAGATTATTTTATATCACAAATATGCATAGTTCAGATTATTTCAGTGCATAATCTTAATGGAATATTACTGAGCGGGAAAAAAAAGACTAAATTTAAAATACAGAAAGGAAAAGACTATTTATAATTAGAATGACGGCGTTAACTATTAAAAATGTAAATTTTAAAAACAAGATTTAGTTTAGAATTTTAATATTATATTTTATAAAGTATGATATTCATTATATTTAGAGATAATTTATATTACAAATATGCATAGTTGATATTATGGCATAATCTCAATGGAATATTACTGTGCAGGAAAAGAAAGATGAAATTTAAAATAAAGAGAGCAAAAGCAGAAAAAGAAAACAGTTTTGGATTGCTCTTATAATTGCAACAGATTTTAAAATGAATTTTAATTTACTAACCTGAATTTCTACTTATTTTCTTCAGATTTCATAATGAGTCAACTGAAATCAATATCCTATTCGACATGAATGGATGTCTCCGGTCGCAAAAATATCGCATTTTTCTATCTACAAATTATCTACTCTTTAGTTATCTTGCGTTATGAATTCACTAATAAATCCTTATCTATCCTTTGTCCTGTTTATCTTTCCTTTATTTGTTCATTTTCTAGTTCTATGCTATTCATTCTCAGTGAAATAAACTCGGAATTGACAGGTTAGCCCCATATAGTCCTGTTGATTCGTATACTGAAAATCTTGAAGATCATTATTCTATTGTGTCCTACATGTTTAACAAAATGGAGCTGCTGTTCTTTGGTGCAAATACACCCCATTATGTCTGTATTCCATCCATAGTAAAATAACTTATTGTGACGACATTATGAATTATTATATGGAATTTAAGGCGTCTTGAACACATTCTCAATAAAATCCCATTTACGAAGTTCTACTAAAGTTTTTTAAGTTTAAGCAGATGGAAGATTTTACTTAGAATTTTCCTAACTCTTAAATCAGAATTATAAAACTTCCTAAACATCTAAATTGTAGTATAATACATGAATCACAGAAGACATCTTTTTTAGAATCAGATAATATTTTTGAAAACTGTAATTTTTCTGAAATATTTTGTTTATGTTTGAAATGCTTCATGCCACCCAATGTTTCGTAGATTCCTTCAAATGTTTACCGAACAATAATAATTTATTTTAAGGTGGGTCTTCCACATTTGATTTATCTCACTTTATGTTAACCTATATGAAAAGAAATCCCTCTGGTCGGATTGTATATAAAGAATTCTTAACACATTGTGAGCGGGTACATTTAGCAGTGGAATTATACCGGGAACAGGCATTTTCGAGTAAATTTATTTATTTAGTTAAATCTCAATAAATCGAAAATTATTTATTTTTTTACCCAAATTTCAGTTATTTCTATTGAAATATATAAACAAATATATAAAAAGACAAATAAACAAATATATATAAATACACACACATATTATATATATATATATATATATATATATATATATATATATATATAATATAAATATACATATACATAATATCACTTTCGCAGAAATAAATAAAAAGTTAATTTTAAATCTAAATTGATTTTTTAATCAACCTTTCCGTTCTGTGGTTCCGCATCAACTGATGTAAAAAGTTTGCTTGTCTAAATTTTTCCAGAATCTATGTAGTAGACAAGAACATTCGGCTTCGTTTTCCTGTATATACCGTTATTTTTGTACCCATAAACAAACCATGTTGTTACACTAAGCTGTACAGTACGTGACCCGCTGTCAAGTGTCAACTGTCAACTGTCAGAAAACGTACTAGTCCGTGTCATGTTCTCAAGTATCAATCATCAGAAAATGCACTAGTACGTGCCGTGACACTAAAGTGTAGCATCTCCATCTCCACAGTAGCAATTTTTCAAACACGTAGGACACATTAATAATTATTATAATTATATAATTATAATTATTAATTGTGTGATTAGTTATTATAATTATATAATTAATATATAAATAATAATTATAATAATAATTAATTCTATAATTAATAATTGTATAATTAATTATTATAATTACTATTTTAAGTATAATTCGACAATATAAATTTCTGCTTTAGCTCAATTCCTGGTTGTAGTTAAAAGAATTTACAAGGAATACTATGGGAGAATGGTAAAGAAATATGCATTTCCTTACTAGAGACAAAGAAAACGGCTTTAACTATAACAAAGCGAATAAAGACATGAAATGAATAGCTCAGATGATATTTTTATGTTCTAATGTATCTCATTCTTATAAATTCCATACTAGGATTTAATTCACTGGGGATACAGTTAATATAATCACACAAAGTTATATAATATAGAATATAATTAAGAAATGTCTAATAGTGACCGTAATTGTTTTAGACATAGTCATAGGCATGATGTGCAGCGATACTAAAGAGTAGAACTTCCATCCCCACAGTAGTAATTTGTTAAACACATAGGACACAATTATTATTATAATTATATAATTAATATATAAATAATAATTATAATAATAATTAATTCTATAATTAATAATTGTATAATTGTTATAATTATTGTTTTAAGTATAATTCGACACCATAAATTTATGCCTTAACTCAATTCGTGGTTGTAGTTAAAAGAATTTACAAGGAATACTATGGGAGAATGGTAAAGAAATATGCATTTTCTTACTAGAGATATAATATGAATATACATATATGTAATATCATTTTCGCAAGTATAAATAAAAAGTTAATTTTAAATCTATATTGATTTTTTTAATCAACCTTTCCGTTCTGTAGTTCCGCATCGACTGATTTAAAACTAGTTTTTGTTTGTCTAAATTTTTCCAGAATCTATGTAGTAGACAAGAACACTCGGCTTCGTTTTCATGTATATACCGTTATTTTTGTACCCATAAACAAACCATGTTGTTACACTAAGCAGTACAGTACGTGACCCGCTGTCAAGTGTCAACTGTCAGAAAACGTACTAGTCCGTATCCTGTTCTCAAGTATCAATCATCAGAAAATGCACTAGTACGTGTCCCGCATACAATGTGTTAAGAAAATGTATCATGTGATAGAACAGTAATTTTTCTAAAATTCCATTTAGTACATTCATTTATTTATTTTAATTGTATACGTGTTAATGCTTTTGTTGGCCTTTGAGAAAGAGTGTGTCGTAATAGGTTACAAATAATTTAAAATTTAATATATTTTTTTAGGAAAGTTTTGTTAAGAAAATGAAAGGTAGCATGCCAGAGTATCTGCTGTTGAATCATGTTGCTTATTTTGTAAAATAATTCTTTAAATGCGAACCGGGGAAAGAGAATTATATTATTAATTTATATTATTATATTATTTTATTATTGTAGATTTATTTTATTGTTTTGGTACAGGTTAACACTGAGCGACAGGAATCTAATGTGGCAGGTACAAACCCACATTAAAGTATATTTGTATCTGGTTAAAACTTCTTTCTCTCTTAGATAATTTAAATTAAATTTAAATTTATAATAAAATTTAAACATTTCACAAAAATTGATTGTTGAGACATAGAACGAATACCTGTAATTTAAGAACAAAATAATACTTAATAAGTATCAAAATAGTTTCTAAATAATAATAAGGCAAAAATAAAAGGAAATGTTGAAAAAATAGCAAATAACATTTATAAATTTACAAAATTTTTGAAAAATTTAATTTTACAAATATTTGATTAGAAAAATAAAAATGATTAAGTTAGTTCTGTTTCAACGTATATGTGTTCAAAATATAGAAACAAAGTTTGATAAATTCTAAAATCACTTTCTAATGGACACCTTCCCTGAAGGGTTTAACTGTTTAAATGCCGAATTCAGAAATAATTTCCCAATATCTTAAAATTTGGTTATATTATTAATTAAGAGTATATAAATACAATAGTGTTTTAAAATTAATTGAAAAAATTTGAGGGTGTTTTTAGCCATGGTCCATTAATGGAACATTGGCGTGTGACATGATTTTTAGAAGCTCATGAAAATAGTTAAATTAAAGTCTAATAATTATAACATCTTCTTAATATTACCTGTTTTGTTTATGTATCTTTAAATAATGTACAACTGATAAATATTATGACACTACAGAGTTTATGCAATATTGGGTCAGGTTTTTCCAATTCTGTTGGATTATCGAATTTCATTTTTTTTCCTCATTTTACTACAGGGTTTTCAGTCTTTCTTTTCTTCTTGGCCCTTACACCCGTTTTCTGAAATTTGTCTTCATCTGGAGTACTTACATCTTTTTTTTAAATGACGATCATTTGACACACATCGAATGGCGTAAGAGCATCTAAATTATTTTCACCAATATCTTCTTTATCGGTTATATCACCAGGTTTGTCAGGTTCTTACTTTCAAATATCTACGTCTTCCAAATCAGAATCGAAAGAGTTTTTAAAAAGACCAAAGCATCTTGTATTGTAAGGCATCTTTCAGACATGGTGTTAAATTTATGAAAACTTTATTAATGAAACACATAGAAAACACACACGCACTTTTTCATTGTTGTACAAAAAAACTAATAAGAAAATTATCTCAAAGGAAACTGATAACATTTCAGCAAACATATGTCATAGGACACCTTTTGTGTGAAATTGTACTTCTCTCCAAAGGCACAGGTGAAAGCCCCACCCCTCACGCACACACACACATGTTCAGCCACCTTAGCAAAAATAATTTCTATTGTTATGACTTTATTAAAGTGAACATCAATGTCAAGTGTCAATATTATAATCCTTTCGAAGGATTGAAGCTTACATTTACAGCTTTATCTATTTATTTCCTTTAGAAAAGTTGCTATTCGTATCTGCATTCAAAAGAAAATAATGTTTACAATATTATACAATGCTTTGCACAAAAATGAAAAATGAACCCTTGGAACACCAATGTTCCAATAATCAGACAGAAGCATAAAAACGTAAATTTTACCTCTAAAATTTAATAATAATTTTTTTTTCTTCTATTATCGTAGAATATGCTGTCTAATAATATATTTTAAAACATTGATTTTTTTATTTAAACTGGAATTTTGGTAAATTTAATTGCAAGGGAGAGTAAAATTGACAAAATATAGTAAAAATCAAAAAATTATAAAAAAAATTAATTACCCAAACAAATTAAAACTTATTGTTAAAAATACTTTATAATTTCATATTCAATTGTATGTAAAAGCGATATTGATAAGATATTCTTTACATGTGAATTTTTTATTTTAAATGTCATGTTACATTATTGGAACATTGGCGGGTAAATGGTTAAAATCTGGGGAGAGTGCATCCATGGAGAGGTAGCTAAACTAACGAATGTAATTTAACATTGGAATGAAGTTACATATGTTTGCACATACTACCCTGTCTACCAATAAGTATTTGGACACCTGTTATAGAAAAGAAAAACTAACTTTATTCAAAATCAATAGTTGGTAGAGCCTCCACGAGAGGCCATAACAGCGTGAACCCTCCGGGGAATACTGTCCACAAGTCTTTGTATTACAGCTAGTGGTATTGTCTTCTACTCGACTTGGAGTAGATATACAAGATCCTTCCCGATTTAAGACGAGTATTGCACCCCTTAATTTGGCGATCCAACTCGTCCCAGAGGTTCTCGATAGGGTTCAGGTCTGGGCTCCGGGTAGGCCAATCCATTCGATGAACTGAACTCCATAGGCACCATACCAAGCCTTGGTTTTCCTCGAAACATGACAACTGGCACTGTCGTCCTAAAAGTAACAGGGCTCCAACCCATAAAACTGCCAAATTGTAGGAAGCACGTTGTCATCCAAAACAGTGCAGTAGGCATCGGAGTTGAGCTTACCATGAATGGGGACTAAGGGTCCCAGTACATACCAGAAGAAACACCCCCAGACCATTATTCCACCTCCATCGACCTTGACTGTTGGCACAATGCTGGCAGAAGACGTTCTGCAGGCAGACGTCAGACCCAGACCCTGCCATCCGGACGGTAAAGGGTAAACCTTGATTCGTCGCTCCAAAGAACCCGTTTTCACTGATCTACGGTCAAATTTCGATGTGCTTTGCACCATATTAATCGAGCATCCCTGCTGGACTTAGTAATCAAAGGCTTATGGGGAGAAGCACGACCATGAAATCCAAGCAGATGTGCTTCCTTACGGATGATAATCATTGAAACAATACTCCCGGAGACCTGTCGAAACTCCTCGCGGTTGAGGAACATCGGTTGGTTGCGATTCTTCCCTATTTCTCTGGATAGCACTCGTCGGTATCTATCTGCCAGTTTCGTTGGTCTGCCGAGTGAGGGCACATTCCGACAATCACCGCTAACCTTCCACTTCTTAATCACATAGGCCACTCTTGATTTTGGGTACTTCAGATAGCTAGATATGTTCCTTGAGCATCGGCTACATTTGTGATACCCGATAATTATAACTTTCTCGAAATCAGAGACCTACGAACTGCGAGGCATCTTGCATGCGACTAATGCCGATGCTGTTCCCTACACGATGCATACCCGCGAAGGCCGTAACATACCTCAGGACAACAGATATCGTCATTTGCATAGATGTCCAAATACTTAATGGTAAACAGTGTATATCAAACCTTGTAATTATGCAATTTATTGTAGTTTTCAGTATCTCTTTTTGTTTTCCAGTTAGTAGTATTTAAAATATATCTTAAAAATCGAAATGTATGGAGGGTCGAAACAAATGTGAAAGGTCTAGTAGCATGAAAGTTGCCTTAAACAATATTATACCAACATATAATACTTATTGAAACTGAATAAGCATACCACACCCTATATCAGAATTTAAAATTCCGTTTGTTTAGTAACGATTTTTATTTTAAGAAAAGACAAAATGTAACTAATGTACAATCTCAAATTTTAATTAAGGAACAAATTTTAAATTTCATTCTAACATTCATTTATATATTTCTTTGGAATTGTCTGCGAGATGATTACATAAAAATTACTCAGGGTACTTTTACAGCAAAAAAAATAACTTTTAAAATGGGATTGTTTTTACTTTATTAAAAAAAAATTGGAAACAACGTTATAACAAAATGTCTTTTACTAATAAAACATCAAGAAAATGAACAAAAATTAACAAAAACATTTAGTTAGATAATTTATTGAAGTTTACATAATCATAACATTTTATAAAGCAAAATAAATAACGAATTAAATTAAATGAATTTCTCTTACGTAATGTAATTTCTATATACATTGGGGAAAATTCCTAGTAAAATGTGCATAAGTTTTTAGAAAATAAAATTATTATTATTATTAAAATAAAAATTTCATTGTTCTAAAAGAAAAAACAGCTATTGTTAGTAAAGAACAGCAAAAATGTATTTTAGTTTTTTGTTAAATATTTTCGTTACACATTTGCAATAAAAATTAAACATAGAATATGTAATTTTATCGATATGAAAATATTTATGATAAATTAAAGTTCCAATATTTTTTTACTTTATTTCTTATTCAATTCTTAGCTATTGTCTATATATCTGGAAATAATTTTAACAAATTTAATTTTGAAAAATTTGCTGATTTAGGGGTCGTTATTTTGTTACAAAATTTTAAATATTTCACCTACATTCTAATTTAGATATATATCATCTAAACACTATAAGAAAACTTTTATTTTAAATTAAACTACATTTTCAATAGTTTCATGAAATAAAATGATACAAAAATGTTACCAAATTATTTTTAACATGAAATGTTTGGTAACACTGAACAATAGTGTGCCTCTTGGCAAATTTGGCTAACTTATTGACGATTTTTACTGAAACACAAGTATTCTATTGAACATTGTATTCCTTGTTTTTAGGGTAACTTTAATTTATGTAGATGGCATCACTGTAAGAAAATTATATAATATTACATAATTAGCCAAAAACATTTAGAAACCGAGCATTCATATTTATGGGCAATCAATCGCTGTATAGTTTACAAAGCCAACACCTCCAAATTATTAAAAATTAGTCACAATGTACCATAAATGGTTCATTATATCTATTTTTTAAGCATTACACGAATTTTAATATATAATAAATGGATTCCACAAGGAGAGCTGGATACAAATGTAACATAAATTATAAATTATAATATAGGTACAGATTATTTAAATACGGTGATATCAGGGAAAAATCTTAGGCTACCGAGCTCAGAGGTTTATCGCCAAGTTGGCCGGGACACCATGTTATTCAGTCAGGCAAAAATGTGTTTGTTTTTCAGTGTCATAAAAACATGTCCAAGAAGATGAAAGTTAGATTCTTCAGGAAAATTAAGTATATCCTTTCATGAATTTTAAACACACGTATCACTAAACGAGTTTAATTTAATTAAACTCACCGTATGTGTATATATATATATATATATATATATATATATATATATATATATATAAATATATATATTATTTATATATATATATATATATATATATATATTGAACCTCAAATTAAAACAAAAAAGCTGAAATACTAGCTCGGATAAACTCTACTTTTTTACTTTTTCATGCCACAAAACAACAACAAAACGAATTTCTGCCAGATTCCGACTAGTAAATTAAAGTCGTTGACATTTTACATTTTATACAGCCACTTCCAGTAACAAGGAGGTAAAAAGTTAAATTATTATCTAGGTAAAAAGCAAAATTAACACTACTTTTTTACTTTTTCATTCCATAGAACAACAATAAAAAGAATTGATGCCAGATTTTGACTAGTCAATTAAAGTCGTTGACATTTTACATTTTATACAGCCATTTACAGTAACAAGAAGTTAAAAAGTCGGTTTATCATCTAGGTAAAAGTGAAATTATTTTAAATTACCGCGGGATTTTATAAAACAAAATTGAAATATAAAGTAAAAACAGTCATTTTCTAACAATAAAGTAAGGAAAGAGAAAAATAATTAAAAAAATGTTTATAAGCACCCTTACATGCTCCATAAAAACAACTTTTTAAATCAAAAATAAAATATAGACTTGTTTTAAATATAATTTGACACCATACATTTATGCCTTAGTTCAAGTCGTGGTTGTAGTAAAAAAAATCACAAGGGATATTATGGGAGAACGATAAAGAAAAGATAAAAAATAAATATGCTTTTTTTCTTACTAGACATAAAGAAAACTGCTTTAACTATAACAAAGCGAATAAAGACATAAAATGAATAGCTCAGATGATTTTTTATGTTTTAATATATCTAATATGCGTATAAATTCCATATTATGAATTATTTCTATGAGGATACAGTTAATATAACCACATACAGTTATATAATATAGAATATAAATTAAGAATATTAATGGAGAACGATGAAGAAAAGATAAAGATAAAATATGATCTTTTCTTGCTTGAAATAAAGAAAAGAAAACTGCTTTAACTATAACAAAGCGAATAAAGACATAAAATGAATAGCTCAGATGATTTTTTATGTTTTAATATATCTAATATGCGTATAAATTCCATATTATGAATTATTTCTATGAGGATACAGTTAATATAACCACATACAGTTATATAATATAGAATATAATTAAGAAATATGTAGCCAAATAATGGAACTTAATTGTTTTAGACATAGGCATAGACATTATGTAGTGGCGTGACATTAAAGAGTAGCACCTGCACCCCACAGTAGTAATTTGTTAGGCACGTAGGACACATTAATAATTATTTTAATTATATAATTAATAAATAATATATATATATATACTAGCATATAGCCCTTCATGTGACGGGATCAGTAATTTTTTTTAATTTTTCAGAATTGTATAGTACTCTATGAGGCAGGTAATAAATAGTTTGTGTTTTGACTGAGAATTATTTCGTAGAAGCTTAATAATTTGTTTATCTTAGTACTCTTCTAAATTCTTTTGATAATGTGAATGCAGTTTAGAATCACGTTGAATTCATTTAGAAAGATAATTCAAAGTTTTCTCAGCTACGTCGAGATTATCGTTAAGTTCTTCCCAATTTTTTTGCCACAGCAATTAATGGAAATAAAGGAATGAAACTATTATTTCAACTACACCCTGGAGGTAGATTGAATTTGTTATTAATAAAGGTGAAAAATTTTTATTGCAACAAAAAATAATCTATGATTAAATTTAAAATGATCACATTTGTACCTAATCTATTATTTAACCCAAATATAAAAGAAAATTATTTCCAGTGATAACATGTATGAAAATAATGCAGGTGATATTTAAATAATTTAAAATAAGAAATGATTACATGAGATGGTTAAAGGAATGACGTCATAATGGTAGGAAACAATATTATTTTTACCTATTTATCATGTGATAAATTTAATCGCCTGCTCTTAACTGGGGAAAATAGGACTTGAAATAATGGCATTAACCGCTCGAAAAGAGGGGAAGGGGTGAATTTCGAACATTTTAAAGACCAAAGTATTTTTTGCTGTGATATGAAGCCTATTTATACCAATTTATTTTAGAATCGGATCGATCGTTTAGGAGAAGATAAACTTTACTCTCTTTGAATTTTGCTTCTATCCATTCACGGTCCAACCGCTTCATAAATTTGCGAACAGATAACTTAGGCTATTATTATATAGGATATATATATATATATATACATATATATATATATATACATACATATATATATATATATATATATATATATATATATATATATATATATATATATATGTATATATGTATATATGTATATATATATATATATATATATTAATAATTGTATAATTAATTATTATAATTATTGTTTTAAGTATAATTCGACACCATAAATTTATGCCTTAGCTCAATTCGTGGTTGTAGTTAAAATAATTTACAAGGAATACTATGGGAGAATGGTAAAGAAACTAGGCTTTTTTCTTACTAGACATAAAGAAAACTGCTTTAACTATAACAAAGCGAATAAAGACATAAAATGAATAGCTCAGATGATTTTTTATGTTTTAATATATCTAATATGCGTATAAATTCCATACAAGGATTTAATTCTCTGTGGATACAGTTAATATAACCACATTCAGTTATATAATATAGAATATAATTAAGAAATGTCTAATAGTGACCGTAATTGTTTTAGACATAGGCATAGGCATAATGTAATGCAGCGACACTAAAGAGTAGCACTTCCATCCCCACAGTAGTAATTTATTAAACACGTAGGACACATTAATTATTATTATAATTATATAATTAATATATAAATAATAATTATAATAATAATTAATTCTATAATTGATAATTGTATAATTAATTATTATAATTACTATTTTAAGTATTATTCGACATTATAAATTTATGCCTTAGCTCAATTCGTGTTGTAGTTAAAAACATTTACAAGGAATACTATGGGAGAACTGTAAAGAAATATGCATTTTCTTACTAGAGATAAAGAAAACTGCTTTAACTATAGCAAAGCGAATAAAGACATAAAATGAATAGCTGAGATGATATTTTTCTGTTATAATGTATCTCATTCTAATAAATTTCATACTAGGATTTAATTCTCTGGGGATACAGTTAATATAATCACACACAGTTATATGATATAGAATATAATTAAGAAATGTTTAATAGTGACCGTAATTTTTTTAGACATATGCATAGGCATAATGTAGTGCAGCGACACTAAAGAGTAGCACTTCCATCCCCACAGTAGTAATTTATTAAACACGTAGGACTCATTAATTATTATTATAATTATATAATTAATATATAAATAATAATTATAATAATAATTAATTCTATAATTAATAATTGTATAATTAATTATTATAATTACTATTTTAAGTATTATTCGACAATATAAATTTATGCCTTAACTCAATTCGTGGCTGTAGTTAAAAACATTTACAAGGAAATACTATGGAAGAACTGTAAAGAAATATGCATTTTCTTACTAGACATAAAGAAAACTGCTTTAACTATAACAAAGCGAATAAAGACATAAAATGAATATCTGAGATGATATTTATCTGTTATAATGTATCTTATTCTAATAAATTTCATACTAGGATTTAATTCTCTGGGGATACAGTTAATATAATCACACAGTTATAAAATATAGAATATAATTAAGAAATGTCGAATAGTGACCGTAATTGTTTTAGACATAGGCATAGGCATGATGTAGTGTAGCGACACTAAAGAGTAGCACTTCCATCTCCACAGTAGAATTTGTTAAACACGTAAGACACATTAATTATTATTATAATATATAATTAATAAAATATAAATAATAATTATAATAATAATTAATTATCTAATTAATAATTATATAATTAATTATTATAATTATTGTTTTAAGTATAGTTCAACACCATAAATTTATACCTTAGCTCAAATCGTGGTTGTAGTTAAAAAAATTTACTAGGGATAGTGGGGGAGAACGATAAAGAAATATGCATTTTCTTACTAGAGATAAAAAAATTGTTTTGATTACAACAAAGCGAATAAAGACATAAAATGTATATCTCAGATGATTTTTTATATTATAATATTTTATATTATAACAGTTATTGACTCGTAGATTTAAAAATTTATAAAATTTTAGAAGACAAATATTATTATTACTATTTGTTTAAACAAGTTTAAGAAAGGGCAAATTTTTGATAAATATAAATGAAATTCTAAGAAATTACCTTTTAAAATTCAGAAGGAGGCATCAGCGTCGGTTATCACGAAATGAACTAAAATTAAAGTATTTTTTGTAGCAAAAACTAAATATTTCAAACTTAATGCAAATTTTTTAACATATCTGACACAGGTCTTATTGGACATCAGGACCACAACAACCTCTTAATATTCAATTACCATTACGAACATCGATCAGATGTAGAATGAAATTGTGTTTGTATGGGTGAAACGACATGTTCTTTCTAACGGTATGAAGCCTTTGTAAAGGTATTATTTTACTGTAATGGTATTATTCCTTATGAGAGGCAATTTGTTAATATAAGTCCAAAAAGTATCTTCCGGAAAAAATTTTCTACGACCATTTGAAACCCGATCAACATTATGGATGTTGGTATAATGTGTATATAAACCACTGGGCTCTTTTTGACATATTTTAAAATCATATGTATCACTTTTGTCAATAATTACAAGAATACAAATACATTGAAACAAATTTTTAAAATAAAATAATAAAAAAAGAACTCTCTCCAAATTATCTCTAAAAGCAAAATTGTGTGGATTTTATTTTCTAAACAGCTTTTCATAGACCTGTATTGGAAACACTTCGAATAAAGTCTTAAAACGTAATAAACGAAAACATCATTATAGGTCTCATAAAAACAACTTTTACATTTGCGAATAAAAGAGAGCCTTATATCAAGCATAAATGTGAGTCATTACATTTAATATAAACCTTTCTATTGAAGATAGGGATATACAAAATCAAAAAAGGTATCTAGGATGAATAGAATAACAAAATATTATAAAGAATATTATGTTTTTTATCTATGAAAAAATAATATTGCTGTGGATGTAACAAAGACGAAGTGCATAAAATCAATATTTCGGATAAGTTATAAAGTTATAACGTTTCTAATATTGAAAGCATTCCATATCATCTAATTTCCTATATACTTTGTTAGGATAAGCAGACTCTTTTATATAATATGAAATATCATATATCTAGCAAATCAAACACAGCTAGAATAAAAGTGAAACATATATATGGTCTATGAAAAGAAATTTTTTTATACAACAGATGGGCCCATTCAATATACTAATATAGAAGCATTTTTAGAAAATAAATGATTCTTCCTTAATAATATATAAATGAATAATGATACCTTTTATCATAGTAACATCAAATAATGGTATTTAATTCTTTGTAAACACATGGCACAGTTAAAGATATATAATTCTATAGTTGTGGTACAGTATTCTATAGTTGGTACAGTATTCTATAGTTGTGGTACAGTATTCTACAGTATTCTATAGTTGTGATTCTATAGTTGTGGTACAGTGTGTGTTTAAACTAAAATGATTTTTTTCTCATATTTTAAAATCATCTGTATCAACTTTGGCAATCGTTAAAAAATACAATTACATTGAAAAAAAATTTTTTAATAAAATAATCAAAAATAACGCTCTCCAAATTATCTCTAAAGGCAAAATGTATTAATTTTATTTTCTAAATAGCTTTCCTTAGAGCTGCAATAGAAACACTTCGAAAAAGTCTTAAAATGCAATAAACAGAAACATCATTATTGGTCTCATAAAAACATTTTTTATATTTGCGAATAAAAGAGAGCCTTATATCGAGCATAAATGTGATTCATTACATTTAATATTAATCTTTCCATGAAAGATATTGATATAAAAAGTCAAAAAAGGTATCTGTGATGAATAGAATGTCAAAATATTATAACGAATATTATGTTTTTTATCTATGAAAATTAATTATTGCTGTGGGTGTAACAAAACGAAATGCATAAAATCAATATTTCGGATAAGTTAGTGTTATAACATTTCTATTGCAATTCCATATCATCTAATTTTCCATATACTCCGTTAGGATCAGCAGACTCTTTTACATAATACGAAATATCATATATCTAACAAATCAAACACCCCTAGAATAAAAGTGAAACATATATATAAATATATATATATATATATATATATATATATATATATATATATATATATGGTCTATGAAAAGAAATTTTTCTATGCATAGAACGATAGAGATTCCCATAACCTACTCTGATATAGAATCATTTTTAAGAAATAAAGAAGTGATTCTCCCATAATAATATATAAATGAATAATGACGTTAATGATAATAACACCAAATAATGGTATTTAATTCTTTGTAAACAAATTGCAGGATTAAAAATTTTCGTCCCATATGTCATATTATATAATTAAATTTTATAAAAGTTAACGCATCTTTTTTGAAGTGTAAAGCTTCCAGCAAATAAATTTCCATTATTTCGAAATTCCTCCCAGTCAATACGGCCAAAGCATTCAATTTAATGATAAAGAAAGTGTATTTAATAGATTGTGAGGACTGCAAAACTATAATTGATTATAACCGTTAGCCAAACATTAGTACAAAAATAGTGTAAAAATATTATATATATATATATATATATATATATATACATATATATATATATATATATATATATATATATATATATATATATATATATATATATATATATATAATATAATATATATATATATATATATATATATTATATATATATATATCAGTGCATCTACTTTCGAGCCAAAATGTGAACTACAGTATATTGATATTTTTATGCAACTTGTGAAATTAATTTTAATTTATAACAAAATACACTATATTTAAAGTATTTTTTGTAAGAAAAACTAAATATTTCAAACTGAATGCAAATTACTTAATATATTTCACACAAGTCTTATTGGACATCAGGTTGGCGTCCACAACAACCGTTTAATATTCATTACCATTATGGATATCGATCAAATGTAGAATGAAATTGTGTTCTTATGGCTGAAACGGTACGTCCTATGTAACGGTATTATTCCGATATTATTTTATTGTAATGGTATTATTCCTTCTGAAATGTGATTGTTAATATACTTCCCAAAAGTTTCTTTCGGAAATATTTTCTACGTTCATTTCAAACCCGATCAACATTATGGATGTTGGTATAATGTGTATATAAACCACTGGGCTCTTTTTGACATATTTTAAAATCATATGTATCACTTTTGTCAATAATTACAAGAATACAAATACATTGAAACAAATTTTTAAAATAAAATAATAAAAAAAGAACTCTCTCCAAATTATCTCTAAAAGCAAAATTGTGTGGATTTTATTTTCTAAACAGCTTTTCATAGACCTGTATTGGAAACACTTCAAAAAAAGTCTTAAAACGTAATAAACGAAAACATCATTATAGGTCTCATAAAAACAACTTTTACATTTAGGAATAAAAGAGAGCCTTATATCAAGCATAAATGTGAGTCATTATATTTAATATTAATCTTTCTATGAAAGATACGGATATAAAAAATCAAAAACGGTATCTGGGATGAATAGAATGTCAAAATATTATAACGAATATTATGCTTTTTATCTATGAAAAAGTAATATTGCTGTGGGTGTAACAAAGACGAAATGCATCTAGGATGAATAGAATGTCAAAATATTATAACGAATATTATGCTTTTTATCTATGAAAAAGTAATATTGCTGTGGGTGTAACAAAGACGAAATGCATAAAATCAATATTTCGGATAAGTTATAGTGTTATAACGTTTCTAATATTGAAAGCAATTTCATATCATCTAATTTTCTATATACTTTGTTAGGATAAGCAGATTCTTTTACATAATATGAAATATCATATATATCTAGCAAATCAAACACCCCCTAGAATAAAAGTGAAATATATATATGGTCTATGAATGAAATTTTTCTATACAATGGATAACAGAGAAACAAATTTAACATACTCTGATATAGAATCATTTTTAGGAAATAAAGAAGTGATTCTCCCGTAATAATATATAAATGAATAATAACCCTGTCAATGATAATAACAGCAAATAATGGTGTTTAATTCTTGGTGAAGAAATGGTGG
The DNA here is from genome assembly GCA_032207245.1 of Pardosa pseudoannulata. Lineage (NCBI taxonomy): Eukaryota > Metazoa > Arthropoda > Arachnida > Araneae > Lycosidae > Pardosa > Pardosa pseudoannulata. Next base: position 81,702,951 of record CM063501.1, on the reverse strand, counting down.
AATTAAAGATTTTCGTCTGATAAGTCAAATTATAAAATAAAATTTTCTAAAAGTTAACGCATCATTTTTGAAATGTAAAGCTTCCAGCAAATAAATTTCCATTATTTCGAAATTCCTCCTAGTCAATACTGCCAAAACAGTCAATTTAATGATAAAGAAACTTTAATAGCTTGTGATGACTTCAAAACTATAATTGATTATAACCGGTAGCCAAACATTAGTACAAAATAGTGTAAAAATATTATATATCAGTGCATCTAATTTAGAGCCAAAATGTGAACTACAGTATATTGATGTTTTTATGCATCTTGTGCCATTAAGTTTCAATTTATAACAAAATACACTATATTTAAAGTATTATTTTGTAACAAAAACTAAATATTTCAAACTTAATGCAAATTACTTAATATATTTCTTACAAGTCTTATTCGACATCAGGTTGGAGTCCACAACAATCTTTTAATAATATTCATTACCATTATGGATATCGATCAGATGTAGAATGAAATTGTGTTCGTATAGATGAAACGGTACGTCCTATTTAACTGTATTATACCTGTATTATTTTATTGTAACGGTATTATACCTTCGGAAAGGTAATTTGTTAATATTCTTTCCAAAAGTTTCTTTCGGAAATATTTTCTACGTTCATATCAAACCCGATTAACATTACGGATATGGGTATAAAGTGTATTTAAACCACAGTGTTCTTTTCCACATATTTTAAAATCATCTGTATCAGCTTTGGCAATAGTTAAAAGAATACAAATACATTCAAATAAATTTTTAAAATAAAATAATAAAAAAGAACTCTCTAAATTATCTCTAAAAGCAAAATTGTGTGGATTTTATTTTCTAAACAGCTTTTCATAGACCTGTAATGGAAACGCTTCGAATAAAGTCTTAAAACGTAATAAACGAAAACATCATTATAGGTCTCATAAAAACAACTTTTACATTTGCGAATAAAAGAGAGCCTTATATCAAGCATAAATGTGAGTCATTACATTTAATATAAACCTTTCTATTGAAGATAGGGATATACAAAATCAAAAAAAAGGTATCTAGGATGAATAGAATAACAAAATATTATAAAGAATATTATGTTTTTTATATATGAAAAAATAATATTGCTGTGGATGTAACAAAGACGAAGTGCATAAAATCAATATTTCGGATAAGTTATAAAGTTATAACGTTTCTAATATTGAAAGCATTCCATATCATCTAATTTCCTATATACTTTGTTAGGATAAGCAGACTCTTTTATATAATATGAAATATCATATATCTAGCAAATCAAACACAGCTAGAATAAAAGTGAAACATATATATGGTCTATGAAAAGAAATTTTTTTATACAACAGATGGGTCCATTCAATATACTAATATAGAAGCATTTTTAGAAAATAAATGATTCTTCCTTAATAATATATAAATGAATAATGATACATTTTATCATAGTAACATCAAATAATGGTATTTAATTCTTTGTAAACACATGGCACAGTTAAAGATTTTCGACTGATATGTCAAATTATAAAATAAAAGTTTCTAAATAGAAATAAACATCTTTTATGAATTTTAAAGCTTTCAGCAAATAAATTTCCATTATTTCGAAATTCTTCCTAGTCAATACTTCCAAAGCAGTCAATTTAATGATAAAGACACTTTGTTTAATAGTTTATAATGACCTTAGAACTAATATTAATTATAACCATTAGCCAAACATTAGTTCAAAATAGTGTGAAACAATATTATATATATCAATACATCCAATTTATAACCAAAATGTGAACTTCAGGATATTGAGTATGCATAATGTTGCTAATTGGGGCTCTTTTGTCCTTAAGTTTTAGAAGCTAATCAAAGATTTTAGATGCAATTTTGATGAAAACCCTCACTTCTTATATGAGATATTATTGCGTTTAACACCAATGTTACTAATATCAAGAGTTTTCTGTGAAATAATATTGTGTAAAAAATTCATAATTTTATTACTTAACGCATTTGCCCGTGTCTGACACCGAAATTCAAATTAAGCATGTAATAAAATCGTTTACACTTTGTTTGTATAACAATTTTTTTTATACTTTTTTACTCTTTCCAAGCTCCCTAGTACTCCCAAAACTGAAATTGTTAACTTACATTGTACTTATATATCCCTTTTCTGTGAAGAAAATATGTCATATTTATATTTTTTTTAAATACTCGTGCTTTAAGTTAATTTCCTTTTATTGGTACATTTTATTGAATTCTATATTAATGCTAAATATATTACAATATATGGAACTATGCACATTGAAGTATAGAAAGAAAAATAATAATTTTTTTATCAATGAGTTAAATATATTAACTGGTAGAACAGTTGGTATTTTAATTACGGTAAAACCCACAAAAAATATTATAATTGAAACTTACTTAGGTAATCTTAGAATTATTGGTATATATGTAATGCATATCATATATACATAATATAACATGTTTTTTTAGAATAAAGTTTTATGGATTATTTATATATTGTTATACGGAAAAGCATAAAGTTTTAAAGAGAAAATTATTAAAATATGTTGTTATGAATGCTGTAAACATGTAATTTGTATGGTATCACGCCAAATAGGCGAGTTATTGGCTCCTTGATGAAGTTTTGGGAGATTCATTTTGGTGCCAAATTTGGTGACTTACATTTGTTGCTGAGCTCTTTGTCTGGATTACTAGAAGCTTGTGAAAATTTTCAGAAACCTAAAAGCTATCTAATGGGTCCGTGAGTTCTCATACAAAAGTTTGTTCAGATCTGGTAAAGTAGGACCTGTGTTAATGCTCTGCGTATTGCACTGAAAAAGTATGCTCTGCGTATTGCACTCAAAAGGCTGTAAGTTTTATCGAACCGTTGTAATTGTGATTCATTTGGCATGTAATAAATTGCTATTGTTTTTGTCTTAGTCAAAATCTATTGAATCAACGAACTTTAAGCGATTTTCTGCAACAATGTTATTTTCAGAAAACAAATAATTTTTTGTTTTAAACGTTCAATATGTAACATTGTAAGCAAAATGAAATGATTGTAAATGAATATTAATTATATGTCTTAATCTGCAAGAGATACGTTATGAAGAATTTCTCTCAATGTTTAAAGTTTTAGAACTTTAATGAAACTAGAGGATTAGAGAGTTCTATGTCATAGAAGAGGATGGAAGCAATACAATACACATTCATTTGAAAAAAATGGCTATAAATAGCTGTTGTTCAGTTATGTTACAGACAGGTGATATTGGTGATACGTAATTTATTCTACAATCAAACTAATCTTGACCATTTAAAGGAAGCATTTAGTAACAAAACCACCTGTTCATTTTTTTCATAACTAATGATAATATAATTTTTTTTATTTTTGTCACTTCAGTATAATTAGAAATATAATAGAACAATTTTTTTTTTCAAATATAGGTTTCAATATCTACTTTACGTGAAAAACCATGTTTGATTTTTTATCCTTATGACCGGATAATAAAAATACTGACTCAAAGAAATTATTTATATATTTAATTAATAAAAGAACTTTAATGATAATTATATTATTTTTCAATATAAATGCATGGTGTTCGGGTACATTTAGCGGAATTGTACCGCGGGCTGGCGTTCGACTGGTAAATTTAGTTATTTAGGTAAATCTCAATAGATCGAAAATTATTTAATTTTTTAAACAATATTTCGTATTTTCAATTGATATATAAACAAATATATAAATAGACAGAATATATATATATATATATATATATATATATAATTTTCACAAGGATAAATATAAAGTTAATTTTAAATCTAATTGATTTTTTTAATCAACCTTCCCGTTCTGTGGTTCCGCATCGACTGATTTAAAAACTAGTTTTTATTTGTCTAAATTTTTCTAGAATCTATGTAGTAGACAAGAACATTCTGCTTCGTTTTCCTGTATATACCGTTATTTTTGTACCCACAAACAACACATGTTGTTACACTAACCCGTACTAGTACGTGACCCGCGCCCAAGTATCAATCGTCAGAAAACGTATTAGTACGTGTCCCGTATACAATGTGTTAAGATTTAAGAAAGCGTTATTTTACGCTGTGTAAAACTATAATTCACTATTAAAAAATTTCACTTGTAAATACCCCTAAATCCCGTTCTCCATTAGGAATGTAACTTTTTTTTTACATTTTCACATTTATAAGCTTTATAGACAACCATTTATAATTCATTATTTACATTAATCCTCAAAGAACTTTTAATCGTATACTTTAAATGGTTATACATAAAATAAATTAAAATAAATACCCTTGATATACCCGTATACTAATGTTCAGCAATATCGAAAAGAGTATTAAAAATGAATACCATTCTCTGAAATATGCCTATTCAAAAACAATGCATTTATCATACGCAGAACTCGTTTTATTTTATCGACACATAAATAAACGAAAAGGCAAGGAAACAAACTAAGTACGAAATCGGAATTTTTAAACTCAAATATTCATATAAACCTTTAGAACATTACCACTGACATAATTTATTTTTTCCTCGCCATTTTCACTTTTCTACGTGCCAACACGTCATAAAAAATACACTTTATGGCTCTTCACTCACCTAAAATGGGCGCCCCTACTTAAACCTCCCAAAGCCATAAAGTACAGCTCAACTTCTCTCGTACGAAATAGTTTTTCATCCCTAGTGTATAAATTTGACAACTTTTATCATTGGGTCCTAACTTTATTCGAAGAGCTTTTTTTAGACTTCTGTTTGGGGAGGGAATTCGCCGAACGAATGGAAAAAAAATCCCTGCTTTAAGTTCTATAAATAATTTAATCTCTTTATCCATACAGAAGTAAAAGGATGTCAAATAATTCTAATATCGCCTTTAAAGACCTAAGCCATTTCTCAAATGAAATGGAATTACGGCAGACATCTTTGAAGTAGAAAGAACATTTTTTATACAGGAATAAAAAAGGTATGACAAAAAAATTTTATTTCTATATTTTTTATTGTTACATATATACAAAATATCTCTTTCTATATCTTACGATTATTTCGCATTTAAATATGTACACAATGTTAACATTTTCAAAACTGTAAATTATAAAAAATAAACTTAAGTACATTTTAAAAAATCTCTTTTATTTAATAAGAGATAAAATATTCACTAAAATACGAAAAATAATTGCAAAAATTTTTAATTTATTTTAGAGAAATTAATGGAAAACCTCCTATATGAAAATTACAATGGGCTGATATAGGAAAATTAATGAGGAGGTTCTATAAAATAAGGGTCGATTGTTATAATGAGTAATTCAACTAAAATTAAAATTTTGGATCACAAATGGTTTGGTTTCGATCGCTACAGTATACTTTTTTTTTCTTAAAGACTAGCTGAAGTCAATATTTAGGATCGTGTATTTAGAAATAAAATTAAAACCAGCTATCGAGAAATCCACGAAATCACCCAGGAGTATTAATGAAATTTTTAGGGAATGTAATTGGAGTTTTTTAGTCACATGTACAGTAGAACATTGATTATCCGAATCTCGATTAACCGTTACCGAAGTCGGTTTCTTCTTCACTTTTTTTCCCTTTCTACCATCATCCAAAATTCTCTCTTTACAAACATACATTTTTAAAGTTCCCCCATATTCCTTATGTATGCAAGCCGTCCTTTCCAAACAACGAGTGCAGATAAATGTTTTGGAATTCACTTTTTTAGAATTCTTTCTCACAAGAAGAATTATCGGTATGAGTGTAATCTTCCTCACTTTCAAACATCCCTGTTCAAAACAAAAAAACCCTATTTTGAAATTTGAAGGATCATAGTACCGAATTCCAGACCAATTGAATGTTACTGTACCAATGATGATACTACATATTAAACTAGATGGTTAGTGAAGTCTCGATTATCCGAAGTAGGTTTGGTACCAATTACTTCGGATAATCGTGATTCTAATGTACTTAAAAATATAAAGTAATTTTTGCATTATTTATTTTACTTTAATGGTTTGGTTTGATAAAGAGAATTACGGTCTATTTTTTTAGTTTGTAACAAGAGGGCAAATGAGACAGGTTCCTACTGTTTAAAGCCTATACTGATTAGCTACGAACTTCTATGCTACATTAGGATTCGAACCCACGTGCTCCGGTACCGAAGGTCAGAGAAGGTAAAAATTTAACAATCGTTCGGCAGGGGCAAAATTGGAAACATGATCAAAGTAACATATTTTCAATACAAATATAATGTTATTAAAGGATATTTATATTAAAATACTAATGTCATATATGCTGAGGGTCATACGAGTTGGCGGTCCCCTATGGGGTTTCGTGAATAATTTTTGCTAAAATATATAACTTCTACCATCCTGTTTGCATTCCTGCTATTTCAGGATAATAGCTCGTGCATTTTTCTATATATTCAAGAAAATGTTTAAAATAGCAAAAGACCGGTCCTCATTGTGATGAGGCGATTTAGATCACTAATATAATTCATTAATTCACACGATAAGTAAAATACTTGGGATCTAAATTTGACCTCATCAAATCTTTTGTAAAGGATAGAGGACCATAAAATAGATTTTCAACGTCTTTTTTAATCTTGTGCGGTAGTCTGTGGCGGGGTTCTGACCCCAGTCCCAGATTAGAATCCCGTCTCTGTACATGCACTAAATAAGAATGTACCTTTGTGGAGTTATTTATGAGTCCCTAAGGGACAATGCCCAATTTGAAGGGATAAGTTGTTTCCACGTGGGCGTTTTCAAGGCGGGATTAAGAAGACCAATCAAATTTTTATAACTATCCCGATTGGATGAACAGAAGGAAGAGGTGACAAAGATGAAATTGATATAAAATAAGATAACTCTAAAAAAAGGGGGATGTTGAAGGTGTTGAAGTGTTGGAGAGTGCAGTCAAGCTGAAGGAAGCAGAGCAGTCGAGTTGAAAAGACAAGTCCGATTGTCAGAGTTCGACAGAAAGTGTTCAGAACTCGAGGACATAGTACAGGGATCAAAGGAGTGGAACCCAAGAAAGTCCTCGACATCTCGTAACGAAAAGAGGTTTTCAGCACATCAGCTTTTCAGTATCACCCCGAGTTATACTATAAGGCCCCTTACCATCGGTGATATCGCAGTCGCATTATGATCACATCAATCGATAGGTATCTACGAGAGCTTCCAAGAGTACAGCCTTGGCGCACCCAAAAAATTCAGTGTTCAGTAGTTCTTAATTTAGCGTATTAGTTTATTTTTATTTTAAGTCTGTAGTCTCTCAGAGCCTGTGGTTGAATTTAAGCTTAAAATATCTACACAAGTCAACCAAATAATATTTAGTCTTTGTGACTAAAAGAAATAACTAACCACTATAAATTTGATCATAGGTAGATACCTAAATTTAAACGAGAGCTACACGACACACATTGGCAGTGTAGTGTATATATATGTGTGTGATAGAAAATAAAGTTTTTGTATAAAATATATTATTTTAAATTATATAAAATATATTTCTTTAAACGAAAGATTATTTTTAAGTCCCTAGAACAAATTTAACTATTCAACACTAGTATTTCTTATTGTATAAAATATTCACGTAATTTATCAAGCTATAAAACAACGAACTTCCCTTTAACATCCACGTTATAACTTTATTGTAGAATTTAAAATATAATAAAAATCTACAGCTAAGCATTATTTTCTGAATCAGAGTCGAGAAATAAAAAAAACTATTGAAATGTGATAAACCGCTTTGTAAAATAAAAAAGGAAACCCACGAGGAAACCTTTTGAATTCGGAGTTTTCGCTGATAAATGCTTGATTTCGATACTTTGAACTTTATACAACTCAGTATAGTCTCCAAAAACCGCATGCGAACAAGATTTTCTACGTCCGGCGCAAATACTCGATAAATTTTGCTGTCTGTAGATTTCCTGTTTTCGGAAAGACTGCAGTTTTTTCTTTTTACTGTTTCGTTCTTGATCTGAAGCAGAAAAAAAGTTTTCTAGAAAGGATATTCTATTATTTTAACCGTTTATGCTGAGGTTAGTTTATACAGAAATATGTAGAAAAGCATACTTTGTCAAGTATGGGGATTTATGTATTGGACATAAAATCGGTTATACGATAAATGGGGTTTTTGTGTTTATTTGTATGTAATATGTATAAACATACAGAATATTCTTAAAATATCAATAATTATATAAACAAGAACTATATTTCTACAATTTAATTGTAGTACATACGAAAATAACTGATAACATATGTTTGTGTTTATTTATGTATTGGATTTATGTATTGGACAAAAAACCGGTTATAAGATAAATCTGGTTTTTCTGTTTATTTGTATGTTATATATATAAACATACAGAATATTTAAAAAATATTAATAATTATATGAACATGAACACTATTTCTACAAATTTAATTATAGTACATAAACATACGAAATCAGCTTCTAAATATATAACATACGAATGTCTTTATAGGTACAGAAATTTAAATATTTATACGTTTGTTTACAAGACCATAGATAATAATAGCCTAAGTTATCTGTCCGTCTGTCCTCGAATTTATGAAGCGGTTGTACCTGGAATGGATAGAGGTATCCATATTGGATTCTTGATGAGTTATGGTTAGGAACGTTCGAAATCCTCCCCTTCCCCTATTTCTAGCAATTAATGCCATTATTTCAATCCCTATTTCCCCAGTTAAGAACAGTCGATTAAACTTTTATAGTACAATAAATAGGTAAAAATAACATTTTTCAAGCATTATGACGCCATTCCTTTAACCATCACATTTAATCATTTCTTATTTTAAATTACTTAAATATCTTCTGCATTATTTTCATACGTTTTATCACTGAACTTAAATGTTACGTCTTTTATATTTTGGCTTAAATAATAGATTAGGTACATATATAATTTTAAATTTAATCATCTATTATTTTTTGTTGCAGTGAAAATTTTATTAAAACATTAACAACAAATTCTATCTACCACCCCTAGATGTAGTAAAATAATATTTTCATTCCTTTACTTCCATTATTTACTGAGACAAAAAAGTTGGGAAGAATTTAACGATCATTTCGACGTAGATATGAAAACTTTGAATTATCTTTCTAAATGAATTCAACGGGATTCTAAACTGCATTCAAAATATCGGGATACTTCAGAGGTATATGAAGATAAATTATAGAGAGCACCAGATAATTCTCAGCCAAAAAGAAAACCTTTTTTTTACCAGCCTCCTGGAGTACTTCCCAATTCTGGAAAACTAAAAATTTTACTGATCCCGTCATATGACGGGTTACATGCTAGTCTCTACGGAATTGAAGTGGTGGATTTACCTGACTTTGTTTTGTGTGCCTCTAATCCTCCAATTACTTTTGAATGTTTAAACAATTGTTTTCTACTTTTTCATTATGGGGGTATCTTTAAAAAGTATTTGAGAACCCGTGAACTAATGGCTTAGGCTCTAATTGTTCAGTTTTTGTAAAATAATAAATAAATATTTTTACGTGTACCAAGTTTTTCTTGACTTTTGTAAGTATGTGTAACATATGAGTAAAGATTTTGTAAAATTTAAAACTAAAACTTTAGAAAAAAAAATGAAGTATCTTTATATGGAGTAAGTTTTATTTCAGCAAAAAGCTTAAATTTTGCCACTGTTCATCTTACGTTACGTTGTGGAAATATTATACCTTGGATATAAAAAGTTAGCTTTTTAATTAAATAACTGTTTATTAGGTTACCTGAAGTGAAGAATTGCATTAATATTAGTATGCAACTGTAGATATACATAATTATACAAATAAAAGTTATAATATAAAAAGTTATAGTATAATATGTTATATTAGTAAATTTGATATGGGCATTACCCCCCAAAAATTCACATTAGCAAACTGGATTTGGTCATTACCTAAAAATAATTCCAACCCTGATCCTTTAAGATAAAACATTTTACTGTGAATTTAACAAACTCCTAGAAAGGTTTCTGTTCAAATTGTATTTAATACATAATTATTGAAATATTGAATCCTGATCTCTATTAAAATAATATATGCAAGAGAGGAGGAAAAGATTTAACTATGCCATAGAACTAGCGAATTTTTCATCATTATTTACAAGTTATTTGTCAGTAGTAGCTTATCTCCAGCGATCTGAGCTATTTGAGGCTTCCTGAAACGCATCCGAAACCTTTTGGCAAATTAGGGCCGGTCTTACCAAAATCGTTTAACAGCTAATCAGGATTAATCTCTGTTTAAACAGAGAATTGAGAACCACCATTGGTTGGTGCCAAAGGTTAATCGTGATTAGCCGTTAAACGACTTTGGTTTTACCGGCCCTTAGACTTTTCCATTTGTCGCAAGGATAGACTCCTTTCATTTCACATGACGCCAAAAGGCAGGATGACTCTCTGTCATAAAATATCGCCAAAAGGAAGGAAATTAAATTTTGTTGCCTTCCCTAAGTATATCCAGTTGTGCAAGATTATTTCTTCGAAAATGCATGGATTTCTTAACCTACCCTCTTACGATTCATTCACCGCATTTAGTCTGTCGGAGTCCTATCTCTACTAACGAGTCGAATTGTTCTTTGATTTTTTTCTTCATTTTTCTTATGGTGTCAAGAGAGCCGACTAACATACAGCGTTGTTACTGGGCAAGTAAGGGAAAAAAGACCTTTTCATTATTTTTTTTTAAATTAGGGCCAATCTCACTAAAGTCGTTTAACGGCTAATCTTGATTAATCTCAGTTTAAACTGAGAATCGAGTCCCACCATTGTTTGGCACCAAAGATTTAATGTGTTTAGCCGTTAAACGACTTTGGTGAGACCGACCCTTAGACTTTTGAATTTGTCGCCAAGTTGGACCCATTCCTCCTCACATGATGTCAAAATGCAGGATGACTCTCTGTCATAAAATATCGCCAAGAGGAAAAAAATCCCATTTGGTTACCTTCTGTATAATATGCAGTTTTGCAAGATTATTTCTTCGAAAACGCATGGATTTCTTAATCTAACCTTTTACGATTCATAAAATGAGTTTGTGTGAGTTAAACCTGTTCTACTAACGAGTCGAATTGTTCTTTGATTTTTTTCTTCATTTTTCTTATGGTGTCAAGAGGTTTGGTTTGGTTTGGTTTGGAGCGCTACGGTCTACGGTTTTGCACACGAGGGCTAATGAGACCGGGACCTACTGCTTAAAGCCGATTCCGAACGGCTACGAACATCCATGCCATAGTGGGATTCGAACCCACGAACTCCGGATCCGAAGGCCAGCACCCTAACCAATCGGCCATCGTTCGGCTATGGTATCAAGAGAGCAGACTAATACGCATAGTTGTTACTGTGCAAGTAAGGGAAAAAGACCTTTTTATTTTTTTAATTAAATGATGTGACATAATTCTAAATATAATGCTAAAAACGTCTGGTATCTTTCTAAGGTCACACCTTTGTAAACCTTTTTTCTGGGTGTTTACGCATGTGCATAATGTAGATGTGTATAAGGCCAGATCATCCCTGTAATACATATTAGAATCATATTAGAAATGAGGGTCAGTGTAAACATTCCGTTCTTACCTATACAAGCTGTAGTAAACAAGAATTAGTGAGTTTAGAATTTTAGTAATTAAGGAAAAATTTCTAATTTTTACATTTATGGAAAATGAATATTTTAGCCTTCACTGACCGAGTTTGATCTTTACTATCCCCTGTGGCTGTACTTCATTGTTTATTGAATATGCACAAAATATCTATATTTAAATATTTACAGAAAATATTAAGGGAAATATTATTTAAAGTATATGATAATGATTATATCATTAACAAAACTACAGGATCTTTATACAAGATTTCGTTTTGTTATTTTTACAGAGAAATAGAAATCAACTTCATTCCTCATAATTTAACAGAAAAATGTACGACAAAACGGAATTTAAAAACAGAAAAATTATGCTCTAATAGTAAATAACAAAGAATAAAAAATGCACCAACAAAAAGGTATTACAGAAATGTATAGATATGTTTTTGCTGAATATTTATATGTAAACTATTGTTTTCGAATGCAAAAATAAAGAATAATCATGTCTTTGCTCAAAAACATCCAAATATCTTTAACTGTTTGAAGATTTGTTTTTAAATTTGTAGAGTAGTTAAGCTTTTTTTCATTATTTTAGTTTTTTCACACAGCTAGTTCACACTGAAATGTATCTCTGTATAAATATATGTTGAATTCTTTTAAATACATTTGGAATAAAGAATACGATTCGAAGATTTGTTTTCTTTATAATTTATAAGGGGGTAAAATGTTATGTTTTTACAAATAAAGCTACTTTATTTCGAACGAAATAGTGTTTTGAGTGGATAGAAATGAGATATGCTGAATACATAACAATAATCTCTGTAAATCCATGCAAAATAACAGTCTGTTTTGAATAAATGTTACTTTTTGTTAAAGAACTTCTAAAAGTATAAAAGACGAATAAGTCATGATTAAACTGATGAGTGTTTACTACATTTTTTGTTTAATATAATGACTAGTAAAGTCTTTTTCCATCTACGGTACATTTTATAGGATTAAATTTTATCAGAATTAGTATTTAATTAAACATTCTACGGCTTTGATATTTTAATCGCACTATTGTAGTTTAACAAAATACTCGTTTTTTGGTTAGACGAGATAAAAGAACACATTATTAATGAAAGAAATTTGATATTCTATGCAATTTTATCAGTCTGTGAACTAGATACAGAAACCGTTCAAAACATGATCTTGCAAAAAAGTATTTTTTATTATCTGAACATAAAGAAATATTTATGTCTAAAGATTTAATAAAATCTATTAAAAAGAATTATAATTAAAGATTATGGTATAAATTGCACCTTTAGCAAAACTACAGCAGTAATATTAAAGACTAATTTTCTGTTTTTTTTTATATATAAAGTAAGTTAGTATTCAGCACTATTGTGGATTTATTTAACTGCAATGTAAAATATAAACTAAAATGTAAATTTACGAATAGAAAACTACTAATAAATATCAAACGAGTATAACAAAACATCTAAAATTATCAGAGGGATAACTAACTGTTGATAATAAATATAAAAAGGACGTAACAGAACACCTGAAATTAAACAATTAAAAACTAACCGTTCATAATAAATATAAAAAGGATGTAACAAGACACCTGAAATTAAACAATGAAAAACTAACTGTTCATAATAAATATAAAATGGATGTAACAAGACACCTGAAATTAAACAATGAAAAACTAACTGTTTATAATAAATATAAAATGGATGTAACAAGACACTTGAAAAGTTTGATTGGTTCTCTAGGTTCCGGGTGATTCTCTCAAATTCACAAAAGTATTCATCTCTCGACTCTGGCCACAAAAATATGTGTTTTTATACTTTCTACTCTCCAGATTATTATGTCATTAACTAAGATCTATCAATTAAGGTGGTTGGCACACATTCATAGATGCAATAAACTAAACCCAACAAAAAAGTTACATTTCAAAAAGTTGATTGAAAAAGAAAAAGAGGTACACCAAACACCAGGTGGATTGATGTGGTTGAGAAAACGCTGTATGACATTGGAGTCAACCAGTGGAAAACTGTGGAGATGGATGATTCCAGATGGAAGAAACTTTTAGACACAACCTTGGCCTGTAGAAGGCTGTAGTGCTATAGAAGAAGAAATGTAAATAAGTTTAAATAAGTTTAAATAAAATCCTTTTGGCATACTTGGCGAATTTATTGGCAATGTTTACTAAGTAATAATGGCATTCCAAATATTGTATCCCTTGCTTTTGGAGCGACTTTATTGGATGAAGAATACACCATTGTAATAGAATTATATACTTTTACTTAATTAACCAAAACCGCTTAGAAACCAGGTATTCATATTTATAGGCAATTAAACCCTCAACAGTTTACAAAGCCAACAGATCCACATTATTAAAAATTACCCATAATGAACCATGGTTCATTATATATATACATTTTCAAGCATTGTGCGAATTTAATGTATAAAGAATGGGTTTCCCAAAGAGAGCTGGATAAAAATATAATATAAATTACAATACAGGCACAAGTAGTTTGGACACAGCGAGATCATGGGAAAATGTTAGGCTACAATGCTTAGACTCGCCAAGTTGGCGAGAGCATCCTGTTTTTCACTCAAACCTTTCTGTCACTCGTACGCCAAAACAATTACCTCCGATAAGCATGACGTCGGAGAGAAGACAAAAGAAAAACTCATCCTCAGTCACTGTTCGATGAGAGTTCGAATTGGTTTCCGCTAAAACATCTTCGAAACTGTCCTTTATATTGCTTTCAATCTTCGTTGAGATGTTTTATTACAAACAGTTAATTAGACATGTTTTTGAAAACATTTATGGTATACTTAATTAACCCAGTTACAAACAGAGCATTTATATTTATGGGTACTTAATCCATATACAGTTTGGTAAGACAACAGCTCCAAATTATTATAAATGAGCCATAATGAACCATCGATGGTACATTATATCTCATTTTTATTCATTACCCGCATTTAATATATAAGAAATCGGTTCCACAAAGAGAGATGGATATAAATATAATATAAATTAAAATATAGGTACAGACTGTACGGACACGGCGAGATCAGGAGAAAATGTTAGGCTACCATGCTTAGCTTTATCGACAAGTTGGTGGAGGTATCTTGTACTCCACTTAAACCCTTTTATCGCTCGTAAGCCAAAACAATTACCTTTGACAAGCATGAAGTCGAAGAGAAGACAAAACAAAAACCGATCCTAGTTCAATGTGTGATGAGGGTTCGAATTGGTTTCCGCTAAAACAGATTCAAAACTATCCTTCTATTATTTCCAATCTTCGTTTTGATGTTTTATCCCAAACAGTTAATTAGAAATATTGTTGAAAACATTTACAGTTTACTTAATTAACCAAACTCAGTTACAAACCGGGAAATTATATTTATGGGCAATTATTTCCTCAACAGTTTGAAAAGCCAACAGCTGGAGATGTTGGATTTATTATTAAAAATTAGCCCTAATTAACCATCAATGGTTCATTACATCTAGTTTTTAATCATTACCCGCATATAATATATAAGAAATGTGTTCCAAAAAGAGAGATGGATACAAATATAATATAAATTAAAATATAGGTATAATTTGTTCGGACACCGCGAGATTAGGAAAAAATATTAGGCTACCATTCTTAGAGCTTTACCGCGAAGTTGGCGGGGTATCTTGTACTTCACTTTAATCCTTTTATTACTCGTACGCCAAAACAGTTACCTCCGACACACATAAAGCCGGAGAGAAGACAAAAGAAAAACTGATCCTCGGTCATTGTGTGATGAGGGTTCGAATTGGTTTCCGCTAAAACAGATTGAAAACTATCCGTTCTATTATTTACAATCTTCGTTGTGATGTTTTATCACAAAACTTTAATTACAAATATTGTTCAAAACATTTACAGTATGCTTAATTATCCAAACCCAGTTACAAACCAGGAAATTATATTTACGGGCAATTAATTCCTCAACAGTTTGAAAAGCCAACAGCTGGAGCTGTTGGCTTTATTATTAAAAGTTAGCCATAATGAACCACCAATGGTTCATTACATCTAGTTTTTAATCATTACCCGCATATAATATATAAGAAATGTGTTCCAAAGACAGAGCTGGATACAAATACAATATAAATAAAAATATAGGTATAGGTTGTTCGGACACGGCGAGATTAGGAGAAAATATTAGGCTACCATTCTTAGAGCTTTACCGCGAAGTTGGCGGGGTATCTTGTACTTCACTTTAATCCTTTTATTACTCGTACGCCAAAACATTTACCTCCAACACACATAAAGCCGGAGAGAAGGCAAAAGAAAAACTGATCCTCGGTCACTGTGCGATGAGGGTTCGAATTGGTTTCCTCTAAAACAGTTCCAAAAACTATTCGTTCTATTACTTAAATCTTCGTTGTGATGTTTTATCACAAAAAGTTAATTAGAAATATTGTTCAAAATATTTATGGCATACTTAATTAACCAAACCCACTTACAAACCGGGCATTTATATTTATAGGTAATTAATCCCTCAACAGTTTGCAAAGCCAATAGCTCCAAATTATTAAAAATAAGCCATAATGAACCATCAGTGGTTCATTATACCTAATTTTCAATCATTACCCGTATTTAATATATAAGAAATGGGTTCCACAAAGAGCGCTGGATACAAATATAATATAAATTAAAATATAGGTACAGATTGTTTAAACACGGAGGGATCAATAGAAATTGTTAGGTTACCATGCTTAGAGATTTATCACCAAGTTGGAGGGAGTACCCTGTTCTTCACTCGAACAATTCTATCACTCGTATGCCAAAACAATTACCTCTGTCTCGCAGGAAGTCAGAAAAACAAAAGAAGACAAAAGAAAAACTGATTCTCGGTCACTGTGCGATGAGGGTTCGAACTGGTTTCCGCTAAAACAGTTCCAAAAACTATTCGTTCTATTACTTACAATCTTCGTTGTGATGTTTTATCACAAAAAGTTAATTAGAAATATTGTTCAAAACATTTATGGAATACTTAATTAACCAAATCCACTTACAAACCGGGCATTTCTATTTATAGGTAATTAATCTCTCAACAGTTTGCAAAGCCTAATAGCACCAAATTATTAAAAATAAGCCATAATGAACCATCAGTGGTTCATTATACCTAATTTTCAATCATTACCCGTATTTAATATATAAGAAATGGGTTCCACAAAGAGCGCTGGATACAAATATAATATAAATTAAAATATAGGTACAGATTGTTTAAACACGGAGGGATCAATAGAAATTGTTAGGTTACCATGCTTAGAGATTTATCACCAAGTTGGAGGGAGTACCCTGTTCTTCACTCGAACAATTCTATCACTCGTATGCCAAAACAATTACCTCTGTCTCGCAGGAAGTCAGAAAAACAAAAGAAGACAAAAGAAAAACTGATTCTCGGTCACTGTGCGATGAGGGTTCGAACTGGTTTCCGCTAAAACAGTTCCAAAAACTATTCGTTCTATTACTTACAATCTTCGTTGTGATGTTTTATCACAAAAAGTTAATTAGAAATATTGTTCAAAACATTTATGGAATACTTAATTAACCAAATCCACTTACAAACCGGGCATTTCTATTTATAGGTAATTAATCTCTCAACAGTTTGCAAAGCTAATAGCACCAAATTATTAAAAATAACCCATAATGAACCATCAGTGGTTCATTATACCTAATTTTCAATCATTACCCGTATTTAATATATAAGAAATGGGTTCCGCAAAGAGAGCTGGATACAAATATAATATAAATTAAAATATAGGAACAGATTGTTTAAACACGGAGGGATCAATAGAAATTGTTAGGTTACCATGCTTAGAGATTTATCACCAAGTTGGAGGGAGTACCCTGTTCTTCACTCGAACAATTCTATCACTCGTATGCCAAAACAATTACCTCTGTCTCGCAGGAAGTCAGAAAAACAAAAGAAGACAAAAGAAAAACTGATTCTCGGTCACTGTGCGATGAGGGTTCGAACTGGTTTCCGCTAAAACAGTTCCAAAAACTATTCGTTCTATTACTTACAATCTTCGTTGTGATGTTTTATCACAAAAAGTTAATTAGAAATATTGTTCAAAACATTTATGGAATACTTAATTAACCAAATCCACTTACAAACCGGGCATTTCTATTTATAGGTAATTAATCTCTCAACAGTTTGCAAAGCTAATAGCACCAAATTATTAAAAATAACCCATAATGAACCATCAGTGGTTCATTATACCTAATTTTCAATCATTACCCGTATTTAATATATAAGAAATGGGTTCCGCAAAGAGAGCTGGATACAAATATAATATAAATTAAAATATAGGAACAGATTGTTTAAACACGGAGGGATCAATAGAAATTGTTAGGTTACCATGCTTAGAGATTTATCACCAAGTTGGAGGGAGTACCCTGTTCTTCACTCGAACAATTCTATCACTCGTATGCCAAAACAATTACCTCTGACTCGCAGGAAGTCAGAAAAACAAAAGAAGACAAAAGAAAAATTGATCCTCGGTCGCTGTGCGCTGATGGTTCCAACTGGTTTCCATTAAACATCTTTGAAACTATCCGTTCTATTACTTTCACTCTTCGTTGAGATGTATTATTACAAACAGTTAATTAGACATGTTGTTGAACACATTTATGGAATACTTAACGAAACCCAGTTACAAACTGGATATTTATATTTATGGGCAATTAATTTCTCACCAGTGTGCAAAGTCAATAGCTATAAATTATTAAAAATTAGCCATAATGAACCGTCAATGGTTCATTACATCTAATTTCAATCATTACAAGAATTCAATATATAAGAAATGGGTTCCACAAAGAGAGCGGAATACAAATGAAAATAATACAAATTAATATAAATTAAAATATATGTACAGATTGTTAATACACGGCTAGATAAGGAGAAAATGTTAGGCTGAAATGCTTAGAGCTTTATCACCAAGTTGCCGGAGGTACCTTGTACTCTACTCAAACCCTTTTATCACTCGTACTCCAAAACAATTACCTGCGACACGCATGAAGTTGGAGAGAAGACAAAAGGAAAACCTGATCATCGGTCACTGCGCGATGAGGGTTTGAACTGGTTTCCGCTGAAACCGCTTCGAAATTATCCGATCTATTATTTCCAATCTACGTTGTGATGTTTTAGCACAAAATTTAATTAGAAATGTTCTTGAAAATTTTAATGGTTATGAGTATGATGTAAAGTAATTTACTAAAAATTGCAGAAG
Organism: Pardosa pseudoannulata; assembly: GCA_032207245.1. Lineage (NCBI taxonomy): Eukaryota > Metazoa > Arthropoda > Arachnida > Araneae > Lycosidae > Pardosa > Pardosa pseudoannulata. The sequence continues at coordinate 81,684,091 of CM063501.1, read as the reverse complement.
TAATAACCAGTTTTATTTTTGATTATTTTTTTCAGAAAATTAGTATTCAAAACTATATTTCTTAAAAATTTTCTTTAATGACTAAACCATACAATGCGTTGCGATGTTTTATCACAAACAGTTGATTAGAATTGTTCTTAAAGACATTTATGGTTATGCGTATGATGTAAACGAAATCACTAAAAACTACAGAAGTAATAATCAGTTTTATTTTTGATTGTTTTATTCAGAAAAGTTAGTACACAAACTATATTTCTTAAAAATTTTCTTTAATGACTAAAACATAAAATGTGTTGCAATATTTTATCACAACAGTTGATTAGTATTATTCTTGAAGACTATTATGGTTATGAGTATGATGTAAAGGAAATCACTAAAAACTACAGAAGTAATAATCAGTTTTATTTTTGATTGTTTTATTCAGAAAATTAGTATTCAAAACTATATTTCTTAAGAATTTTCTTTAAAGACTAAAACATAAACTGTGTTGCGATGTCTCATCACAAACAGTTGTTTAGAATTGTTCTTGAAGACATTTATGGTTATAAGTATAATTCAAGGAATTCACTAAAAACTACAGAAGTAATAATCAGTTTTATTTTTGATTCCTGTATTCAGAAAATTAGTATTCAAAACTATATTTCTTTAGAATTTTCTTTCATGTATAAAACATAAAATGTGTTGCGATATTTTATCACAAACAGTTGATTAGAATTGATCTTGAAGACATTTATGGTTATGAGTATGATGTAAAGAAAATCACTGAAAACTACAGAAGTAATAATCAGTTTTATTTTTGATTGTTTTATTCAGAAAATTAGTATTCAAAACTATATTTCTTAAGAATTTTCTTTAATGACCAAAACATAAAATGCTTTGCAATGTTTTATCACAAACAGTTAATTAGAATTGTTCTTGAAAACATTTATGGTTTTGAGTATGATATAAAAGAAGTCACTAAAAACTACGGAAGTAAAAACCAGTTTTATTTTTCATTGTTTTATTCAGAAAATTTGTATTCAAAACTATATTTCTTAAGGATTTTCTTTAATGACTAAAACATAAATTACTGTAGTACTAAAACTTATATAAATAAAATGAGAATCATTTAATCTAAATAACTATCAATCGAATATAAATAGGCGCTAACTACAAAGACAAACGAAATAAACTGATACATTTTAACTCAACATTTATACCAAAGCTACTGTTTTCGCATACAAACAATAAAAGAGGCATTTTATTCCTATCTTTTCTCAGTACATTCAGAAATCTCCAGCTGTTTAGAGATTTTCTTTAATTTGAAAAGATGCTAGTATTTCTTTTCGCTATTTTTTCCCATTCATTTAGCTCACGGTGAAATGTCTCTCCTTTTAAAGATATATATATACGTTGAATACTTTTAAACACATTTGGAATAAAGAATACAATTTGGTCATTTGTTTTCTTTTATAGTTTATAAAGGAGGTAAAATGTAATATTTTTTCGTATAAAGCAACATTATTTCTGATGAAATAGCGTTTTGAAAATAGAGAAAATAACCAAGTTGAATGCAAAAGAATCATCGCTGTAAGCCTGTGCAAAATAATAACTTACGTAAATGTTTGTTTTCGATAAATGTTAGTTTTTGTTAAGGAGCTTCTTCGGAATAACAGACGACTGGTCTACGATTAAGAAATGTTTATTGTTGTTGAAGATTTGTTTTCATTTATTTAATGGAGAACTCTTACTACAGTTTTTTGCATTCTTTTTTAGATTTAATGCATTATAATTATTTCGTACTTAACCATTTAACATCCAAAAATATTAAGGCCATCATTTCTTTAGGGATTTATTTTTAGCACGTACAAAATCGTAGCTTACGTACTGTAATTGTGTCAATGCGTAAAATATTTTGAGCAGGAATATATTTTTGCCTTTAATCATAAACGAGGAAATTAAGTTGTTTGAGTCAATTCAAGAGATGGCAAAGAGAAATAAGAGATTTGAAAAAAAATTTTTCATTTTACAACTCCTCTTCAACCTCCACTCAAAATACAGTTCTAATATACAAAATACATACTCAAATTTACACTAAATCACAAATTTGTGATGAAAATCACACTCAGTTTATTTAATTTGTGATTAAGTGAATGTTTCAGTCTATTTAGTATGAATGTGATGTGTTTCCTTTGTGTTTTCTTTGTTAATTCAATTAGATTTTAAATATTCAATTTTTGTAAAATTTTCCCTCAAAATGTTGTTTTTGTTTATGTATCATATTGTTGAGTTACGATCTCGCCAGATTGCAACAGCCACGCTGCAAGCACGTCAATTTCGCCAAATGTGGTTGAAGCACCAACCAAATCCATGATTAGAACAGGAGAGTGGGCTAAGAAGAGGAGTTGAAAAAGAAAGATGTTAATGCTCTGTTTGCGATGTTAGTTTATATGTTGTACTTTGATTTTAAAAATACATCACAAAAGTACATAACTGATTACTATTTGATTTCAAATATCATTATTATTAATATTATTTTAATAGGCATAAAACACACTCATGTGCATATATGTATATATATATATATATATATATATATATATATATATACACATATACATACATATATACATACATACAATATACACATATACATACATATATATTACATACATACATACATATATACACATATACATGCACACACAGATACATATATATATATATGTGTGTGTGTGTGTGTGTGCGTGCGTGTAATGAGACGGACTTCTCGATGGGTGGTTGCAGTCATGGCCATAAAAATGCTACCTTTTTAGCTAAAGACCTTTATTAAGATAACGTTGAAGGACGGGTTCCCACTTCATCATAGGGACAAGACAAACTGAAGGGTCAGCTAGCATGAAGTTCTATTTACAAGACACGTAACACCTGGGTCAACATCTGTGGGAAAATATCTCTAGAAAAAATCTGTCTCCTTTAGCGTTTTATCTCCTTTTTATTTGGAAATTTCCTAAATTGTCTGCTAGGGCCATGTAGGTTTATAATTGGCCAGGCCCCTTCTCTGAGGGCGTAACCTGTAGCCCCAGTGGTCAATTTAGGTTAGGGGTTAAAAAGGGGAATGGAAAATAACGCGGGAATTTTTACCCTTGATTTAAGTTTTGAAAACCCCTGAGAATTTTCCTTACATATATATATATATATATATATATATATATATATATATATATATATATATATATATATATATATATATATATACATTTAACATTTTACTTGCAGACTGGAAAGCCAATATTCTACCTAAAATAATATCCATGAATGTTTTTTTTTTTTCAAAAAAATTATATTTCTTTAATTTTAAGCTAAAAAATTTAAAATTTAAAAATTGATAAATATATGGTACATACATTTTTATTTAATTTTCTTGAATAATATATAGACACTTTTATGACAGTTTTCTTGAAAATTATTTTATCTTTAAGGGGCTAAATTAATTTTCTTTGAAATTCTGAATTTTTTGATAAGGCTTTAAAATTATTTTGGTAGATCCAATAATTCTTTTCTAAGAGATATAGGTGGCGTCATTATATGCATATTTATGATAGGGTCAAGGAAACAGCACTCACATTTTTTTATACTAGAACTTTCTCAAAATCGAAAGCAGTTTGCGTATTACCAGGACTATAAACCAGGATAAAAGTCATAGAGTTTTAATACCATCTGAAATAACCTAAATATTTAAGGTCATGACTCGGGAAATTTGCCAACATTTCCACCTCATCATATATCATAGAATAGAGTTTGCAAAAAGACATGAGTTATTGCATTAAGATGAAATTCACAGCTAACGCACGAAAGTTTTCATATTTAACATATATTCTCCCTCAGGTTAAAATATTATTTTAGGCTTAACCCCTTCCGGTATGATTTAATAATGAAAAACTGTGCATGAAATAACCATTTAATTTTTATTTAAAAAACTTGTTTCATTTTACAATTCTTACATATTCTTAATTAAAACCCACTTTTTACATAGTGTTAAATAATATCAGAAACAGTAAAACTAAGAAAATATCAAATCAAAACATTAATAAGGTATACAGATAATAGTCTTCAAGCTAGTGGTACTTTTCAAAACAAAGTGCAAAGGAATTCTTAATTGTTTACTCCGCCAAGTATTCTCACTTTTAATTTGATTCTTGTAACACACACGGCATTTCTTAGTAGGTTTCCTTTTATTCTGACTCATTAATTTGGCAATGACTTGTACCAAGAAATTCTAAGTAAACAATATGCAATAGTGACTTGTGATTTTCACAAGTGATAAAAGTGTTGCCAAATTCAGTACACTAGAAATTTTAAACTAAATTAATTATCATATTTAGCAGTAACTTTAATCGCATGACGAGTGTAGCTCGTCATTGTGCGGTATGGAATGAAAAACTAATGACGAGCTAGACTCGTCATTTTACCGGAAGGTGTTCATATTAAATTGAATTTGATCTCTCATTTAAGTATGTGAATATTAAAAAAAATTTAATATTTTGAAAATTAGTTACATAAAAACTTATTTTTTATACAATAATAAGCTATTTATTAATTTTATTCTTCGAAAATCAGTTATATTAAAAAGAGAAATATCTCCTATATAATAATAGTTTAAGTTGTCTGTCCGCGAATTTATGAAGCGGTTGTACCTGGAATGGATACAGGCATCCATATTGGATTTTTTATGAGTTAGGGTTAGCAAAATTCAAAGCGAGTTCGAAATACACCCCATCCCCCCTTTTCGAGAGTTTAATGCTGTTATTTCAAGTCTTATTCTCCCTCTTATTCTATACTAAATTTATTCTTGATATGAATTTAGTATAGAATAAGAGAGAGCAGCGAGGGCGGAGCATAATATTTAAACTGGACTGTGTTTACTCAACCCTCATATGCTCTAATTAGTTCCACCACCATGTGTAGGCTTAGCACGTTCGGTAGAGGGTCTGCCCATTTAATCAGCGTTCTTCTCGGGTTGACGGTTCTGTCCCCGACTCAGCCAATTTTTTCTAAATGGCTAATTAATTTAATATTTTCTGATTTTTCTTTTAAATTCTTATTCCTAAAGCTGTTTTATTCTTTTTTTTAAATGAAATTTTACAATTTTTTCAACTTTTTATGACTTAAACTTTCTTCTCGTAATGTAATAATAGCCTAAATTATCTGTCTATCTGTCCTCGAATTTATGAAGCTGTTGGACGTGGTATGGATAGAGCATCCATATTGGATTTTTGATGACTTAGGGTTAGCAAAATTCAAAGCGAGTAAAGTTTATTTTTTCCTCAACTATAGATCATATTCTAAAATAAATTGGTATGAATAAGCGTCGCATCACAGCAAAAAATACTATCATATTTAAAACGTTCGAAATTTACCTCGTCCCCTTTTTCGAGCATTTTATGCCATTATATCAAGCCCTATTTTAGGAGCAGGCTATTAAATTTATCAATTTATCACATAATAAATAGGTAAAAATAACAATTTTTTTAGCATGATAACGTCATTCCTTTAACTATCTCATTTAATCATTTATTTTAGATTATTTAAATATCTTCTGCATGATTTCCATACGTTTTTTCACTGCACTTAGGTATTACGTAAATAATTTTCTTTTATATTTGGCATAAATAATAGATTAAGTACATATGTTATAATTTTAATCGATTATTTTTGTAGAACGATAATTCTCAGCCAAAAAGCAAACCATTTTTTTTTTACCTGCCTCATAGGGTACTTTACAATTTTGTAAAATTAAAAATTTTACTGATCCCATCATATGATGGGCTATATGCTAGTATACTATAGCAAGATAAAAGCTCAGTTTCGTTTTAAAATTTCAATTCTCTAATCATTTTTAATATATTTTTAAGTTTCAAAATGTTTGAAACCTCTACTTTTTCAGTTTACAAAATGATGAAGATACTTTACTCCAATTTCATATTTTGTTCCTAATATATGCATTTAAAAAGTTAGTTTGCGTGAAATGGAATTTTATTTACCACAAGAATTAAGTCAAAATGGTTTCTGTTAATATAAAAAATATACTTCTTGAAATGACAAAACTATATAAGTCAGACTGTCATTAAATAAATAAATTTTTCGT
>CM063501.1:81640464-81672964 GCA_032207245.1 Pardosa pseudoannulata | reverse complement strand
AACACAGTTAATTACTCACCCTTCTAACACAGACATAAATAGCGTTTTCCACCTTCTACTGATAAGGTGATCAAACAAAGTTTTACTTCTTTAAGTCGAAACTCCAAGTAACCCATAATAAAAACTAAATTACCATGGGATATATGTTGTCCAGTTTCCTCTGAGAAAGTTATTGAACACAGTGAATATTCAGTCGGCTTTGAGCTTCGACCCCAATATTACGAGATTGGTATCATTGCCAACTGAGTTAACAGGGCTCAATATAAGCTTGCATATTACTTGCGCATACTTGCTTAATTGTAAACTGAAATGAGATTTAACTATAAAGGAATATAATAGGGATAGTAAAATTTTAAGATGAATTAAACTTAAACATTAGTAAACAGATAATATGTTTCAGGAAAATTTAGAGAGCGTAGGTAGATTTCCATAGCTCCTTCAAAAGCAAATTCATGCATCGGAAAATTATGGTTCCCAATATTGAATCTAAAATATCTATGATCGAGTATTAATAATTTGTTTTTGGGGATTACAGATACTTTATCAATGACAGCAATACTATAAATGAGATTTGACAAAGAATAGATGGGTTTCAAACGTGAAGAATATAAATAAATGGTTAGTTGACGTCCTGTTCATTTAGAAGTCATATGACTTAGAGTGGGACCTCGTAATTTAGAAACAATAACCAAGCAAAAATTCACAAGACTTGGCCTGCCACTTTAGAGGTTGGAAACTTGTAAGGCATTGCAACCATGAACCTAATTTATGTCACCTAGTTGAATTTAATTTTTTTAAACGGGCTTCCTGTGGGGAGGGGATTTTATGGGACTTTTAAACACTGTTAATTGCTCACCCTACCATGACAGACTTAAATAGCGTTCTCCACCTTCTACCGATAAGATTATAAAAAAAATTCTTACTTCAAGAAGCCGAAACTGTCTCTAACCCATTATAAGCACTAATTTTAGCAATGGATATATGATGTCCAATATCCTCTAAAAAAATTAATGAACACGGTGAATGTTCAGTTGGCTTCGAGCTTCGATCCCAATGTTACGAGATTGGTGTCTTTGCCAACTGAATTACCAGGACTCGATATAAGCTTGAGTATTACTTACTTATACTTGCGTAATTACTTGCTTATTCACGTATTGATACATATTTGTAAAAGTAAAAATACAATTGTATAAACGTATCTGTATACAGCATATAAAGAACTAAGTTTAGCAAGGGATATATGATGTCCAGTCTCCTCCGGAAAAGTTAATAAACACGAGTAATATTAAATCGGCTTCGAGTTCCGATACCAATGTTATGATACTGGTGTCTTTGCCAACTGAGTTACCAGGGCTCAATGTAAGCTAGCGTATTACTTACGTATACTTGCGTAATTACTTGCGTATTGTGTTAGCTTGCTTATTACAGGTCATTCAATATCATATACATATTTGTAAAAGTGAAAATAAAAATATAAAAATGAATAAACATATCTGTATACCTTATATAAAGATTGTACATTATACACATATGCTTTTCTTTATACGTTTTAGTTACAAACATAATTTTTATATTATTTCACGTTCCTCACACACACAAAAAAAAATGTTTTGTGCTAGAAAAATACACAACGTCGATATATGCGATTCAAATATCCTGCAGGGACAGCCTATTGACTGAAGGGATATCGTAAGATATTTGAAACGTCTTTCGCTATTAAGACAACACGGCAGGATCTTGAGAAATAGGAAATTGAAAACGGTTTGAGGAGAGTCACGTATTTACTTCTTTGGAAGAATCTATCCGGTGTCGAGGAAATTTTGGCTGAAAATGGATACAAGAGAAGCTCCTACGGTTAACGAGTAACTACGATATTGACTCTCCCCGAATAATCAATAAGAGAAATCCTTTTATTTTGCACTGGCCTCTTCAAGTGAATTGGAGTTCGCAGAAATTTGTCTCGATGTAATGGCAGCAGAGTTAATCAGATGGTATCAGGTATGAAAATGAAACCATAAATTTAAAATTTGTTTTTGAATGTTTTTCAGAGACTAGGGGGAATCTTGCAACATACGCAAATATGAATTTAATATGTTTTTCAGTATAAAAGTATACGTTAATTCATAAATCTAATAAAATTCCCTCTAATATTTCCTATTTCATAACCAAGCGGGTTATTCAATATACATATGCATATATGTATATATATATATATATATATGTATATGTGTGTGTATGTATGTATTTGTGTATATATATATATATATATATATATATATATATATATATATATATATATATATATATATATATATAATAATTGGAAAACGTGATTTTTTTCCATAAATGTTTTTAAAATTATCATAGCAAAAGAACCATATTTCGGTTAATATGCAAGAAAATTTAGGTTCAATCGGATGAAAATCCCATTGTAACAAACATGTAAAAATTTCGTGAAAAAATATTAAAAACTGTTTCAGGTAATATATGCGTTACATAAAAAAAATCAAAATTTGAGAAAAATCAAGTTAAAATATGTAAGTTTAAATTTTTTACACTAAACAGCTGACACGTTTTTATTCACAATTCCTCTCTATATTGGAATTTTTCTTTTAAACCGATTGTTTTAAAATGTTCAGAACTGAATTCTTTTTCACATATATTTCTTTCCGAAAAACAGAACTTTTTGTCACTTTATCTGTTGTATGACTCTTTAAATAAGTCTTCAAAGTAATGTAAGATATACATAAAAACTATGTGTTGCTTCTTTATTAGCTTACAGATAATCATAGTATATTTAATCCTTTATATCTTGAATTAATTTATTATCCACTTTCTTACTTCATTTTTGCATTATTAGATAAGTTTTAATCAAAAAGAATCACAGAAAAAAGAAAAGCAGCTGGTACTTTCTAGTACCAACATATATGTTTGACTCAATGATAGAAAATAAAATATTAAATTATGAATAAAACAAATGCAATGCTTTCAGGCGAAGTATAGAATTCTCTAAAAAATAATAGTAACAAATAACTGGTAAAAAACCACTTAATTTACTCAATTGAACAACACGTGTATGAACTCTACCACAAAATGACCTTCGAATGTAGCACGCCAATTATAAAATCTCTACTATGCGAATAAAAAGCATTCCTGATAAGTGATGTCATTTCTTTTCTGCTGTAGGAACTGCAACGTTCGTGTGCTTGTGAGTACCGTCAGGAAACAAGGCTTTATTAGGAATATATAGGTGTTCGAAGCGGTACTTATAAGTACCATCAGGATATAAAAGGTTAAATAAGTGATTTCCATCTAACATTCTTTAATTTTCCATTTAATTTTGTTAAAAATATCCCATTTACAATTGACAAAAAGACTGTGTTACTTTGTTCCTTTTCCCTTTACCTTATATAAACACATATTTATATTTAAAACTATCATTATGCGTTATCTTTAATTTCCATGAATTTTTTACTTTAACCCTAAATTAGTGATGTTAAAACTTTCCTAATAAATAGCTTAAAAATAATTTAAGTTTATAAACTGTAGTTTAGGTTTTCGTCTAAACTGAAAATTAATAATTGTAGAAATACCACTCAGTGTTTATTCTATTTATAACTAGTATAAAAGAAATTATTTTATCAAAACACGACAATTTTTAACTCTCTTACGAATTTAATTTTAGGATTATCCATGATTTAAAATTTGTTTATTACACGCCCTGAAACAGTGTATGCTTTCTTTGTTTTAGTTAGTATAATAGTTAGTATTTTTCATTATTAACTATAAGGTTATTTAGAAATTAAAATTAATTTATGATTTAATGCATAGTTTGCCTTTCAATGTACATTTAAAGAATTAAGAGATAATTATATTAAAATTTTATTCATAATATATTTATATTCATTTGTGATTTTACTATTGTGGTTTATAATTGTATACGAAGGAGAACAGACAATCAGTTATGTTGCTAATACAAATTTGGGGCGTAGACCAAATTCATGTCATGTAGATATCTTTAAGTAAAAGGAATAAAAAATAAATTCCTGATTTCATGAAAAATTAATTCCACAAGAAGTAAAGACATATATAAAATCAAATATGGGTCAAAAAGATTAAACAAAGGAATGTAGAAAAATACAATTTTTTATATCTTTTAACAACTTTCAGGATGTATTTCACTTTTGATCGATTGTCTCTACCTAATTTAGCTGCGAAATTGTGGAAAGGAATACTTATTTAATAATACATCAGTTCTTAGCTGTACAGTAAATGATTTGTTTTACCCTCGTGTATACAAATGTTAAACAAAAAACTTGTAAATATTCCTGGCAAATATAAGCTAAACATTTAATAACTCCCAACAAGCTTCCTACCATGAAAGACGTGATTCAGTGTCATATTACATTGACATATTTTTCAGTACATAATGCTATTTTTGTCTCTCTTCTCTTTCTCAAATTCGAGCGATTTCATAGCAATAGTTGTGCCTTTGTACCAACGGACCTTCATATGACGCATTTCTGAAATACTTTCGGTCACAGGTTACTTATTATATATCTGTTACACAATTTTATTCATCGGTAATTTGTTTCTGAAAGTTCCTCGACACGCGATAATCTTGGAAATCGTCGTTGTCTTTTTTTTATTGGGGGGGCTGATTATTTTATAGCTTACCCCTCAATAGCATCCTTTCTCAAGGTTTCTATATTTCTCTGTCATATTTGAGATAATTAATGCTGAGATAAATTGGTCACTCAATTTTAAATAATAAACAGCATAGACGAATGTATCTTTTCTTTTATCCTTCCCTTTCATAAAGCAAAAGTATTCTCTTCGTTCATAGTATTTTAGTCAGCCCCAGGATATTACTTTCGTGCCTGTTTTTATTCGTGAACTGATTTTAACGAAATAGATTTCATATGAAACTCTTTGCAAATGATTATCAGAATGTTTATACTACAGTAATGTCACATTGGAAATTTCTTTCGGATGCGATTATCCTTAAACTGCGGTATTTTTTATTCTGAATTCATACATATATTGCACTTGCCAACCTCTAGAGATAGGACATTGAATTTATCTAGTACATTTTCCAGGTGTATTTAATGTCCGTTTTTATATCTTCTTATAAATTTAAGAAATAATCGTAATCACGCACGATATCGGTGTTCACTTATTAAGTGACTAAACATTATATTGAAATACGACTTTAGTCTATTAGAACCAATGCAACGTTGATATCAAAAACTTATTGAATATTGATTCTTTTTACCTATCTGAATGCTAAATCGAATTTAACACTGAATGTTTAACTCCGATCTTTTCTTATATCCTTTCTTTTTATAAAGCAAAAGCATTCACCTCGTTGATAGCATTTTAGTCTGCCCCAGGATATTATTTTCCGGCCTGTTTTCATTCGTAAACTGATTTTAATGAAATAGCTTTCATCTGAAACTCTTTTCAAATGATAATCAGAATGATTATACCACAGTAATGTGACGCTGGAAATTTCTTTCGATTGTGATCATCCTTACCCTGGGGTATTTTTGATTCTGAATTCATACATGTATTCATACATTCCATCCTCCAACGATAGGACACTGAATTTATCTAGTACGTTTTAAAGATGCATATGCTGTCCTTTTTTATAACTTCTTCGTACGAATTTAAGAAATAATTGTAATCACGAACAATATCGCTGTGCACTTATTAACACTTGGCATGCAGGTGTACTTCATCGCCAACTTACGTGTGCAGAGGACGTTTTTTCATGAATCGCGCGAAAATTTAGTTATTCAGAAAAATCGTAATAAATCGAAAACAACTTTGTTTTTATGAACGAAACATTTTTTATTTTACACTTTAATATATACTGTATGATTATCTAACAAAAAAAACCCAATAGTTTTATCAAATCACAAAAATAATCAATTTTTTAAATTAAAGTACGATAATTTGTCAGCCTATATTTTTACATCACTATTTGTGCCACAACGGCTCATTTTATCAACTTTGTATTCAACAATAAAAAACCAAGCTTCAAATTGACAAAATACGTCTTGTACGGTCTGCAACTAGGAATTCGATTGAACAAAAAATAACGCAGCAATAGACCGAGTCACTCGACAATCATAATTTGTGGAAAGAAAAAATGCAAAGCGTTGCATAGCAGCTCAAACAACACTCATATAATGTCACACATACATATAATTGTATTTAGTAGATTGGTAGTGGTTAGCGGGTATCATCCGCAAATCTACTAAATACTTATTTTTAAGTGACCCAACATCCAGTAACAGACTGCAAAAAATATAAAAATACGTTGCTCGCACTCGAAGTGTTGAGTGACTAAACAATATATTGAATCACGACTTTAATCTATTGGAACTAATGCAATATTGGTATCAAAAAATTATTGAAAATTGTTTTATTTTTTATTTTTTTTTTTTTGGCTATCTGAATGGATTGAGGTTAACTCTGAATTTTTATCAAACAAAAATTGTTCCAAATCTCGTTATTCACTAACATACAATATACGTCTGAATTTAAAACTTATTAAGGGCTCTATTTCATTTACATGAATTGTTTACTTTACACCTAACTTAATAGGATTAAATTTTTTCTAATATTTAGCTCAAAAGTAATTGAAGTTTATAAATTTGGGTTTATATGTATACTGAGAACTTACATTAATGATGTGGATTGCATTTCATATTATATAACGTTGTATTCCATAAATGAATAAACAGAGATTTGACTATCATAAACATAGGTTTTTAGCTTTGGTTTAAGAACATTACGGTCATCTGTTTCACCACACGAGAGTTAATGAGACCAGGACTTACTGCTTAAAGCTATGTAGCGGGTGTAGGATGTTGAATTGTTGGTTCGGTCTGACCGTCCGGCAGCATTGTTTAACGCAAGGGGCCAGCACTCCGACCATGTAATTAAAACAGCAACAAAAAATGTAGACAAACTAAAAACATAAGTACATCCAATGCAGTTTCCGAAAATGCAGGGGATACTTCGCAGGAGTCCTGCCCAGTTCCAAACTCCAGTTGACCCGGTGTACCACATAGAACTTTCTGACATGAGAGTAGATATTGTTGGAAGCAATAACAGCACAGGGCTGTTGTGATGGGCGTTAGTGAAGGGATACTTTGCCCGGTGCGATGCGGTTTAGGCTAAGATCTTCATGATCTTACGATGGCGCCTTGATTTGCAGTGAGCCGGGTCAACCAGGCTCCCGGTCTTTTTTTATCAGTTCCAAGTTTTTGATTAGGCTCTCTGCGAGGGTTCCTTGGATGAATCAGAGGGTTTCTGAAAGTATCGTCTGTCAGAGGGCAATCGTGTAGATAGCGATTAAAGTCACAGACTGCACCGCAGTCACAATCTCGCGAAGCAGATTCTGAATGGCTACAAGCACCTAAGCCACAAAGAAATTCGAACCCACGAACTCTAATAATGAAGATCGGTACTGTAGCCACGAGGCCATATATTTAGGAAAAACGATATTGAAACTACATGTTTTTAACCTGCCAGGGAATACTTTTTCAGGGTATAACAACCGCATCGCTTCGATTAGCTTATCTTAATTTAACATTCTTCCCCTTCCCCCCGTTTTAATGGTAAGTGGATGATTCATTCCCTGACTGACAATAAGGTTATTTCCTTGGGTGGGAAGGATCAATCGAAAAATTTATTGAATATAATTAACACTCTTCCTCCCCCTCCCTTTTCAAGGTAAGTGGATGATTCATTCTCTAACTGACAATGAGATTATTTCTTTGGGTAGGAAAGGTCAGTTGAAATATTTATTGAAGATAGGGGATTCGAAAACGCACTAGGTAGTAAGTATATCATACACCGCAAGTGTATTTGTCTTACAGTTCCCGATAAAGAAGCCCGGTTTAAATGAATTTGTGTTACGCCACGTTATTCAAGGAATTTAGTTATACTGTTTTTTCAGATGAAAACAATTAAAGATGGGTATGAAACAGATAATGAGGATTAAAATAGCAATCATTATTCATTAACGGAAAATCGATCGTATGAAGAAATTGAAGATAATGAAGATTCATATGAAAATGCTTATTTCTTATCAAACGACGATAATTTCTTGAATGGTAACCATTGCTCTGATAAATGTAAGTGTTATTTTGCAATGCACTGAGAAGCAACCAAATAAGCATCGAACTAGGTGGTCATTTTTGAAATGCTTATAATTTCAACTTGTAGAATAATACGATAAAAATAAGAGTCAGCAAGTAATGCTTCCAAAAACACTATCATACAGCGAAGACATAACTTCATTTGCCAAGAATATTAAAGGAATATATAACAGATGTGCTTAATGCCTAAATAAAATGGACAGGAACACTAAATATGTTAGTAAAAAAATGAGATAAAAACATACGCATAAACCACTAAGCAAGTATTTGACGAAAATAATCAAATTAATGTAAGCAGCACTTTGGAATACATATATTTATAAGTGTTTTAATTTTTGATTTACTTTTACATCTTCATTACATTGATTTTATACTAGAAAATAAAGTCAGACAGCTCTGACTATAAGTACACTGCGTGCGGAATCCTGTTCAGTTTTTTCGTGTAATTAGCGAGTTAGCGAGAAATATATATTTTAGAATTTTCTAGATTTTAGCATCTGGTGTTGATACTGTTTTTATACATTTCTAGCTTCTTAATAATACCATATATTGATTTAACAATGCTATAGATACAAAAAACCTTATGTACTTCCCTAACATAATTTACTTTACATAATCTACATATCACACCCCGTGTCTGCCCTTTGGATTGAATAGTTATTACATCTGGAATTTGAATAATCATGAATCTTGAATGTTGTATTTTTAAAGAATTATTTTAAGACAATTAACAATTGCAAATGTTCAACTGTAATCAGTAATAAATAATTAAATCAGGTAATTGCTTACCTTTTTCTTATCCTTTTGATTTGATATGAATTATCTGTAGAAATCGAAATGATGAATCAAAACAGATGTCCATTACCGAATAAAACTGTCTTTAATTATGCAACACATCAGTATGAATTGAAAGTACACAAACTGAATTGAGAATTATGTTAGGTTTTCAACATATCTTTACCTATGTTGTACGCATGTTGTAGCTGAAGGCGAATAAAATGCAGATAAAATTAATAGAATTAAACACACATTAAAAAACAAACTCCAAATCAAATCCAACTAGTCTATTACGCACGTGTTTTGATGTAGCCATCTAGGTCTGCTGGCAAAATTAATCTGATAAACCCCACACCGGGATAATTTACCCAAAATGATATAATGTGGGGGTTGTATGGGGTTTGTTTGGAGGTGTGGGGGGGGGGGTTTTGGGTGGGTGGTGTGGGGTGGGGGGGGGGGGGGGGGGGGGGGGGGGGGGGGGGGGGGGGTGGGGGGGGGGGGGGGGGGGGGGGGGGGGGGGGGGGTCTTTCCTCACCCATATGATAGAAACAATGCAAAAAAGCGCTTTTTTGTGTGTGTGTGGATTTGGGTGTGTGGGGTGTAACTACTATCGGGGGGGGGTAAAAAAATATATAATTAATATCATAAGTTATCTGTCCGTCTGTCCCTCGAATTTAATGAAGCAGTTGGAACTAGATGGATTGAAGCATCCATATTGAATTCTGGATGAGTTAGGTTTCGCAAAATTCAAAACGAATCAAGTTTATCTTCTCCTAAACTATCAATCCTATTCAAATATAAATTGGTACACATCACATCAAAAGATGCTGTCGTCTTTATAACGTCCAAAAATCTACCCCTTCCTCCTTTTTCGGTAGTTTAATGTCATTATTACGAACCCTATTTTCCCCGGGTAAGAGAAGGCAATTAAATTTATCAATTTATCACATAGGAAGGGCCGGTCTCACCAAAATCGTTTAACGGCTAACTGCGATTAACTCAAGGCCCCAACCAATGGTGGGACGCAATTCTCCGTTTAAACAGAGATTAATCGCGGTTAGCTGTTAAACAAGTTTGGTGAGACCGGTCCTAAGTAGCTAAAAAATAACATTTTCTCTGGCATTATTACTTCATTCCTTTAACCATCTCATTGAATCATTTCTTCTTTTAAATTATAACTTCTTTTAAATATCGTCTGCATTATTTTCATACGTTTTATCACTCAGATTAGGTATTGAGTAAATAATTTTCTTTTAAATTTAGTTTAAATAATAGATTAGGTAAGTATGTGATAATTTTAAATTTAATCATCATTTTTTTTGTTGCAATGAAAATTTTATCACCGGTATTAACAACAAATTCTATCTACCTCAAGATATGAAGATAAACAAATTGTTGCGCGTGTACCAGATAATTCTCAGCCAAAAAGCAAACCATTTTTTATACCTGTCTCATAGAGTACTTTACGATTCTGGAAAATTAAAAATTTTACTGATTCCGTCATATGACGGCCTATATGCTAGTAATGTATAAAAAGCCAATTGTATTGCTTTCTTTTAACCAATTAAGAAAAATAAATGTTTCTTAAAATATCTTAGCAACAATACATCATAAAAGTGAACTATATTCTACCGAAATATTTGTTATTTTGTATGTAAAATTACTTAAGTTACAAAAAATATTTTGTACAGAAACTTTCATAACAAATCAAAGCGAAAAACTTTTAGATTTACTCAGAAAATCCAAAATGAACGTAAGAAATACATCGATTTAAAAGTTGTACAAACATTAATTCACTGTACGAAACTGTATTTACATGTTAGTATTTATAGTTTATAAATACACTGTTTCATCAATTCTCTAACCTTCCCCGTAGGGTGAAGTCTAGACAACATTAATTATATGTTATCAATGCAGCTTGAATAACAAATTTTTATAACAATACAAAAGTTAAATACAAATACGCGAATTTCTGCATATGTTATTAATAGTATCATATAGTTTATACAGTATATACAGTAAAAGCATATACAGTAATAGGAATGTTTTTAGTGAATGCATTACCAATGAAAACATAAAAGATTCTTTTGAATTCGGTACAGTACTAGAGATAGCATAAACGAGACATCTGCAATCAATACATTAGTTAAAAAAAGCATAAAAGAGACGTCTGCAATCAGTTACTTAATAAAACAAACTTAAAAGTTTGTAGTCAATGCAATGCTAGGTAAAGCAAAAGATAATTTACTCCATTTATTGTAAAACCAGAAAGTAAGAGTGTGTAACTGTAATACTAAGGCAATATATGAATCGTTATTTTACTTGAATGGAATAACCTAAGGCAAAGACAGGAAATAAATGAACAGTAAAATATTTCCAAGAAGTAAAAGCAGTCCAGATTTCAAAAAAGCATTATTTACATAGAGTTTATTGCAAGATTTATATTTATTAGACAAAAAAGAACATATTCAAACCCAAATTTATTACTATTTTATCTTTTAATTTTATCATTACAAGGATTTTTATTATGCAGTTCCTCTACGTATTAATTAAGTTTTTTTAAACAATTTATTTTACTGCAAATTCTTTCAGAAAGCATGGCATTTCTTCAAGAAGTCATTCCTATTAGAATCTAATGTACTTATGTATATACTGTACTTATATAATATTCATAACTGTACAATACATTTTTCTTATATTTAATTTGTCTAAGATATATTGTTACATATCTGAATCAGAAATTAACATATATTGGTGTTAAGCTTATTTCCAGATAAAGTGTTTTTCATAGTATAAACCGAAGCCCCATTTAAGTACGACCACATCGCATTTATAAGAGTACATTCGCCTAAGAACAAAACCACAGGTCGTTCGCGGTTGATGTTGGAGTACATATATCTGCTATGCATTAGTGACATAATGGAAAACGCATCTGATTTATCGGATCTCCATAAAGATGAAATCGTTATGGCTCGGCAACTGGGAATATCAATATCAGAAACGGCTCATATAGTGAGCTGATCACGTACAGTTCTTATGAAGAAATTGAATGTGTTGCAGATCTGGTGAAACAGTAAGTCACTGGGCAGAGGTAAGCCATACACTGCTTATTGATTTCAGCGGAAACTGCTATCCATTGTTGGCCTTGACCCTTGAGCAACAACATCCAAAACAATACCAGCTACAATAGTGTTTCTCAACGCATTGTTCAACGTACATTGCTGCATATAGGCCTACGCAGCCGGAAGCCGAAGATGCACTGACGGAACAACATCGCCAGCTGCATCTGCAATAGACCAAGAAATATCGGAATTGATCATTAGATGGTTGGTTGGGAGCACTACGGTCTACTTTTTGTAACACGAGGGCTAATGAGACCGGGACCTACTGCTTAAAGCCGATTCCAAACGGCTATGAACATCCATGCCACAGTGGGACTCGAACCCACGAGCTCCGTGTGCCCTAACTATTCGGCCATCGTTCGGTTCATTGATCATTAGAAGAATGGAAGAAAGTTTCATGGTCTGACGAATCATGTTTTCTGGTCCATCACATCGATGCACATGTGCGAATACGTTTATTTCCAAAGGAAACCCTGGTTCTCGGACGCACAGTGTCACACAGTCCACAGACAAGCCGGTTGCTGGGGTATTTTGGTATGAACAATATTTTCATGAAGCATATTAGGACCCATAATCCCCAAAGAACAATCCTTACAGACTGTGCTCTACGTAAACATCGTTGCATTACAGGTCCACCCATTCATGACAACAGCATTTTCGGCAAAGGATGGTGTTTACCAACAGGATAAATCACTAAGTCATAAGGGTCGAATTGTCAGTGAGTGGGTCGAGGAACATTCCAGGGGGTTTCAAGACGTATCATGGCCTCCAAGTTTACCTGACATCAATCCAGCAGAGTTTTTGTTGTTACACTGTTTTATTCTCTAAAAATAAGTCTTTGGGAGAGCTTTTTAGTATTCAAAAATAATACATTCGACATCGGCAACAATCTCCGCTTCATTTTTTTTCCATCTCTATTTCTTTCCGCGTTGCCAACCACATAAATCCAAACTCAGCAGAGCCCTTGACACCCACTTGGAAATCTAAATCCATGTTGCCACGCTACCCCTTTGCAATGTGTGGGAATTGCTAAACTCGGCTATTTGTTTGTGAAAAATATATCCCTATTTAAATCATGTGCTTAAAAATCTTTAAACCTAACGCATGCATGGTACAGCTCAAATTCCTTTACATAAAAAAATATTTTGACAGATAATAAATTTGGTAGAGCAATAAAAAAAGGATTTCTTAGAAATTCGCCTTAATATTTTTAGAACCTTAATAAAATTGCATTTAAGCAAAACTTTTTTACATACACCTTTATTAGAGTTTCATTGTACAATCCGCTGGTTGCTTGCTCTTTTTATTATTGGAGCACCATATAGTTAGGGAAATATCGCTCCCTATGAGGGGGCAAAAAATAAAATTACATTCGAGAATTAATCGGGATTCGAACACAAACCCAGTGGGTGGGACAATAATACGGTAACCCCTACACAATCTGGGTGGTAGTTACGTAAAACTTAGCCATATCGTAAATTATAGAGTGATTTAGCTCAGTAAGAAGTAATATGTATGCTGGGATTTCTTAGTTAACTTTCTGATTATTTTAAATCGTAGCCAAATCATGGTTAGACACATTAATCATTTTTAATTACAACATATATTTATAAATATTAAAACGTCAATTTTATAGCCATAAATACTATATAAAATGGTTTACGTAACTTAGATATTACGTTTATATTTACCTTAGATAATAGATTGGGTACATATGTGATAATTTTAAATTTAATCATCGATTATTTTTTGTTGCAATGAACATTATATCACCGGTATTAATAACAAATTCTTTTCATAAAAATCCAGGAGTCTCTTATACTGACTAATAAATATCTATCTTTTAAATTATATATCTTTGAAGTTTGTTCATTTGTGTGTATGTTTTTTATACAAACAACGCAGTTTGCAATCGATTCGCTCAATTTTGGACATCATTCATAAATACCACCAAATAATCACTGTCAATATCAAAACCTCTGCTGTCCGTTCTATCATGTAATATGGCAAGATAAATTAAGGTTGGTAACTAGCATGAGGTCAGAAAAGATAAGCACATTATTGAGCTTGTATCAGATAATTCTCAGCAAAAAACAAACTATTTTTTTACCTGCCTCATGGGGTTCTTTACAATTCTGGAAAATTAAAAATTTTAATGATCCCGTTAAATGACGGACTATATCCTAGTTTTAAATATAAATCTAAAATAAAATTTTTCAACTTATATTACATTAGCCCTGTAGTGTAACTCACAAATCAGTACTATAAATCATTGCTCCTTATTATTATTCTTATAAATTTTACAATACATTTCTGCACAACCACAAAGCTACTCTATCAAATCTTAGAAAGTAAGTTTCTAGACATATTGTGCTAGTAAAAGTAAACAATAAAATTGACTAGATTTGCATTGCTATTCCTGTAAACCATAAATGACCCGTGCTTTTCTTAGTATCTTCCTACAGATGTTTTACGCTGAATAAAACTTAAGTGAAATGAACAGACTTGAGATCTCAGAAAAAAAGTCCACAGTAAATATTTGTTAATACAAATTTCGTTTTTATACAAAGATTCTTTCTTTTCAGATTTATTCCAGGCTTACGAAAATAAAATTCAATCTTGACTTAACCCAGCCTTATACGAAGTATATCCAGTAAAACGAATGTGATCAAATGCGCAGAGAATCTAGTATCCACAAGTATTTCTTTCTATTTTCGATAATAAAGTCAATACAGTAAAGATAAAAATAGAGAAAGCAGGCAAAATACCTTCATAAACATATTTAAAAATACTATTTACATTCAATTGCACATTTCCTGCAAATGTCGAAAATAGAAAGAAGCCCTGCATTCCATGTATTTCATACTTATTTTTCTACCATGCTTTTCAAAAACAAATTTAGTGTTCCATATCTTTTCATTTGGACATTTGGAACATCTTTTACATATATTTTACTATGTTTCGCATATCTGTTTCAAGGAAAATATTCTTTAATTGGGCGATTGAAAATCTTAGTGTATTTTTCAAAACTATGTATCAGTGGATTCTAAGCTTTTTAAAGCAGAAGTAATGCTTTTGAAATGCATGTATTTCCAGAAAATTTCGTAAGAGTGTTTTAGACAAAAATTCTCACTTTCGAATTGGATTTTTTTGTCCCATTTTGTCTTATATTCCCTTTTTAAAATAACCATTTAATTATGAATCAGCATCCTCCATTTCTTCATCCACTTCAGTTTCAATTAATGATACATAATAAACTATTTTTCCTCGTAATCTTGTCTTTCCTATAATTCGTTCAAAATGTCTTCACTCGAATGTACTGTAACGCCTTCAATATTCTCAAATGAGAGGTAGCTTGAATAATGGATCACAGTCAAAGAATAAAATTGGAAATTCACTTTAATTCTGGATTGAATACGGCTATTTACAAAGGAACGTTAATTCCTAAATCATGTAGAACTGCAAAGGAGGGTTGCCGATAAAACTTCCTCATGACAATCACAGTCGAAAGAAAAACAAGAGATTTAATAATCTCTTACAAATGGGGAGGCTTTTCAAGGTGCAATCAAACCCAATTTATCCCCCGTTCGGTATCGAGATTCTGCCGCTCCCTATATGAGCGGACTTTACGAATCTTCCGAACTAGCAACCTCTCTGGTAAAAAGGCGAAAGCCTCCACGAGGTCAACACACCTCCGAAAAAAAAAATGACGAAAAGCCCTGAGTCGCAAAATTGTAGGATTTTTATACCTGGGGAGTCAGTTACGGTTCCGCCACTTGTTTTTGGGGTCAGTTAAGATCCCAGTTACATGAGAACTCCAGCTGAAGTTACAGTTATATTTTTTAGCTGAATTCGGACTCTGCGTGCTCGGACAAAGGGTACTGTACTTCACAGTACAGTAGCTTCTATGCATAGAACAATAATAAATTTCGGCATCATCATTCTGATATAGCCAATTCACAAGGCAAATAAATGTTGAAAAAGTACCTTAATTTCGCGCGTATAGTCCACGGACTATCTGCGTGTAAATAGTAAATTTCTTCTGACGCGGACTATATGCAAGTGCGGACTATCTGCTGGTTGATCATTTCTCAAATCATCAAATTCAGAATAAGGGGAGAAATTCAAGCCGCGAGAACGATTGATGATCTTGTAACGGGTTAATTTAACGGTGTATCTTCATCAAAGAACTTTGCTTTGAGAGATGGACTTGTGTGGATACAAAAGGATTGTTTTCCCCGGCACCACGAAGTCTACACTGCTGTGCCCTATAGTAAAGTAACAATATTCCAGACGACACGGTACCTTCACTGACAGCCGAAAAATGATCGCGGGAGCGACAAAGGATTTGCCGCTACTCTGATGTAGCCGCTAAGAATTCCAGGGACCCTGGCTTTGCAGCCGATGATGAAATGTACATCACAGTGTACCCCAGAATGTACATTGTCAGGCAAGGTTGGATGGGCTTTTCAGCAGGGATACCTATGCCATTTCTTTTTCTCTGACGTCTCTCACGAGTTAGAGTTGCGGTCTATTGGCCCTAATCGATATGGCGTAGTCCAAAAACTCTCCGGAAACGTATGTTAGCAATATTTTTACTTCTGTCATTCTGTTAACATCAATTATATCAATGCAATATATATGTATATTGTAGCACAATAAAGACTAATCATTTAATTTGACAATTTTTAAATATTATTTTAATTTTAAAATATGAGATACCATTACAGTTTCAGTCTTTTAGAATAAAACAGATATTTTTTATTCAATTGGATGTAAAATATTGGTTTTTAACATCTTTCAAAAAATATTTTCAAAAGTTAAAGTGTAATTCATTTGTTAATTTAAACTTTATTCAACTTGGAACTTCAAAATTAATCTTTTTTAAACCTAATACATTTCTATAAAACTTTATGAATTTTATTCTATAAAAAGAGAACAACATTTCATATCATGGTGAATCAAAAGAAGTCTGTTATAATGAATATTTCAAGCATAGAAAGGTGCTATGTCCACTTAACAGTTAACTTAACAGTTAAAATTATTCTTTATGCAATACATATCTCCACAACGCAAAACCGACTCTATTCGATATACTAGGAAGGCAAAGATCCAGATGTATTGTGCTTATAAAAATGAATAATAAAGTTTCACTATACCACCCGAAAAAACATTATAGATATTGCCCAAACCTTAGATATCCGGGAATGCTGCCGCGTAACGGTTCTAAGTCATCAGATACATGTGAGAAAGCAATAGATTCAACATCAAAGGGAAAATTTATGATTGTGGGCCTACAGCACATTCAAAATGACTCCAAACATTATAAAAACAGAAAAAAGGAAAAAAGAAATCAGAGTTCACTTTCTTTTCCCCCATTTTGAAAGGAAAACGATCTAGAAACCATTTTGTGGGGAGATATAAATTTGCGTAAGGGTTTTATTTCTTTTATTTGGCGAGAAACAGTGGCATGGTTTCTTTTGACTGTTTCCATTTTTCTACATTACTGCGCCCAGCTCAGCAGTTTAGCGGAGATATTTCACTATTGGTTTTTAACTTTTAGAGGTGCCTCTCCTATGTTTTCTTTTATGATCGAGCTCTAATAAATTCGTATAAAGGATGATTATTTTTGGTCGCTTCCTTTCTGGTTGATTTTCTTTCTAGAAAATTTCAATTGTTGGTTGCATTGTATTTAGTATTTTCTATATCCTGATTTAGGCTTCGTACCTTAACACTTGGCAATAGTTCACCGACAACTTACGCTTGCATCACACCAAACAGAAGATGTATAAAAGGAATGATTCATTTGAAAGAATTCCATACTTATAAAAAACGCATATAATCAGGCTTAATATTGAAAATTTCTCTCTTTGTTTATTCCTAAAATATTACAATATCATTTCTAATTTTATTTTATTGAATAATATATGACTTCAAATAAGAATATATGCCACATTGGTCCACTTGGCATGCGGGTATACTTCAACCGACAACTTACGCGTGCAGCGGGCGTTTTTTCGTGAATCGCGAGAAAGTTTAGCTATTCAGAAAAATCGCAGTGAATCAAAAACTACTTTTTTCTTATGAACGTAACTGTATTTTAATTTTACGCTTTAATATGTACTGTATGATTATTTAACAAAAAAAAACCCAATATTTTTATGAAATTACAAAAATAAAGGATTTTTAAAATGAAAGTCCGATAATCTGTCAGCGTATATTTCTTCATCACTATCTTTGTCACAATGGCTCATTTTATCAATTTTGTATTCAGCAATAAAAAACCAAGCTTCAAATTGACAAAACACGAATTGTACGTTCTGGAGCTATGAATTCGATTGAAGACGAAATAACGCAACAATAGAAATAGTAACTCGACAATCATAACTTGTGGAAAGAAAATATTCAAAGCGTTGCATAGCAACGCAAACAACACACTTATGTCACACATACAAATGAGTATACGTATTTAGTAGATTTGTGTTGGTTAGCAGGTATCCACCACAAATCTACTAAAATACGTATTTTTACGTGATTCGTGCTCCAGTGACTGACTGCAAAAAACGTAAAAATACGTTGCCCGCACGCGAAGTGTTAAAAGTTCAAATATTAGGTTACCAATAAATTATGTTTTAAAGCCGATATTGAATTTGTTTTTTAAACTGACATAACATAACCTATACTTATAAAAAAATTAAATAATTTTGAAAGTTTAAATAAGTATTTTAAATTAAATAAAAATTAAAATATTTAAATAATATTAAGTTAATATTGAAACTTATAAGGGAAGTATTGAATTTTACTTACAGCAGTTTTTAACCACTTCCTTTACAATTTAAAAAAAATGCAAAATGTCATCACATTTTTTTAAATTTTATTATTAAATATGATGAAAAGAAACAAAACAAAATATGTAGGTTTTAATTGAATTTTCAATTTTTTACATGTGTAAAAAACATTTAGTTTTAATTTTGGGTTTACTATCCGGAGTTATCTCGGCATATGGAAAAATGTTAAATATTAAACTTTGTATGATAGTTTTTGAAAGAAGGGACAACACAAAGTGATACCTGACATTCTGTACAGTGGTATCTGGTCTGTTTTCTTACCTCTGGTATCTTTTACAGAAGCACAGGGTACACTGTCTCGTAGGATTTGATTATTTTACGGTAGCAAGAATAACATCGGGAAAATGCAATGAGATTAACTAAATTCGTAAAGGACTAATACTGGATCTTCCTGATGTAACCAAAAAACACATCATGGGGATTATTTGCAACTATCTTTCTTTATACATTACTAATTCACAGTCAGATGTATACTATAGAATAGGGAAAACAAGTGGCCAGTTCCTCCAAAAGAACCGCGAAACCAACGAAACTGCCAATTTAAAACTAAATATTCCCTTTCATTTCCTTCAGGAAGAGTAAATAAAACATATCGTACTGAAAATTCTACTTCGCTCGAGTTTTCTCGGGATAATAATTGACTGCAATATATACGAACCCGAGATAACTCGGGATAATCAGGCAAGTGGTTAAAAACAATCGTTAAATAAAAGAACTTTTACGGAATGAGCTAAAGCTCTGCCATTCGCATAATTTAAAGTACACCTCAGCAGTAATAAAACAAATCGTACTGAAAATTCTTCTCCACCCAAGTTTTCTCGGGATAATAATTGACTGCAATATATATGAACCCGAGATACCTCGGGATAATTTTACAAGTTACACATAAAAAGCTTGAATAATTGGAAACTGTATCCAGTGTTTTTGAACAAATGAATATAAATGTTTAAATAAACATAATGTATAGAAGATTCAAACATAATTTAAAGTACACGTCAGCCATAACAAAACATATCGTACTGAAAATTCTGCTTCGCCCGAATTTTCTCGGGATAGTAATTGACTGCAATATATAAGAATCCGAGGTAACTCTGGATAATCAGGAAATCTGTTAAAAGCAATCGTTACATAAAAGAACTTTTACCGAATAAGCTAAAGATCTGCCATTCACATAATTTAAAGTACACGTCAGCCATAATAAAGAAATCGTACTGAAAATTGTATTTCGCACGAGTTTTCTCGGGATAACAATTGACTGCAATATATACGAACCCGAGATAAATCGGGATAATTTTACAAGTTACACGTAAAAAGCTTACATAATTGGAAACTATATACAGTGTTTTTTAACAAATGAATCTAAATGTTTAAATAAAATTTATGTATAAAAGAAGCAAACATAATTTAAAGTACACGTTAGCCATAATAAAACAAATCGTACTGAAAATTCTATTTCGCCCGAGTTTTCTCGGGATAACAATTGACTGCAATGTATATGAACCCGAGATAACTAGGGATATTTTTACAAGTTACACATAAAAAGCTTAATTAATTGGATTAGCCCTCTTGTTGCAAAAAGTAGACCGTAACATTCCAAACCAAACCAAACTAAACCCATCCTTAATTGGAAACTATATCCAGTTTTTTTTTACAAATGAATCTAAATATTTAAATAAAAATAATGTATAGAAGATGCAAACATAATTTAAAATACAAGTCAGCCGTAATAAAACAAATCGTACTAAAAATTCTGCTTTGCCTGAGTTTTCTCGGGATAATAATTGACTGCAATATATACGAACCCGAGATAACTCGAGATAATTTTACAAGTTACACATAAAAAGCTTGATTAATTGGAAACTATATACAGTGTTTTTTAACAAATGAATCTAAATATTTAAATAAAAATAATGTATAGAAGATACAAACATAATTTAAAGAACACGTCAGCCGTGATAAAACAAATCGTACTGAAAATTCTGCTTCGCCGAGTTTTATCGGGATAATAATTGACTGCAATATATAAAAACTCGAGACAACTAGGGATAATCAGGCAAGCGTTTAAAAACAATCGTTAAATAAAAGAACTTTTACCGAAGGAGCTAAAGCTCTGCCATTCAAAAAATGTCAAATGGCAAAAAAACTGTATTTATGGAAATGTAAATTCTTACAATGTAACCAGGTGTTTATTCATGTTACCCATTTACATTTTTCAGATGGGTGAAACCACGCCTTCTGAACAGGAAGAAATTCTGAAATGAAATGTTTATAAAGATACTTGTGGAATCATGAAAATTCTACTCAAGATACCATCTTGGAATTTATATTTTGAAAATAAAAACAGGCCTAGTGACCTTTTCTATCAGGGTAACATTTCATTAACATGAGATAAAGTTTTGATGGATAAAACCCATATAAAATTGCAACCTTCTTAAGCATGAGAAATTTTCCAGCAGCCTTTATAAATATATATTTAACGGATACACTATTAAAAAAGTATGAATAACTTTATAACTTCAAACGGCAATTTCAGTTTCACTTATTCATAAAATATGTTTTTTACAAGTGACACATAAAAAGCTTTCTTAATTGGAAACTATATCCAGTGTTTTTGAACAAATGAATCAAAATGTTTAAACAAAAATAATGCATAGAAGATGCAAACATAATTTAAAGTACACGTCAAAAATTTCTTGAATATTTAAAGTAGAAATCTGTGTTTCATAAAACACGGCGTAAAGTATAATAAACTTACGTTATTATAATGCATCGTCTTTAGTCTTATTTTTTTAAATAAAAGGTAAAATAACATGCCGTCACAAACTAATTCATTTTACTAAACACTAACTATCACAAAACTATATTTCTCTCTAATTAGAAAGGAAGAGAATAAAGTAATCTCCATTTCGTTTACTTTTCAATAAAGAAAGCAAGTAAAAACTTTTTAAGTGTATTCTGTTTGTTATTTACCCAATACTGCTTCACTTTAATGACTCTCTCTAAAAAGTTGAGTGAATATAAGATTAAAATAATACCTTTTAGTTATGAACATGCACTAGAAGTCGTATTTAATGGTAAAATATATGCTTAAATATATATGTGTGTGTGTGTCACAAATAGATTCTTAATTTGTCACAAACCAATTCCCTGTATTTTTGTAAGCACACAGCTATGATTTCATGCTGCCATGAAAATCAGAGTATGGAATGAATGCAAAAAATAATGCTGTTTTCTGATATTTTAATTTAAAAGTACTCATGAGACGTTTCTCAAGAAAGTAACCTCTATTTATAGAAAAAAAAATCAGATCTGATTGTCTAAAATTCTAAAACAAATTAGCATATAGCCAGTCATATGACGAGATCAGTTGTAATTTTCCAGAATTGTAAATACCGTATGAGGTAGGTAAAAAATGGTTTGTTTTTTGGCTAAGACTTATCTGGTATACGATCAATAATTTTTTTTATCTGCATACTCCTCTAAAGTCTCCCGATAATGTGAATGTATTTTAGAATCACATTGAATTAATTTTGAAATATTAAATAATAGCCTTTAAGATTCTTTTTACCCTGCAAGCCCGGGGTAGTAAAACCAATAGGGGCTCATTTTCGGGTAACCAGAGGAGTTACTTATCGCCTGGTTTATATATATATATATATATATATATATATATATATATATATATATATATATATATATATATATATATATATATATATATATATATATATATATATATATATATATATATATATATATATATATATATATATATATATATATATATATATATATATATATATATATATATATATATATATATATATATATATATATATATATATATATAATATACATACATATATATATATATATACACTCATGTTCATAAATTAAGGATAATGAAGTTCAGGCAATGAAAGATACAAAAACAAAACAAATTTGATTTATTTGTAAAGTCTATTTATTAAACAAAAGGTAAAGAGCAAAAAAGATGCTATATGTTTGACATAATTAATAAAAATTGCGATTTTTACTCCCTGGAGCAAATTTCAAAAAAGAACCTATTTACAGAAAACAGTATAACATGGTTAGTGTGATGGTTAATACGGAGTATGTCTCCCGGACTATGCAATACAAGCGTTACAACGCCTACGCATGCTGAGTATCAGATTATCAATCTGATCTTGGGGAAAATTACACCATTCATCAAGCAATGCCCTCCGAAGTTCCGATAGACAGTTGGGAGGGGGTCGACGGGCTGAAATTTGTCGGCCAAGCATGTCCCACACATTCTCTATTGGATTCAAATGCGGTGAGTATGCTGGCCAATCCATACGGGTGATATCCTCCGATTGAAGGCATTCGTCTACAATGTTTGCACGGTGAGGTCGGACGTTGTCATCCATATACAGAAACTCAGGACCCATGGCGCCTCGAAACAAACGTACATGTTGTTCCAGAATGACATCCCGATAGATGTGGCCTGTTATCGTTACACTCTGAACATGCAGGTCAGTTTTGGAACCAAGAATAATTCCTCCCCATACGAGCCATCCTGCACCACCATAACGGTGTCGTTCAATGGTGTTCTCTTGGTGGTAACGGGTACCTGGCGCTCTCCATATGAAAGTCCGGCGAGAATCAGAATGTAAACTGAACCTGGACTCGTCGGAAAACATCACACAAGACCACTGTTGCGGTGTCCACAATGCATGCTCTCTAGCCCAGCATAATCGCAGGCGACAGTGAATTGCGGTAAGGGGAACACATCTGACAGGCCTACGATCATATAGACCAATGTTCTCTAAGCGTCTGTACACGGTCTGCCTTGAAACTGTCGTACCGGTAGCTGAAGAGAGCTGATGAGACAGGTCTGATGCTGTGCTCCGTCTGTTTCTTTTGGCAGTAACTGCCAAATACCGGTCATCATTCTGCGTAGTAACTAGGGGGCGACCTGTGCTGTAACATCTACTCACATTACCATCATGTTTGAATCGTTGCCAAAGCCTGGAGATGACACTCTGGGCGATTCCAAGTTCCTCGGATACTTCCAGCTGGGTACGTCCACATTCCCGTCGTCCGATAATTCTACCACGTAAAAAATCATCCAAATGCTTCCTTTGTGCCATAACTATGCGGTTATTGCACTGAAAGGCTTTTAAAGAGCTTGTGAACAATTTTACTTCTTTGCTACCATTCCTTATATACCGCTTTCATACACTCTCGTCATTGTGACGTACTATCCGCGCCATCTGGTGGTTTCCTGCAATTTGCATATTCTTCTTCAAGATATGTGTGATAATTCTACAGGTGAAATTTTTATTTTAGAGCTCAATTTCTGTGTGATTCTGAATTATCCTTAATTTATGGACATGAGTGTATATATATATATATATATATATATATATATATATATATATATATATATATATATATATATATATATATATATATATATATATATATATATATATATATATATATATATATATATATATATATATATATATATATATATATATATATATATATATATATATATATATATATCAGATTATAGATTTTTCAATTAGAATAAGATTTAGATGCAATCTCCTTTTTGACCAACTACCTATTTTGTACTAACGTACAAGAACAAAATTTTTGTTTCACTTTCATTAAACAAATAATTATGTTTATAGAATCATCTGTACGGAATTTTTCATTATTTAAAATAGTTTATATTAGTTGTATTCAGTAAAATGCATGAAATTCTTGTATAAAACTGATTTGACATTGTGATGAAATGTTTTTACAGACCTCTATACATTTCAATTCATTCAAATTTTAATTTTTTGACTTAAATAATGTAGGTTTCATTGTCGTTTTATTGCGAAAATAACTTACTTTAAGTGAACATACAAAGCAATATTTTTGCTTCACATTCGTAAATCTAATAAATTTTCTTTATAGTTCTAACAAAAAACTGTTTTATTATTTTTAGCTGTTTATAACATTTGTATTTAGTTTAGTGTATGGTTTTCATGCAGAACAGAGATTTTGACTAAAAGGTGAAAACTTTTGTAAACATCTATGTATATCAATATATAGATTTTTTTCATTTTTTTCTAAAATAATGTTTAAATACATTGGTGTTTTGTGAACAAACGGCCCATTTTATACCACCATACACAATATGACACATAGATTCTTAGAAAGAAACCTTAAAAAATATTTCTAAATATACAACAGATATTGTTGCAAAAACTTTGTTACCAATTTATGAAGCGTAGCGTTCGTGGATTGAGTAGACTTTGAATTAAGACAGCAGAAATAACAGCACTTTATTCGTAATGCAGGGAAAACACGAATACAGCAGCCAACACCGCGAGAACTGGCTAGCACAGGCGATAGTTCATTAAAACTCTTAGCGCCAAACAACGTAGGTCTTTACCTCTACAAATTTCTCAGCTAACTGAACTTCGATCAGGATCGGCCCCCGGTATTTATATCCTCGGGAGAAACTGGAATATTCTAGAAAGTACTAGGTACAAACGGTCGCCAAGAAAGTCACCAAGTCGCCAAATTTGGCGATAAATCGCCAAACTTGGCGCCAAAAATTAGTCGCTAAAAACATCTCCAACGAGCCAATATCTCACCAAATACATGATTTACCCATTATAATACACAGTATATGGCAAAAATACATGACAACTTGCGGAATTCGTAACAACTTGTACTTAACTTACCTACATTATTAAATATTCTGAAAAAAGATAAATTGTAAATAAACCCATTTACCGAATCTTGTCTTTTTACTTTAAAATGAAAATCCATGGTGTTATTTTCTAATGTATAGATATTTTGGTTACATCTACAATATGAACTGAAATAGGAGATTCTAAATATTTGGCTAAATTTGTTTCATATTCGTTGTCAAGATGCCGTGTGTTTCCTTAACAATTGAATATATTTCTACTGTATCGAAAAGCGATGTCTCTTACAGAACTAACTCTGAAATATATTTGATGTTCTGATATAAATTTCAATAAATGAAAATGTACTAGCTTTTCAAAGTCTCATTCAAAAGATATAACTTTTAAGCCAAAAATACAGTTTATGATAACTCACAGAAAGTTATTTATATGTTTCTCTTCTAAGCATTATTTTATATGCATGTGGGGGAGTTTTCTTAACCATTCATAGATGTCTATTTGTACCTTACACAACCTCCCACATTTTGACGAATACTCTTCTAATTCCAGACAGTTATAATTATTAGTATAATATGAAAAAAAATATTGTAGATATTAAACTATTCTCCAAAAAATTTCATAGTATATCGTTTAACAAATAACGATTTTACTATTTAATTTGACTATTATTTTCATGCTTAATTACGAGAAATAAATAATTTTAGTTACCCATACATAATTAATTATAAATGTAATGCATGTGACGAGTAATTCAAAAGTCAAAAAAACATTAAAATTGGATAATTTGTCAATTAATAAAGATTTTAGGAAATACAGCTTGCACTAAACGGAAAATAAATTCAGATTTTTTTGTTACAAGAAAAAATTACTATGACTAGTTTTAACTACAAAAAGTTTTTTAAAAAATCAAACATTTGACTACAAAAGCGAGCGAATAGCTTAATTTTTGGAGACAAAATAATTTTGGTCGAATTATACCGTTCTAAAACCTGGTGTGCATTTAACTAACGAATTCCTATAGTCCCCCTTTATGGTGACAAAAGCGGTTTATTAAAGGTTACATAGTATTTGAAATTGAATTTTCAAAGGAATTTTCAAACATTACATTAGTTTTCTTTGAAAAATTAATCACATGTTGTAATACTTCTAATACTTTTTAATAATATAAAAAGGTGAAGATTGATTTATATCTAATAATTATTGTTTACAAAAAAGAAAAAATTATTTATGAAGCTTACTTGGTGTAGAAAATTATTAAATTTTTTAAAAAAGCTCTCACATTTAATTTTATATCAAAATGTTCTTAGTGTTTAGAAAAAACTAAATTCACCAAAATTAATTATATGAAAAAGAGAACAAATGCTGAAAATATCATGGTTTTCAGATAATAAAAAAAAAGGTTTAAGAGAGAAATAAGAAAATATCTTCCATTTAAAGTTGCTTAAAGTGAGAAATAAGAAAACATCTTTCCTTTAAAGTTGCTTAAAGTGAGAAATAAGAAAACATCTTCCATTTAAAGTTGTTTAAATGTGATGTATTGTTCACTTAAAAAGATATTCATTCGATTTCCAAATTTTTACTTAACTACAAAAGTGGACGCCTTGTTTAATTTTTTGGTACAAAATAATTCATAATTTTAATCGAATTATATCGTTCTAAAACCTGGTGGGTATTTAACTAGCTTTTTCATATAGTCCCCCTTTATGGGTCCCCCTTTATATCAAAATGTTCTTAGTGTTTAGAAAAAACTAAATTCACCAAAATTAATTATATAAAAAGAGAACAAATGCTGAAAATATCATGGTTTTAAGATAATAAAAAAAAGGTTTAAGAGAGAAATAAGAAAATATCTTCCATTTAAAGTTGCTTAAAGTGAGAAATCAGAAAACATTTTACATTTAAAGTTGCTTAAATGTAATATGTTGTTCACTTAAAATAATACTCACTCGATTTCCAAATTTTCCCTTAACTACAAAAGTGGACGCCTCGTTTAATTTTTTGGTACAAAATAATCTATAATTTTGATCGAATTACATCGTTCTAAAACCTGCTGTACATTTAACTAACTTTTTCATATAGTCCCCCTTTATGGGTACAAAACCGTTTTATTAATGGTTATATAGTATTTGAAATGCAATTTTCAAACATTAATTTAGCCTTTTCTTGAAACAATCATTCACTTGCTGTAATATTTCTGATACCTTTTAATAATGTGAAAAGGGGAAGATTTATATCTAATAATTATTGTTTACAAAAAAGCAAAAATTATTAAAGAAGCTTACTTGGTGTTGCTGAAAAGTATTAAAATTTTTTAAACGAGTTCTCACATTTAATTTTATATAAAAAAAAGTTCTTAATTTTTAGAAAAAAATAAATTCAGCAAAAGTAGTTCAATTAAAAAATACAACGAATGCTGAAAATTTCATGTTTTTAAGATAATAATTATAAAAAGGTATAAGTGAGAAATAAGAAAATATCTTCCATTTAAAGTTTCTTAAAGTGAGAATAAGGTAGTATCTTCCATTTAAAGTCGCTTAAATTGAGAAATAAGAAAATATCTTCCATTTAAAGTTGCTTAAAGTGAGAAATAAGAAAATATCTTCCATTTAAAGTTGCTTAAAGTGAGAAATAAGAAAGTATCTTCCATTTAAAGTTGCTTTAAGTGAGAAATAAGAAATTATCTTCCATTTAAAGTTGCTTACAGTGAGAAATAAGAAAATATCTTCCATTTAAAGTTGCTGAAAGTGAGAAATAAGAAAATGTCTTTCATTTAAAGTTCCTTAAAGTGAGAAATAACAAATTAACTTCCATTTAACTTTCAAGTTGCTTAAATTGAGAAATAAAATCTTCCATTTAAAGTTGCATAAAGGTGATATGTTCCCTTAAAAACTAGTCATTTGAATTCTAATCCACTTGACTACAAAAATTGAATGCCTAAATTAATTTTTTGGGGACAAAATATTTCATAATTTTGGTCGAATTTGTAATTTTGGCCATTCTAAAACCTGCTGTGTATTTAACTAACGATTTCATATAGTTTACCTGTATGCGCACAAAAGCATTTTATTAAAAATTTAATAGTCACATGAGTAAAGATATAAAGAAAAGCTCTTCATTTCTTCAAACATCTATGAAAAATCGATAAACATTTACTAAAAAAAGTTTTTAACTGAAGCAAAATAACAAATATAAAGTATACATTTTTAAGAAGCCATTCCCGTTTTCTAAAGAAAATTATTTATTCTTTTCAAAAATGGTACTTAACTTTAAAAAGAGAGATTTTAAAAACAACTCACGTATACATAGCAAATGGCAAGGAAATAGCTACTCATGCAGAATAAATTACTCTACTTACGAAAATATGGCAAATATATGCAAAATGAAAAAAAGAATGACATTATAATGCAGTATGGATTATATAGGTGCAGACAGAATTTTTTTTGTTGTTATTGCTGGAAATTGGAGAATACAAACATAACTTCTGTCACGACAATCATATATGAAAATTTCTGTCAGTAAAATAAAGTTAGCATCAATTATATTTCCAAAAAACAAATAAAATTATCACGTAAATGTTTGGTATCTTTATTCTGTATTAAATCTCCTTTTGTTTTGAACTTTTAAAATAGCGATATTAGATTTCTTTTAATGCTTTTTTATACAAAAAGACAAGTTTGCCAATATATGGGTTGTGCAATTCTGTTCTTAACAATTATTGTATCGATTATTTAGTAACAAACATTTTAGTTGATACGAAGAGGTTTTAAAGGACAACAGTGTATCATTTGGCTCAATTTCCCTTTTTTTTTATAACATCGCCAAAGTAATCGCCAGCGAGTCCAATGAACTCTTCCTAATGACATTGGGTTTTTAGTGTTTTTATTATACTAATTTTAGTAATATTATAATTTTAATGAAAGCAAAAATGTCTCTTATGTATCTTCCTTCTAAATATTAAATAATGTTTTTTCTTCTCTCAAACGCTTAAGAAACTAATGATCAGATAGCATTTAAACCGTAGCATCAATCAATAAGATCATATAAGTAAATTGCATAATTTCGGATGAAATTGATCGAAAAATCGAAAATATTTTATATGATTTTGCTTTTTATTTCGTATTATCACATATAATCCCCATTCAGCTCACTATATTTCAACCAAATGTAGTATATCTAACAATATACTATGATTTCCGCATAATTTAAGGTCTCTGGTCCGTTCAATAGGGCGATAGTAAAGAACTGCTTTTTCTTTAGTTTTGTAAAAAAAAATTTCCTTAAAAATAGTACAGTAAAATATTCGACACTCACTGAATTCAGTGAATTATTCGAAATTCATTCTGGGATAGTCAAAAGAAAAATGTAAAGTTCCATTTTTTTACATGCGTACTATTTAAACTAGCCAAATATAGCAAATAATTGTTTGGTTTCAAAACTTTCCCTTGACTACAAAATTATTTATATTAATATTTTAATGGCAAAATATTCATAAATTTGTTTCGATCATGTATTTATAAGACCTGTTATGCATTTAACTAGCAATTTCCTACATTTCTTATGTATGACAACAAAAGTGTTTAGTTAAAGATTTTACAGTTACATGTGTGAAGGTATTTAAAAGAAAAACTTTAAATTTCTCAACGTTTCTCTAAGCGTTTCCGTTTAACGCGAAAATGCTTAAGACGAAATATTGGTTTACACGAAATAATACAAAGATCCAGCCAAACTACCATGTATTTTCATGTGTTTTTTTCTCTTAACACTAAAGGAAAGTCGCTTAAAGCAAAAAGAAAAAATTCCTTTCTTTGAATGAACAAAATACGTAAAACACAAGCCGCGCATTCACAAGCTAACCGTGATTAATCTCTATTTAAACAAGGAATTGAGTCTCACCATTTATTGCCGCCATTGGTTAAACGTGGTTAGCTGTTAAACGACATTGGTGAGACCTGCTCTTACACTGTCCTGTTGTATCATTGAAATAATTTGTTACACTTGATGACGATAAAGCATATACAGCTAGTATGACAGACAAAATCATTCTACCGTTCGTTAAATCCTCAAAAAATATCTTTGTTGCAGATTCCGACGACAAAAATGAAATGAATAATTTAGCTCCTGTTAACACGTCGTCCTAAATGAGAAACATCATGGAAAGTATTTGAACGCACATTCCAATGATGAAATGAATAACAAATTGAACGACATCGAACAATCTGTTGAAAATTTGAGTCTTACAAAAATTCAAAGAAAAATATCAGTTAGTTTCAAATATTTTTGCAATTATGATAGACATAAACATTCTGGAGTTCATTCAATGCTGAAAAATTATCATTGCTGCAGTTCCGACGACAAATATGAAATGAATAATTTAGCTCATGTTAACACGTCATCCGAAATCAGAAACATCATGAAAAGTATTTGAACGCACATTCCAATGATGAAATGAATAACAAATTGAACGACATCGAACAATCTGTTGAAAATTTGAGTCTTACAAAAATTCAAAGAAAAATATCAGTTAGTTTCAAATATTTTTGCAATTATGATAGACATAAACATTCTGGAGTTCATTCAATGCTGAAAAAATATCATTGCTGCAGTTCCGACGACAAATATGAAATGAATAATTTAGCTCATGTTAACACGTCATCCGAAATCAGAAACATCATGAAAAGTATTTGAACGCACATTCCAATGATGAAATGAATAACAAATTGAACGACATCGAACAATCTGTTGAAAATTTGAGGCTTAAAAAAATTCAAAGAAAAATATCAGTTAGTTTCAAATATTTTTGCAATTATGATAGACATAAACATTCTGGAGTTCATTCAATTTATATCATTGCTGCAGTTACGACAAATATGAAAATAATTTAGCTCATGTTACATAATAATCAGAAACATCATGAAAAGTATTTGAACGCACATTCCAATGATGAAATGAATAACAAATTGAACGACATCGAACAATCTGTTGAAAATTTGAGGCTTAAAAAAATATCAGTATATTTTCCAAAAACTCAATAAATGTTTTGTTTTGTTTTGTTTTTAAAAGAACTCGAAAATTTTGTATTAAATTTTATTATGAATGTTTTTGTTTCATTAATTTTTATTAAATGAATGCATATAAACATATTTATCTAAAAATGTACTCTCATAAACTTAGTTTTAATGAATATATTTTTTTAATAACCTTTAACACGAAATCAATAATCAATAAAACCATTGTATATAATTTCGACTTTCATTTTATATCGTTTATTCAGTTCATTTTATTTTAATTTCGTAACCAGGAGTCTGTAAAAGAATTTTGTATGATTTTATTTTTCATTTTGTATCAATATCAAACAGTCGTTAGCCATCCCACAGAACTCTGATTTTAATTAAATTTCACTTTTTCAGGATATATTATGGTGACGGATGCTTACTATGGGACCGTAGTAAGACGATTGTTTAATGTCTTTGTTATACAATTGTTGGAAACAATATGATTTTAATTGAAACAAAAAGTTTTATTAAATTTGATTCTAAATTCTAAATAATCTTTCTTCCTATTTCCTATGAGGCGAAAATCGTGTGTCGGTGCATGCTAACTCAACAAAATCGTATCTTTAATGATTGTGGCTCTCATTTCATTTTGCCATAATTTAAGCTGTTATTGCCAACAAAATATATTTCTGTTATTTCGACTTTATTGCTTATCCTAAACAAAAAATCTCCAAAGATTCATTTAAAGATTGTATCATTCTCGTTATAGTAATTTTAAAAACGAAATGCAATGAGTTAAAGCAAAATATCTTCAATGCATTGTTTTCTAGATTTTAAGTAATTCGTCGTCCTTTTTCAAATGCGTAAAGACAGGTTTACACTCTAAGA
>CM063501.1:81625464-81635464 GCA_032207245.1 Pardosa pseudoannulata | reverse complement strand
GTTAAAGAATGCACAAAAAGTTTTGGGATTTTCTTAAAGTTTTATAACTTTACACAACTTACTAATAACTTAGTTTAAAATTTACATAATTTCCGTATTATATTTTGTACTATATTTGTAGTAATGAGTATTTTAGAAGCAATTTTCAATAATTTATTTTATGTAACAGCCATGTTTTTAAATGAGTGATTTAAGTTTATATGAAGAAACACTTTAAATTGTTTCAAACAACAGGTTTTACATAAAAGAATATTACAAGCACTTCCCAATTATTCTTATTATGTAATAGCTATTTTTAAAAACCATAAAAATGTAAAAAAAAAAAAAAATAAAATAAAAAAAACAAATAAAAAAACAAAAAAAAAATTAAAAAAAAAAAAAAATAAAACCATAAAAATGTAAAAGAAATAAGTTTTTGCAGAAAAAAAATGTTAAAGAATGCACTAAAATTTTTGGGATTTTCTTAAAGTTTTATAACTTTACACAACTTACTAATAACTTAGTTTAAAATTTACATAATTTCCGTATTAAATTTTGTACTATATTTGTAGTAATGAGTACTTTAGAAGCACTTTCCAATAATTTATTTTATGTAACAGCCATGTTTTTAAATGAGTGATTTAAGTGTATATGAAAAAACACTTTGATTGTTTCAAACAACAGGTTTTACATAAAAGAATATTACAAGCACTTTCCAATTATTCCTGGTATGTAATAGATATTTTTAAAAACGAACGTTTTAAGCTTCTATGGAAAATAAATACCATAAAAATGTAAAAAAAATAAGTTTTTGCAGAAAAAAAATGTTAAAGAATGCACTAAAATTTTTGGGATTTTCTTAAAGTTTTATAACTTTACACAACTTACTAATAACTTAGTTTAAAATTTACATAATTTCCGTATTATATTTTGTACTATATTTGTAGTAATGAGTATTTTAGAAGCACTTTCCAATAATTTATTTTATGTAACAGCCATGTTTTTAAATGAGTGATTTAAGTGTATATGAAAAAACACTTTGATTGTTTCAAACAACAGGTTTTACATAAAAGAATATTACAAGCACTTCCCAATTATTCCTGGTATGTAATAGATATTTTTAAAAACGAACGTTTTAAGCTTCTATGGAAAATAAATACCATAAAAGTGTTAAAAATATAAGTTTTTGTAGAAAAAATTTTAAAGAATCCACTAAATTTTTGGTATTTGGTTTTGGTAGTTTTGGTGTGGAGTGCTATGGTCTACTTTTTGCAACACGAGGGCTAATGAGACCGGGACCTACAGCTTAAAGCCAATTACGAACGGCTACGAACATCCAAGCCTACAGTGGGATTCGAAACCACGAACTCCGGTACCGACGGCTAGCACTCTGACAAATCGGCTATTGTTTGGCATTTTCAGTATTTTCTAAAAGTTTTGTAACTTTGCACGACTTACTAATAACTTAGTTTAAAATTTACATAATTTCCGTATTATATTTTGTACTATATTTGTAGCAATGAGTATTATAGAAGCACTTTCCAATAATTTATTTTATGTAAACGCCATGTTTATAAATGAGTGATTTAAGCTTATATGAAAAAACACTTTAAATTGTTTCAAAACACAGGTTTCGCATAAAAGGATGCTATAGAACATACTGAAAAAATTGAGATTTTGTTAGTTTTTTAATTGTCTTTACTCATTAAAACTTATTGATAAACTAAGGTAAAAATAATTATGGATTTTGTGATATATCGTATTTTTTATACAAAACTGCACTCTACTATGACTAATTTTGTTGATATGCATATTTCCTATTTTTAGAACAGCTTAAATGCATATAACTTCCTAAGGAATAAGCTTTGTTTTTATGCGAGATGACTATTTAAAAAAACATTTGCATTCAAAATAAAAAATAAATTAAATAAAGGATATTACGATTTATATGGACTGGATAAAACTACATTATAATCTGTAGATTGCATTTTTGCTTTGCCCTCCACTTAGAATCCAAAATGGAAGCTATTCTAAACTGACGTTCAACACAGGGTATTTACATACATATCATCAATTTTCTTCTCAAGGTTTCACAGCTCTGGAAAGAGGTATAGATTTGATCCGCTATAAATATCTCAACAGGTAGTCATCGTTGTAGAAGAGCAAAACAGGGCCACAAGTATCTTGTTTTGGTATTCTGAGGTAAGGTTGTCTGGGTAAGATTCTACTAAATGCATTCTCTGTTTCTCAATGCTTTCCGTCATCCAAGTAGGTAACTATAATCATTCCACTTTTTATACTAAGACGATTATGTTGATCCCTATTTATCAGTAATTATCATTATTTTATTTGTGTGTCTATTTGAGTGATCTATTTTCAGTTTTTATTTGAGTGTCTATTTTGAGTGAGTTTTATTTGAGTTGTCTGGGTAAGATTCTACTAAATCATTCTCTGTTTCTCAATGCTTTCCGTCATCCAAGTAGGTAACTATAATCATTCCACTTTTTA
Organism: Pardosa pseudoannulata; assembly: GCA_032207245.1. Taxonomy (NCBI): domain Eukaryota; kingdom Metazoa; phylum Arthropoda; class Arachnida; order Araneae; family Lycosidae; genus Pardosa; species Pardosa pseudoannulata. The sequence goes on along the minus strand of CM063501.1, from coordinate 81,632,977 downwards.
TACTAAGACGATTATGTTGATCCCTATTTATCAGTAATTATCATTATTTTATTTGTGTGTCTATTTGAGTGATCTATTTTCAGTTTTTATTTGAGTGTCTATTTTGAGTGAGTTTTATTTGAGTTGTCTGGGTAAGGTTCTACTAAATGCATTCTGTTTCTCAACGCTTTCCGTCATCCAAGTAGGTAACTATAATCATTCCACTTTTTATACTAAGACGATTATGTTGATCCCTATTTATCAGTAATTATCATTATTTTTATTTGGTGTAAATACAAGACGTCTATATATCCTTTCTTGACTATCTAATTCTTTTGATGATACAGTCACTTCTATGACTGATCTTTTATTGTTATCGCCAGGTTTGCTTGTTTTGATAATCATCGAGAAAATAACACTCCATACTTCTACCAATTCATCTACACCATGAGGTGTAGAATGAAATTTTCTCTTTATTATTTTGTATAATATATGTGATAGACTGTCGACATAGGTTGGGAAAAATAAAATATAGAAATTTCCTTCTAACTTCAGTATTCTAAAAATGTCTTTCATAGTTGAGTCTTTAAATAATTTTACAGCTATGACAAAAAAGAAGACTGATTTTGGAAAAAAAAAGAGTATCTGCAGAATGATTTTGAGGGTTCTTATGATGGTTGCATATGATTACTTTAACCCTCCGAGTGGAACACACCGATTAAAAAAGTCTCCAAAAATACGCTAAAGGTTTATTGTGTCAACGGCTAAAACAGTCTGTGATTTATTACTTCACCCTTTGTCTACTAGAATAGAATACGGGAAACCCGCCCTCATTATTATCCCTTTACTTTCGTTTATAAATAGATATGTAAATAGATATTATAAATTGTTAATTTTTAATCCACATAAAGCTCGTTAAGTCTCGAATATCATCCCATAAGAAATAATGGATTCTAAAAGTACAAATAAAAATATTCTTTAAGAGAATTATTTATATTTTTTGAAGAAAGTTATCTAGGATATTTAAGTGGTGCAATTAGAGATACCGCAAACGAAATACTTCGAAATAGAGATTTACAAAGACATGAAAAGCTATCAGCGTCTTTGTGCCTCAGGGAGTAGGGGTGCATCCCTCAATAAATGTCAGTCAAAGAGGGGTGCAATTTCTAAACAATCGACCTGATTCTCTTATTTCAAACACTGGCAGAAATGTACATTACATCCATTTTCGAAAAGTTTTTGGAGGTCAAAAATTGTACTCGACAACCACTTTGAAGACATCATCAGTTTGGCGGAATTGTACTTGCCGACCGCTTAGAGGGTTAATTGTTTAAGCACTTACTTGAACGAAAGTAACTCTAAATTAAACTCCTTGTTCCCTAGAACAGTTCCTAGAGGATCAGGGCCTAATGTGCCAAACTCAGTTTCCCAGACCAAGGGCCGTAGGCTGCGAAGCAAATGTTCCGGTTATGTGACCAACCTTAAACAGAACTCCCAGTGTTTAGTTCCCCAGCATGTTTGGCCCTTAGTTTATCTAACCACTGAAGGAATGAAAGGCTGAGTTAACCTTTCCCAGCCCGGTAATAAAGGCCAATATGAAAAAAATAAACATAGTCCAATTTCAATGAAGCTGTAAACAACAGCTGTCTTCTATAAGACATATCACAGTGTATTATAATATATTTTAATCCTCTTGGTACCATGCTAAAATTTCTCTTTAAGTGTTAAATTTCTCTTAAGTGAACCCCGGGCTGGGCAAGCTTAACTCAACCTTTAACCAAAAAATAAATACTGATATTCCTTATAAAAATGTCCTAGTATTAGATCATATTTTGAAATAAAGCTTCTTTTTAGCTTAAGATGGACACTTTGCAAGTTTAAATAGACTTTTGTCACTTATGAATACTTAAAGTGTCAATATTCCTCAAATTCTAGGTCAAAATACTTGCAAGAATAATAGTTTATTTCTATATAATAATCTCCTCTATATCAAAGAAAAACGAAAGACTGGAGGGCAAATATGCCAAAAACATTTCACTTAAATTATGAAATAAATTCTTAAGAATGCTTCTAATTCAAAACTTGGCATATTTCTGTAAAATAAAGAAAGCAAATCTTTTAAATATCCTCCCACCGTAATTGTGTTCAGACACTTCACGAAAATATTTTCAGGCAACTAAACTGAAAGATAACTTGCCATCTATATATTGTTCATTCTTGCTTGAACTGCACGTAATTCCATCGTCAGATAAGCTAGCGAGCTGTTATTGCCTTTCGTATATCTATATTTTTTTATTCAGTACCGACTACTTATATTTCCAACATCAACAAACATCCTAGAAACTCTTTGGTGCATTTAAGTTAGAAAATTTTCTAATCATCCTTTGGCTCCATTCATCCGTAAAACGTTACTAGAAAGTAGAAACTTCCTCGAGTAAAAAGCAATTGAAACTTAACATTTTCTGCTATTTGGCCTGTGCTCTCATATTTCGTCAAGAACTATTTTACTCTCAATAGCCCATTAAATAACGTCTATAGTGGCATTATTTGAATTAGATAGTAAGAAGATTTCTGAAGAGCCCATGATCGTTGGCTATAAATAATTCTTTCCTTCAAAATATGGCATTGATGCTGAAATTTCAAACCTTTGATTTCTTTCTGAGATTGCGATATTATTTAACATTTGGGTTGGTCTATGCTTTTAATATGGGGCGTAAACTGAACAAGTTATAAGATATTGTACTATTAAAATATTCTTTTCGAATTTTAATCTTCGATATTTGTCCTGGTGTAATTAACAAGTTCGCTAATTTTATTATGAAGATTAAAAATATCCTTTACATTCATGCTCAAATCCCCTATATAATAATAGCCTAAGTTATCTGTCCGAATGTCCTGATTTTATGAAGCGGTTGTATATGGAATGGATAGAGACATCGATACAGAATTCTTGATGAGTTAGGGTTAGCAATGTTCGAAATCCACCCCTTGCCCCCTTTTCTAGCATTTAAAAACATTATTTAAATCCGTATTTTCCCCTATTGAAGATCAGGTGACTAAATTTATCAATTTATCACGTAATAAATAGTTTAAAATAAAATTTTTATAGCATTATGACTCAATTTCTTTAACCCACTGAACGGATGCGTCAACAGGGGTTCGACAGCGAATTCCTGTTCGAAAACGGACATGTCGACCCCTTCTCGTTCGCACTCGTATAACACACTTTTGAGGAATAAAAATATTGCAAAGCGATAATAAATGAAAGAAACTAATTTTGCGTAACGGAATTCCTTTACCTTGCAGGGAAAATAATTTAAAAGTAGCCTGACAACTTTTAAACCGGCAACTCTAGTATGATACGGTAAGTTCCGTCTGGAATTTACGAAAAGAGGGACTGTTTTGAACGGGAAAAAGGTGGGGAGGGTGGTCGGTGGTAGGGTTAACCATCTCATTTAATCATTTCTTTTTTTAATTATTTAAATATCGTTTGCATTATTTTCATACGTTTTATTACTGAACTTAGATATTACATTAATAATTTTCTTTTATTTTCGTCTTAAATAATAGATTAGGTACATATATGATAATTTTAAATTTAATCATCGATTTTTTTTTGTTGCATTAAAATTTTTTTTGTTGCATTAAAAATTATACAAAACTGCACTCTACTATGACTAATTTTGTTGATATGCATATTTCCTATTTTTAGAACAGCTTAAATGCATATAACTTCCTAAGGAATAAGCTTTGTTTTTATGCGAGATGACTATTTAAAAAAACATTTGCATTCAAAATAAAAAATAAATTAAATAAAGGATATTACGATTTATATGGACTGGATAAAACTACATTATAATCTGTAGATTTCATTTTTGCTTTGCCCTCCACTTAGAATCCAAAATGGAAGCTATTCTAAACTGACGTTCAGCACAGGATATTTACATACATATCATCAATTTTCTTCTCAAGGTTTCACAGCTCTGGAAAGAGGTATAGATTTGATCCGCTATAAATATCTCAACAGGTAGTCATCGTTGTAGAAGAGCAAAACAGGGCCACAAGTATCTTGTTTTGGTATTCTGAGGTAAGGTTGTCTGGGTAAGATTCTACTAAATGCATTCTCTGTTTCTCAATGCTTTCCGTCATCCAAGTAGGTAACTATAATCATTCCACTTTTTATACTAAGACGATTATGTTGATCCCTATTTATCAGTAATTATCATTATTTTATTTGTGTGTCTATTTGAGTGATCTATTTTCAGTTTTTATTTGAGTGTCTATTTTGAGTGAGTTTTATTTGAGTTGTCTGGGTAAGATTCTACTAAATGCATTCTCTGTTTCTCAATGCTTTCCGTCATCCAAGTAGGTAACTATAATCATTCCACTTTTTATACTAAGACGATTATGTTGATCCCTATTTATCAGTAATTATCATTATTTTTATTTGAGTGTCTATTTGAGTGATCTATTTTCAGTTTTTTTTAGTGTCTATTTTGAGTGAGTTTTATTTGAGTTGTCTGGGTAAGGTTCTACTAAATGCATTCTCTGTTTCTCAACGCTTTCCGTCATCCAAGTAGGTAACTATAATCATTCCACTTTTTATACTAAGACGATTATGTTGATCCCTATTTATCAGTAATTATCATTATTTTTATTTGAGTGTAAATACATGACGTCTATATATCCTATCTTGACTATCTAATTCTTTTGATGATACAGTCACTTCTATGACTGATCTTTTATTGTTATCGCCAGGTTTGCTTGTTTTGATAATCATCGAGAAAATAACATTCCATACTTCTACCAATTCATCTACACCATGAGGTGTAGAATGCAATTTTCTCTTTATTATTTTGTATAATATATGTGATAGACTGTCGACATAGGTTGGGAAAAATAAAATATAGAAATTTCCTTCTAACTTCAGTACACTAAAAATGTCTTTCATAGTTGAGTCTTTAAATAATTTTACAGCTATGACAAAAAAGAAGACTGATTTTGGAAAAAAAAGAGTATCTGCAGAATGATTTTGAGGGTTCTTATGATGGTTGCATATGATTACTTTAACCCTCCGAGTGGAACACACCGATTAAAAAAGTCTCCAAAAATACGCTAAAGGTTTATTGTGTCAACGGCTAAAACATTCTGTGATTTATTACTTCACCCTTTGTCTACTAGAATAGAATACGGGAAACCCGCCCTCATTATTGTCCCTTTACTTTCGTTTATAAATAGATATGTAAATAGATATTATAAATTGTTAATTTTTAATCCACATAAAGCTCGTTAAGTCTCGAAGATCATCCCATAAGAAATAATGGATTCTAAAAGTACAAATAAAAATATTCTTTAAGAGAATTATTTATATTTTTTGAAGAAAGTTATCTAGGATATTTAAGTGGTGCAATTAGAGATACCGCAAACGAAATACTTCGAAATAGAGATTTACAAAGACATGAAAAGCTATCAGCGTCTTTGTGCCTCAGGGAGTAGGGGTGCATCCCTCAATAAATGTCAGTCAAAGAGGGGTGCAATTTCTAAACAATCGACCTGATTCTCTTATTTCAAACACTGGCAGAAATGTACATTACATCCATTTTCGAAAAGTTTTTGGAGGTCAAAAATTGTACTCGACAACCGCTTTGAAGACATCATCAGTTTGGCGGAATTGTACGTGCGAATCGCTTAGAAGGTTAATTGTTTAAGCACTTACTTGAACGATAGTAATTCTAAATTAAACTCCTTGGTCCCTAGAACAGTTCCTAGAGAATCAGGGTCTAATGTGCCAAACTCAGGTTCCGAGACCAAGGGCCGTAGGGTGCGAAGTAAATATTCCGGTTATGTGACCAACCTTACGCAGAACTCCCAGTGTTTAGTTCCCCAGCATGTTTGGCCCTTAGTTTATCTACCCACTGAAGGAATGAAAGGCTGAGTCAACCTTGCCCAGCCCGGGAATAAAGGTCAATATAAAAATAAATAAATATAGTCCAATTTTAATGAAGCTGTAAACAACAGCTGTCTTCTATAAGACATATCACAGTGTATTATAATATATTTTAATTATCTTGGTACCATGCTAAAATTTATCTTTAAGTATTAAATTTCTCTTAAGTGAACACTTAAAGAGAAATTTGTCTTATAGAAGATCTTATAGAAGACAGCTGTTGTTTACAGCTTCATTAAAATTGGACTATGTTTATTTTTTTCATATTGGCCTTTATTACCGGGCTGGGAAAGGTTAACTCAGCCTTTAACCAAAAAATAAATACTGATATTCCTTATAAAAATGTCCTAGTATTATTTCATATTTTGAAATAAAGCTCCTTTTTAGCTTAAGATGGACACTTTGCAATTTTAAATAGACTTTTGTCACTTATGAAAGTGTCAATATTCCTCAAATTCTAGGTCAAAAATACTTGCAAGAATAATAGTTTATTTCTATATAATAATCTCCTCTATATCAAAGAAAAACGAAAGACTGGAGGGCAAATATGCCAAAAACATTTCACTTAAATTATGAAATAAATTCTTAAGAATGCTTCTAATTCAAAACTTGGCATATTTCTGTAAAATAAAGAAAGCAAATCTTTTAAATATCCTCCCACCGTAATTGTGTTCAGACACTTCACGAAAATATTTTCAGGCAACTAAACTGAAAGATAACTTGCCATCTATATATTGTTCATTCTTGCTTGAACTGCACGTAATTCCATCGTCAGATAAGCTAGCGAGCTGTTATTGCCTTTCGTATATCTATATTTTTTATTCAGTACCGACTACTTATATCTCTAACATCAACAAATATCCTAGAAAATCTTTGGTGCATTTAAGTTAGAAAATTTTCTAATCATCCTTTGGCTCCATTCATCCGTAAAACGTTACTAGAAAGTAGAAACTTCCTCGAGTAAAAAGCAATTGAAACTTAACATTTTCTGCTATTTGGCCTGTGTTCTCATATTTCGTCAAGAACTATTTTACTCTCAATAGCCCATTAAATAACGTCTAGAGTGGCATTATTTGAATTAGATAGTAAGAAGATTTCTGAAGAGCCCATGATCACTTGCTATAAATAATTCTTTCCTTCAAAATATGGCATTGATGCTGAAATTTCAAACCTTTTATTTCCTTCTGAGATTGCGATATTATATAATATTTGGTTTGGTCTATGTTTTTAATATGTGGCGTATACTGATCAAGATATAAGATATTGTACTATTAAAATATTCTTTTCGAATTTTAATCTTCGACAATTGTCCTGGTGTAATTTAACAAGTTCGCTTGTTTTATTATGATAATTAAAAATGTCCTTTACATTCATGCTCAAATCCCCTATATAATAATAGCCTAAGTTATCTGTCCGTCTGTCCTGCTTTTATGAAGTGGTTGTATCTGGAATGGATAGAGAGATCCATATAGGATTTTGATGAGTTAGGGTTAGCAATGTTCGAAATCCACCCCTTGCCCCCTTTTCTAGCATTTAAAAACATTATTTAAATCCGTATTTTCCCCTATTGAAGATCAGGTGACTAAA
>CM063501.1:81570464-81620464 GCA_032207245.1 Pardosa pseudoannulata | reverse complement strand
TATATATATATATATATATATATATATATATCAGTGGCGTGAGATAGGTTTTCATGCAGGGTGTGCAGAGAACATGGATTCTCCAATAAATCTTTAATTATTGAGACATCAGAATTCTCCATTCTGAAATGGGTTATTTATTATAAATATAATTTTAAAGATTACAATAAAATATTTACCTACGAGTAGTCGAGTTATAACTCTAAAAACAGCTACACTTATGAGAATTCTACTAGCACTGAAGCAAAAATCATTTCTTTTGTTGTATGGTATCATATAAGCGTCTAAAATGCAACTCTTCGGGCTTCTAAGAAAAACTTAAATGTTCAGCAAACGTTGCACCACATGGCGCCCGCCGCTGCGATGCCTCATCCGGATGCTCATTGGTGCCGAGAAACCGAACGTCTATTCCACGTGCAGAAGATTTCACTGCACGCTGGCACAATAGAGCGAACTGTTTCTTGTTCGGTCAGTGGATTAAATTATATTTATTAATTGTTTTTAACATTTGGAAATCATATATTCTGCGAAAAACATCTTTTCGCAGAATATATGATTTTTAAAAACAAAACCAGGGATATGGTGTTACATAATATAACTTATATACTGTCTGTAAGACACAATGAATAGTAAATTTTGGACTGTTCTGTTAAAATTCGTTTCTTTACAACAAAACAACATTGTTTTTCAGCTAATTATTTCAATAAATATAATGCATCACCGAAATTAATTTACCACACTAAAACATTTCACTTTATATTGATGAAATACTTCTTTTATATTTCCATGAAAACAAAATCTTACAATATATAAATTTAAACATTAACCGTCTACAAAATCGTATGGCCAGTCAATCAGTTAAAAAACAAAAAAAACAAAGTCTCCGCTCTAATACAACGCTTAATAAACCGTACCTTCGGATGATTCTGAATGCCAAGTCCAGGAAAAATAGCTGCACTTCTCTCAGTGCCATAGCATGCTGTTCTTCTCCAGTAGCCCATACATATAAATCGTGATTTTCAATTTAGTGCGTAGTGCGTATACATCAGAATTTCCTATGTTCGTTTGCGTGCTACGTGATGCAGCATCTAGTATCGCAAGCACTTCGGGAATAGAAGAAACCAAATCAACATAATATTTGAATATATTATAAATAACATTATTATATACCATATAAAGATAGGTAGACATAGGTGCAGAAAATTATTCTAACTCATAATTTTGCCAGGGTGTGCAGTGCACACCCTGCACATATGGACCTCACGCCACTGATATATATATATATATATATATATATATATATATATAATATATATATATATATATATATATATATATATATATATATATATATATATATATATATATATATATATATATATATATATATATATATATATATATATATATAATATAATTAATAATAAATAAATAATTAAGATAATAGGATTTTGCCTGCAATTGAAATACCTACGATTGTTATCAATACTACTTGAAAGGTAAATTATGTTTATAAAATCGTTCCTGGCTCGAAGAATTAAAACCATGATGTACTTTGAAAGCGAAATATTTTTTGCAAATAGTCGAAATAGCAATTCCAATTCTAAGATGCTAAAAAAAACTATAATCGCAATATATTAAAGTGTGAACAATAGTCTATTAATGATACTAAAGAACAGAAGGAAGTTACTAAAGTCATTAAGATAAACGTGGAATCTACAGTTTTTAAAAGAGAACTTTTTAAAGCAAGACTTCAATCTTTCAAATTATTATATTCGAGTGCAAACTAGACCTATGTTTGTTTAAATATTTCTCGTAAAATTTATGTAAATAAATGAATTTAAAGTCTTTTGTTTTCTAGGTAATGGGAATAGAAGAAAAGACAAAGAAAAACATCGCTAATGATTATTAACATAGTCAAAACGCAATTTAAGCTGTTTCTTCAAGACTGCTTAAACAAAGAAAGTAAAACAATTCATGAAATATTTTAGCAAAATTCATTTGTACGAGAATGTAAGAGAAATCATTACGTATTTCCAGAAATGGCAAAATTGTTGCTCTAAATATTTATATAGGTTTAACACATTCACATAAAGACACAGAAGTTCCATTGGTTCATAAAATATTAACACATTTTGTGCGGGTACATTACGCAGTGGATTTGTACCGGGAGCTGACGTTTTGAGTGTAAATTTAGTTATTCAATTAAATTTCAATAGATCAAAAATTATTTAATTTTTTAACGAATATTTCGTAATTTATAGTGAAATATATAACCAAATATATAAACAGACAAATAAACAAATATATATATATATATATATATATATAATAATATAATATTTAAAAAAATATAAAAAGATAATATAAAAATCTAAATGATATTTTAATCAACCTTCCCTTTCTGTGGTTCTAATCGACTGGTGTAAGAACTAGTTTTTATTTCGTCAAAATAAAATAGAATCTATGTAGTAGACAGGAACATTCGGCTTCGTTTACCTGTATATACATTGTTTTTGTACCCACAAATAACCATGTTGGTACAATAACCCGTACTAGTACTGAAATATCAGTTGAGAAAACGTACTAGTACTACAGATACATGTGTTAATACAAATAAATGCTTTCTAAAAAAATTTCTTAAACATAACTATAAAATCTGTGTAAATTTAAAACAGTTATACCCATTCATCACAATTAATGATTATATGAACGGCACCGAGTTTAAATAATTTATCCTAACTTTATCGAAGCTCCTAATTTTCAATGATACTAATTTCTACTCGATTAAAATATAAACAATATCAATATAATGTTCTTAAAAATCAATGTCTTAAAAATCGGATGTTTGACATAAAGAAGTAAAAAAAATTATAATGACATGGAAAGTGATTTCTCCTTCAGAATATTTTGAAAACGCATTGCAAAGGTTGTTAACAAACCACTTTTCCAAAATTCTTTAGTTAGGCGAAATCATTTTAACGGGAAACAGAAAACATTTTAGCTACTTCTAAATGTCTTTGTTTTGCTGATTTATTAACTTTGTTTAAAATTCAGTTTACAAAAAAGGAAAAGTCTTTGAATGATTTCTGAGCGTTTTCGATTAAATTTATTTTCTCTGAAACTTAAGAGAGTTGTGTAATGTAGCAAGAAATGAAAAGAGATTGCTTCATTTGATATTATTTGTTTTGAAATTAAAAATATTTGTAGGATTTTATTCGTCTTCAGATATATTTCCTTGAATTAAAGTTAATGTTCTTTCAGGCATTTGAAGACGTTTTTTAATTAATTAACCGTTTTCTAAACCGTATTTGATTTAAAAATAATAATCTTTGTATGATAACGGAACTTAATATTTCGGTATATTACATTATAATAATTAGGAGATTAATATTTATCTTATTAATATCCAAAAATATAACAAATATTCTAATTAATCAAAAATGAAAAAAGTCTTATCTAAAATGTAATGTGAAAATCTAATATCACAGAAATACGTTCTTTTAAATAAAGCCGTTAAAATAAGACAATAGACTAAGATCTTCTACTTAAGATTTAATTATTAATTATTAAATTACAATTATTCTCCGTTTATAAACAATTACAATTCCAAACTTAATCACATTATTTTCGATTAAAAAATCATTTTAGTCTTAAAATTAGCTTTTTATTTATCCTTGTGAAAATTATATTATATGTATGCATATTTATATATTATATATATTTGTAATTATATATATATATATATATATATATATATATATATATATATACATATATATATATATATATATATATATATATATATATATATATATATACATATATATATACATATATATATATACATATACATATATATACATATACATATATATATATATATATACATATATACATATATATATATATATATATATATATATATATATATATATATATATATATATATATATATATATATATATATATATATTTGTTTATATATTTCAATATAAAATACGAAAAGTTGGTTAAAAAATTAAATAATTTTCTATCTATTGAGATTTAACTGAATAACTAAATTTTCGCGCAAAACGCCCGCTCCCGGTACAATTCTGCTGGGAAATGTACCCGCATACAATGTGTTAAATAAAGTCTATAAAATAAGACAATACACTAAAATCTTCTACTTAAGATTTAAGTCTTAATTATTAGTTTAAATTTATTTTCAGTTTATAAACAATTAGAATTCCTGACTTATCCACTTCATATTATTTCCGATCTAAACACTATTTTTGTTAACATTTCAGCCAAATATTCTTCTAAAATTGGCGTCAATATCGTTGTAAATATTTATGTATCATTAATGCAATCTTATACAGATTCCCCAAGCAGTTTGATTAGTTGATTATAAGTACAATTAATTGATTAACTTTAAAGAATTCCTAAAGAGATCAATATATTTGTGTCCTAATTTAAGAAAATCGAGACCCATTCATGAGAATTCATCATTATCAGAACCATAGCAAGTTTAATTATTTTTTCATTACTTTAATGATGTACTTGAATGGTACTTATTTTCACTCAACCAAAGCACAAATAATATCAGTATAATGTTTTGAAAAATCACTCTAAACTTAGGATATTTAAAAAAATAAATAATAAAATATAATGACGGGGAAAGTGATTTCTTCTTCAAAACACTTGAAGATGATATTGCAAAGTTTATTAACAAACCGAGTTCCTGAAATCCTTTAGTTAGACGAAAACATTTTAACTGGTAATCAGAAAACATTTTAGCTACTTCAAAAGCTCTTTGTTTTTCTGATTTATTAACTTTGTTTAAATTCAGTTCATAAAAAAGTAAAGGTCTTTGAATGATTTCTGAACGTTTTCAATTAACTTTGTTTTCCGTGAAACTAAAGAGAGTTGGGTAATGTAGCAAGAAAGGAAAAGAAATAGCTTCATTTGATACTATTTGTTTTGAAATTAAAAACATTTATAGGATTTTATTAGACTTTAAATATATTTCCTTGAATAAGATGATTTTCAAATTTAATTGATTTAATGTTCTTTCAGGTATTTGAAGCCGTTTTTAATTAATTAGCCGTTTTCTAAAATGCATCCGATTTAAAAATAATAAACTTTGTTTTATAACGGAACTTAACATTTCTGCATATTACATCATAATAATTAGGAGATTAATAATTATCTTATGAATATCCGAAAATCAAACAAATATTCTAATAAATCAAAAATGAAAAAAGTCTTATCTAAAATGTAATGTGAAAATGTATTATCACAGAAATGCATTCTCTTAAATAAAGCCGATAAAATAAGACAATAGTCTAAAATCTTCCACTTCAGATTTAATTATTAATTATTAGTTTAAATTTATTTTCAGTTTATAAACAATTACAATTCCAAACTTAGCCACTTCATATTATTTTTGATCTAAACACTATTTTTGTTGAAATTTCAGCCAAATATTCTTCCGAAATTCGAATATATTTTAATGTAAATATTTATGTACCGTTAATGCAATTGTATACAGATTCACAAAGCATTTTGATTAGTTGATTATAAGTACAATTAATTCCTTAACTTTTAAGAATTCCTAAAGAGATCAATATATTTCTGCCCTAATTAGAAGAAATTGAAACCCATTCATTAGAATTTATCATTATCAGAACCACAGAAAGTTTAAATAATTTTTCCTAAATTTATCGATGCACCTAAATTTTAATGATACTAATTTTTACTCGATTAAAATACGAACAATATCAATATAATGTTCTTAAAAATCAATCCAAAGTTTAGGATGTTTGACACAAAGAAGTTAAAAAATTATAATGACATGGAAAGTGATTTCTCCTTCAGAATATTTGAAAACGCATTGCAAAGGTTGTTAACAAACCACTTTTCCAAAATTCTTTAGTTAGGCGAGAGCATATTAAGGGAAACAGAAAATATTTTATCTACTTGTAAATGTCTTTGTTTTGCTGATTTATTAATGTTATTTAAAATTCAGTTTACAAAAAAGGAAAAATCTTTGAATGATTACTGAGCGTTTTCGATTAAATTTATTTTCTCTGAAACTTAAGAGAGTTGTGTAATGTAGCAATAAATGAAATGCGATTGCTTCATTTGATACTATTTGTTCAAAATTAAAAATATTTATAGGATTTTATTCGTCTCCAGATATATTTCCTTGAATTAAAGGATTTTCAAAATTAATTGACTTAATGTTCTTTCAGGCATTTGAAGACGTCGTTTTTTAATTAATAAACCGTTTTCTAAAACGCATCTGATTTAAAAATATAAAATCTTTGTATGATAACGGAACTTAACGTTTCGAATATTACATCATAATGATTAGGAGATTAATATTTATCTTATGAATATCCGAAAATCCAACAAATATTCTAATTAATCAAAAATTAAAAAAATGTCTTATCTAAAATGTAATTGAAAAATTTAATATCACAGAAATACATTCTCTTAACACATTGTATGTGTCTACGAACTAGTACGTTTTCTGACGATTGATACTTGAGTGCGGGACACGTTCTAGTAAGGGTTAGTGTAACAACATGGTTTGGGTATGTGGTACAAAAATAACGGTATATTCAGGAAAACGAAGCCGAATGTTCTTGTCTACTACATAGATTCTTTAAATATTTTGACATATAAAAACTAGTTTTTACAACAGCTAACGCTGACCCACAAAATGATAGGTTGATTAAAAAAAATAATTTAGATTTTAGATTAACATTTTATTAATCCTTTAGAAAATAATATATGAATGTATATTTTTATATTATATATATATATATATATGTATGTATATATATATACATATATATATATTATATACATATATATATATATATATATATATTGTTTACTTTTCTATTTATATTTTCGTTTATATATTTTAATATAAAATACGAAAAGTTGGCAAAAAAAGAAATTTATTTAACAGAAATACATTCTGTTAAATAAAATAGATAAAAAGTAACAATAGTTTGAAATAATCTTTTTTTAATTAATTCTTCTTGAATATTAGTTTAAATTTATTTTAAATTCATGAACAATTACGATTCCGAAAGTAGTCACTTCATATTATTCTCAAAGTAATAACGCTTTTTGGCTCAAATTGCAGTCAAATATTGTCCTGGATTTTAGAAAAGTATAATATGTACTTTTAATGCAATCGTATACAGATTCACAAAGCATTTTGATTAGTTGATTATAAGTACAATTAATTGATTAACTTTTAAGAATTCCTAAAGAGATCAATATATTCGTGTCCTAATTTAAAGAAATCGAAACCCATTCTTTAGAATTTATCATTTTCAGAACCACAGCAAGTTTAATTATTTTTTCATTACTTTATTGGTGTACTTGAATGATACTTATTTTCTCTCAACCGAAACATAAACAATATCAATATAAAGTCTTTAAAAAATCACTCTGAAGTTAGGATATTTAAAACAAAGAAATAAATAATATTATGACGGGGAAAGTGATTTCTTCTTCAGAATACATGAAGATGGTATTGCAAAGATTTTTAACAAACTACTTTCCTGAAATCCTTTAGTTAGACGAAAACACTTTAACAGGCAATCAGGAAAAATTTTAGCTACTTCTAAAGCTCTTTGTTTTTTGTTGATTTATTAACTTCGTTTAAATTCAATTTATAAAAAAGTAAAGGTCTTTGAATGATTTGAGCTTTTTCAATTAACTTTGTTTCCCATGGAACTAAAGAGACTTTGGTAATGTAGCAAGAAATGAAAGACGATTGCTTCGTTTGTTACAATTTGTTTCAAATTAAGAATTTTATTAAGGTTTTTATTTGTCTCAATATAAATTACCTGGTATGTGATTATTTGCAAAATTAATTGACTTAACTTTATTTCAGATATTTGGAGATAATTTTTACTAATCAATTGACCATTTACTTAAATATTTCTCATTTAAAAATAATAATATCTCTATGATAGTAGATCTTAAGATTCATGAATGTTATATTACAATGACTAAAAGAATAACATTTATTTTATGAGTGTACAAAAATCAAATAAATATTCTAACTAATTAAAGACGGTATATGCTTATCTAAAATACAAAGAAGAAAACCAATATCACAGAAATACATTATGTTAAATAAAATAAATAAAAATTAACAATAGTTTGAAATAATCTATTTAATAATTAATTTTTCTTGAATATTAGTTTAAATTTATTTTAAATTCATAAACAATTACGATTTTGAAAGTAATCATTTCATATTATTCTCAATGTAATAAGGTTTTTGGCTCAAATTGCAGTCAAATATTGTCCTGGATTTTGGAAATTAATAATTTGTATTTTTAATGGAATCGTATACAGATTCACAAAGCATTTTAATTAGTTGATTATAAGTACAATTAATTGATTAACTTTTAAGAATTCCTAAAGAGATCAATATATTTGTTTCCTAATTTAAAGAAATCGAAACCCATTCATTAGAATTTATCATTATCAGAACCACAGCAAGTTTAAATATTTTTTCATTACTTTATTGATGTACTTTTATTATACTTATGTTCACTCAACCCAAACATAAACAATATCAGTATAATGTTTTTAAAAATCTCTCTGAAGTTTACTCTGAAGGATATTTAAAACAAAGAAATAAGAAATATGACGGGGAAAGTGATTTCTTCTTCAGAATACATGAAGATGGTATTGCAAAGATTGTTAACAATCCACTTTCCTGAAATCCTTTAGTTAAACGAAAACATTTTAACAGGAAATCAGAAAACATTTTAGTACTTCGAAAGCTCTTTGTTTTTCTGATTTATTAACTTTGTTTAAATTCAGTTTATAAAAAAGTAAAAGTCTTTGAGTTATTTCTAAGAGTTTTCAATTAACTTTGTTTTCCATGAAACTAAAGAGAGTTGGGTAATGTAGCAAGAAATGAAAAGAAATTGCTTCATTTGTTACTATTCGTTTCAAATTAAGAACTTTCTTAGGGTTTTTATTTGTCTCAAGATATATTACCTGGTATGTGAATATTTGCAAAATTATTTGACTTAACTTTATTTCAGATATTTGGAGATATTTTTTATTAATTAACTAACCATTTACTTAAATATTTTTTATTTATAAATAATAACCTCTCTGTGATAATAGAACTTAAGATTCATGAATGTTATATTACAATGACTAAGAAAGTAACATTTATCTTATGAGTCTACAAAAATTAAACAAATATTCTGATTAATTTAAGACGGAAAATGCTTATCGAAAATACAATGAAAAAAACCAATATCACAGAAATACATTCTGTTATATAAAATAAATATAAAGAAACAATGGATTGAAATCATCTACTTAATATTTAATTCTTAAATATTGGTTTCAATTTATTTTAAATTCACAAACAATTACAATTCCTAACGTAGTCCCTTCATATTTTTTTTAAAGTAATAACACTTTTGGCTGAAATTGCAGTGAAATATTCTCCCGGATTTTGGAAAAGTATAATATGTACTTTTATGCATTCGTATACAGACTGACAATCTTTTGATTAAAAGAATATACGTACAACTTCTTACCTGTAAATATCCTTAAATAGATCAATATATTTCTTTCTAAACTTGAAAGGAAATCAATTCCTACTTTAGAACTTATTAGATGATATAGTTAAAAAATGTTTTAATTTTTTTCATGTAATTAAACTTTAATAATATTCAATTTCTACTCGATCAAAAATTGAACAATATCAAATTTTGTTCTTAATATTAATTCTGAAGTTAGGTGGTTTGAAACAAAAAAAAATAAACTATAATAATGTAGGATGTGATTTCTGCTTCAGAATACTTGAAGAGGATATTCTAAAGAAAATTCTTGTCTCCTGATTGTTGACTATTTCTCTAATATTTAGGATAATAATATAGAAAGTGATTTTTGCTTCAGAATGCTTGAAGATGATATTCCGAAGAAGATTCGTAACTAGTTTCCTGACTGTTGACCATTTCTTTAATATCCGGGATAATAATGTAGGAAGTGATTTTTGCTTCAGAATGCTTAAAGATGATATTCTGAAAAGGATTCTTATTTTGTCTCCTGATTGTTGACGATTTCTCTAATATCCAGAACAATAATGTAGGAAGTTATTTCTGCTTCAGAATGCTTGAAGATGATATTTCGAAGAAGATTCTTAACTTGTTTCCTGATTGTTGACTATTTCTCTAATATCCAGGATAATAATGTAAGAAGTGATTCCTGTTTCAGAATGCTTGAAAATTATATTCCGAAGAAAATTCTTAACTTGTCTCCTGATTGTTGTCATTTTTTAAAATATATTAGTAAGATGAAGACATTTTAACAGGCAATCAGAAAGCAGTTTAGCTACTTCTAAAGTTATTTGTTTTACTGATTTAACAACTTTGTTTAATTTTATTTTATAAAGATGGAAAAGCCTTTGAGTAATTTCTGGGCGTTTTCGATTAACTTTCTTTCACTTGAAACTTAATAATGTACTAAGAAATAAAAGGATATTACTTCATTTGATACCATTTGTTTCGAAATTAAAAACTTTTTTAGGGTTTTATTCTTCTTCAGATATATTCCCTTGAAAGAGATGATTTTCTCAATAAACTGACTTAATGTTCTTTCAGGCATCTGATTACAATATTCAATTAACTAACAAGTTTCTAAAGTATCACTGAATATAAAATAATACTGAACATTTTTGAGTTCTTACATCATATTAATCAGTAGGTTAACATTTATCGTATTAATATCCAAAAATCAAACAAATTGGCTATTCATTTTAAACTGGTAAAGGTGAACACTAATATCAGAAAATAATAATCCTTCCTTTAAATAAAATCATTAAAATAAGACACCGAATACAAATTATCAACTTAAGAACACCCTTGTGTTGACAGGGTGTCAAAGAATGTAACTTATGCATGTGGTAAAATACTACTAAAATGTGTGTTCAGATTCCAGGAGTAGACCCGGATACCCTGCACTCAGGATTATATCAGGGGACTCCCCTCAAAGGATTTGCCTACTTTAGGTGAACACGAGTGTCGCAATCCTGAAGTACCCTAGCGATCTGTTTATCCTTTTCCTTTTCTTTATTCTCTTCTCTTCTCTTTCTTGGGTTTGGGTACAATAGGTCTCTGGTCGCAGTGCCCCAAAAGCTGCCTTAAAAGTGATTTCGTTACATTTTATTAACTTGAGAACTAGTTTATAATTATTAGTTCAATTTATTTAAAATTTTATATACAATTTAGAGAAATTAGTCTCTTTAATATAGTTTCAATCTAAAATCCATTTTGGCTGATATTACAGGCAAATAAAATTTAATTTTTTTTTCAAAAATAAGAAGGGTTGCATTATATGTAAGCCATCTCCCTTACAGTCCATCTTTAACACATGCATTTTTTTAGTTTAAAATAATGTATATGATAATACGTATAAGCATCTCTTTGTTTGTTGTCATTTTTTAAAATATATTAGTAAGATGAAGACATTTTAACAGGCAATCAGAAAGCAGTTTAGCTACTTCTAAAGTTATTTGTTTTACTGATTTAACAACTTTGTTTAATTTTATTTTATAAAGATGGAAAAGCCATTGAGTAATTTCTGGGCGTTTTCGATGAACTTTCTTTCACTTGAAACTTAATAATGTACTAAAAAATAAAAGGATATTACTTCATTTGATACAATTTGTTTCGAAATTAAAAACTTTTTTAGGGTTTTATTCTTCTTCAGATATATTCCCTTGAAAGAGATGATTTTCTCAATAAACTGACTTAATGTTCTTTCATGCATCTGATTACAATATTTAATTA
Source organism: Pardosa pseudoannulata (assembly GCA_032207245.1). Classification (NCBI taxonomy): domain Eukaryota; kingdom Metazoa; phylum Arthropoda; class Arachnida; order Araneae; family Lycosidae; genus Pardosa; species Pardosa pseudoannulata. The sequence goes on along the minus strand of CM063501.1, from coordinate 81,608,624 downwards.
ACTAACAAGTTTCTAAAGTATCACTGATTACAAAATAATACTGAACATTTTTGAGTTCTTACATCATATTAATCAGTAGGTTAACATTTATCGTTTTAATATCCAAAAATCAAACAAATTGGCTATTCATTTTAAACTGGTAAAGGTGAACACTAATATCAGAAAATAATAATCCTTCCTTTAAATAAAATCATTAAATTAAGACACCGAACATAAATTATCAATTTAAGAACACCCTTGTGTTGACAGGGTGTCAAAGAATGTAGCTTATGCATGTGGTAAAATACTACTAAAATGTGTGTTCAGATTCCAGGAGTAGACCCGGATACCCTGCACTCAGGATTATATCAGGGGACTCCCCTCAAAGGATTTGCCTACTTTAGGTGAACACGGGTGTCGCAATCCTGAAGAACCCTAGCGATCTGTTTATCCTTTTCCTTTTCTTTATTCTCTTCTCTTCTCTTACTTGGGTTTGGGTACAATAGGTCTCTGGTCGCAGTGCCCCAAAAGCTGCCTTAAAAGTGATTTCGTTACATTTTATTAACTTGAGAACTGGTTTATAATTATTAGTTCAATTTATTTAAAATAATTTTATATGCAATTTAGAGAAATTAGTATACTCTTTAATATAGTTTCGATCTAAAATCCATTTTGGCTGATATTACAGGTAAATAAAATTAATTTTTTTTTTCAAAAATAAAAAGGGTTGCATTATATGTAAGCCATCTCCCTTACAGTCATCTTTAACACATGCATTTTTTTAGTTTAAAATAATGTATATGATAATACGTATAAGCATCTCTTTGTATTTGTATCATAACTTCTTGAAGATTAACATTTAATATATGAATGTTTAAGAAACTCCACATATGTAACTAATTAAGAAAGCTTAAATTACGACTTTCACATGTCTTGTACGGTGTTATTTAAAAAAAGAGAGATGAATTAGGGGATTTTCTGTGGTGTTTTTTATATATCTATTTACATTTATTTTCTTTACTAGAATGATTTTGCACGAGTTATTTATTTAAAATTGTACTTAAAATCACGCCGAGAATTGTTGAAATAAATGGCCTCCTCATTTGTGGTCATAATTATAGGAATAAAACAGTCCTTAAACATCGCTAAAATATCACCATTTCGTTTACCCAACTTTTATTTTGTCCTCATTTCAGAAACATTTATTCTTCTGATAAATAAAAGTAATTTTCATTTGCACACATCCACAATTCAAACAAAGAAATTTTTAAATAGAAAACTATACCACTTAGAGTGATTTTAATGATTATTTTAAAACACCTCCAAAATATTGCTATCAGCCCACTAAACTGAGATTCTGTCATTATTTCAACAAAATTTCGAATTCTTCTCATGAAAAAAAGTAATTTCTATTTGCACACATGAAAAAGTCAATAAATCTTTCAATAGCACTCTTTATTCTCCTTCCAGAAATGAGATACAAATTTACCTCGATGTTATAAAATGTTCTTAAATTGATTTTACATCATTCGAATGTAAATCTATAAAATTGAAGCGTCTCCACACTTTTTCCCGAATTCGGAGAGATGCAATATATTGTCTTACAACCACGGGTATAAATCGTTGACTTGTTTTTATTGAAACCATGATTACATCAGCCTTAGAGTTAGTTTTGAACATTTAAGCCTAGAGATATTTTATTGATTTATTTTGTCATTCCATTTGAATTCGTTATTTAGAGAGATGTGAAATATTGTCCAAAAGTGAAATCAATGGACTGAAAACTTATTAACTCGTTCATGCGGAAATTACAATGAAATGCATCTTGAATAGTACAATTTACTGAAAAATAATGTCTATCTAACATCGTTTTAAATTGAAATTTTCAGTCTCGAAAACCTATGAATATAAATCTGCTTAATCTCATACCAAGAACTCTTTTATTGTAATGCATTTTGGTACTGTATGGATTACTGTATGGATTTAGACTGACAGTCATAGCGCCATCCAATATCTTTCAAACTCGTAAAGAGTTGGTGATAAGGCCGTAATTGCAATTCTTGGCAAACTTAGCAGGTCTCGTTAATTTGTGAAGTGCATCTTCATAGGATTCCTTCGCAGGTTGACATATGGGGGAATCAGATGACAGACATTCTGGAAAAGGGGGTTTTTGAAGAACCATTACCATTTACCAATTCACTGACATATCTTGAAACGTATTCCATTAGAAGACATGCTGACAGGCAGATTTGTCTCGTTTCCTATAGTCATCACTGGTATCAGGCAGATTGTCTTCTAGTATCCCTTGCTATTGATTGCAATAGATATGTTCAGACAACACTTTTCCGATTCCTCAGTGGACATCTGATAGGACTTACATTCGAGAGAGGTCTCAAAATGCACTCTAATTGTTCTAAATGTCAAAATGAACAGGCAATTATCCTTGACTACTTATGGTTGTCTCTTGAGGACCTATAGAGAAATTTGTCCCAACGTCACGAACTACTGTCATCGTATCGAACTACTACCTTCCCATTTATTTCCATGTTTACAACAGCCAATAGACAACAATAATCTACCTTTACGTTTGAAACTAAAGCCAGAATTGTCATAAGTTTAGATGAGCCCTACTGTGTGAAATCGCCTTATACAGGTCTCCTATGCTTGTTATCGATTTTCTAAAAGTAAATGGACTCGTGGAACACGGCTAGTATATTTCTAGATACGGAGATTGGAAAGAGAGAGACTCTTATTGTAACTATATGTACTCTCCCTTATAATTAACAAGCATTAAACTATGTGCCCTGCTCCCTAGCATTGTAATAACGTAAAGTGAGGTCAATATTTATGACGTAGAGTAATTTTTATACTCTTATACTTTTATTCAAAAAGATTAAAATATGATTCTATAATGTATTAAAATTATTTAAGGTTATTTGATTAAAATAAATACATTGCATAAGAATCTAGAATCTGATGCCAGAATGAAGAAGGTAAGTTATTAATTTATTGTACATTAACGACATTACGATTCGTAATCAAATAAACAACTGGATAAAAAATTTGTAAAATCTCGGAAATCTTAATCAGTGCAGTATTTCACATTATTTTAAACCATTCTACTCTAACCATAAGTCTAAAAAGATTACAGCAAATATCGCTAAACCGTCGATCGCAAACTACGCTCCGGTTAAACAATCTAGATAAATCTAGGCAGTCAAATCTAGTAAATCTGAAATTCAGCTTTCCAATGTAATCTTAAGCTGGAATCCAGCTACAGGCACCTTTGAAAAGTGGCAATTGAAAATACGAGGGTTGGAACTTTAATAGTAGAAATTATTTAAATACAAGGATATAGAAGTAATTCATGTCACCATGTTTTACAGTCCTTCAATATACTTGCACTCATTGTGTATAACCCATTTCCAACGATGTGGAAGTCGCAGAACACCTGTAGCAGCGCCTGTTCTGTTGATAGTTCGAATGGACCGGTCTATTGCAGCAAGAATCTCTGGAACAGTTCTGAAGCGAATGCCATGAAGTGGTTCCTTCATCTTAGGAATTAAGACAAAGTCACAAGGGCTTAGACCTGGAGAGTAAGATGAATAGTAAAGCCCTAGATGACATTGTCCTGTTGTACGACCTCTGGCACATTGAATTTTTATCCAACTTCGTTGTTCTTGTTTTAAAAACATACTTACAACACTTTAGACCTCAACTTCAACTCAGTTCTTTGAGTCTCTCCACATGCGCATGACTTAGGAAGAACGATTCTTTTTACTGAGAGGTAAGGTAGGTATGTAGCTCATGTGTGGTATACGCGATGTTCTTTGGTTTTGTTACGTAGCTTTTTTACAGCATTGTTGCCACTATTAAACTTCCCTCTTATATCCTGCGCTTTTTTTCTTATATCTTTCGCTTTAAACACAAAAGAACCTGATTTTGGGATCAAAATTAGTTATCTTTATTTCAGCGAATTTAGACGAGAAAAGGTGATTTAATACCGATCTTTTTTTAAATCAATTTGTCTCCTCCACTTCTGTCTAGATTTTAGCATTGTTTCATCTACAAAGTAAATGTTGTACATGTAACTTAATACTGTAATTTTCACCAATGATAGTTTAATTTCAATGAATGAAAATTCTAATATGTTATTAGTAATATACAATTTATGTAAAAGAGGATAAAAATATCATTGTAAATTATTATTTTAGACGTTATTACTTATTAACTATTTTAATATTATTCCTCTTTAAAACGCTTTTTATCATCCGTTTTACTTATATTGCTGTCATTTTTATTTAAATGTTAGATTTTAAACCTCAAAATAAATATGAGTTGTTATCGTGAGTATAACAGAGAAAATTTAGATAAAACAATAATAGAAAAAAAACCCATTTTTTGTATAAAAATTACTATAAATGGTGTTTCAAGAATAAAGTTGGCAGAATTTACATATCACGATATATCAGATTAAATTAACTTTTCATTTGGACCGTATTACTTTGCAACTAACCTTGAAAATACTAGCATCCTCTATATAATAATAGCCTAAGTTATCTGTCCTTCTGTCTACGAATATATGAAGCGATTGGACCTGGAATAGATAGAGACATCCTTATCGGATTCTTGTTGGGTTAGCAAAATTCAAAGTGAGTTCAAAAACCTTCGAAATCTACCCTTTCCAAAATTTCCTATAGATTATTTCAAGACCTATTTTCCCAGGTAAGAACAGGCGATTAAATTCATCAATTTATCACAATATAAATAGATGAAAATAACATTTTTTTCTAGCATTATGACATCAATCCTTTAACCATCTCATTTAATCCTTTCTTATTTTAAAATATTTAACTATCATCTGTTTTATCACTGAACTTAGATATAAAAAAAAATTTTCTTTTATATTTGGCTTAAAATAATAGATGAGGTACATATGTGATAATTTTAAATTTAATCATCGACTATTTTTGTTGCAATGAAAATTTTATTACCAGTATTAACAACAAATTATTTTCATAACATTCTAGCAGTTTATTTCACGGAGTAATAGATATCTAGCGTTTAGTATATATATCTTTGAAAATTAAGAAGTTTGTTCGTGTGTTTATTTTTTATTTTTAACCACGCAGTTTGCAATCGATTCGCTATTTTGGATATCATTTATAAATACCGCCAAATAATCACTGATATATTAAATATAAAACCTCTGCTGTCCACCCTATCACGTAATATGAAAAGATAAATTAAAGTTGGCAACTAACATACTGTCAGTAAAGATAAACTATTGAGCACGTACCAAATAAATCTCAGCTAAAAAATAAACCATTTTTACCTGCCTTATATGGTACGTTACAATTCTGGAAAATTAAAAATTTTACTGATCCCGTCAGATGACTGGCTATATGCTCATAGTAATATATACAGCAAAATTGGTGATTTGAAGGCTCTGTAAACCGGTAAGCCATAAATCAATACGCATTTGGAGAAACATAGAAAGTTTAATTCACTCTAAGATGAAATTATACAATAAACCGTTTTTAGTAAAATGTACCTGAAAGGCAAGTGGTACCCAAAGGCAAGTGGCAAGTGGTGGTGGAAATATCAGTCTTATTTTGTTTGAAAATATTTGAAACTTATTGCTTATAGTCTATATAACCAACAAGTTTCAAATATTTTCAAACAAAATAAGACTGATATTTCTGAAATGTAAGTAAACAAATCTTTACTGTAACTGGTAGTTTTTTAAGGCATTTTGGATGAAAGTTGATAAGATTCTGTCATTATTTCAACAAAATTTCGAATTCTTCTCATGAAAAAAAGTAATTTCTATTTGCACACATGGTAAAAGTCAATAAATCTTTCAATAGCACTCTTTATTCTCCTTCCAGAAATGAGATACAAATTTACTTCGATGTTATAAAATGTCCTTAAATTGATTTTACATCATTCGAATGTAAATCTATAAAATTGAAGCGTCTCCACACTTTTTCCCGAATTCGGAGAGATGCAATATATTGTCTTACAACCACGGGTATAAATCGTTGACTTGTTTTTATTGAAACCATGATTACATCAGCCTTAGAGTTAGTTTTGAACATTTAAGCCTAGAGATATTTTATTGATTTATTTTGTCATTCCATTTGAATTCGTTATTTAGAGAGATGTGAAATATTGTCCAAAAGTGAAATCAATGGACTGAAAACTTATTAACTCGTTCATGCGGAAATTACAATGAAATGCATCTTGAATAGTACAATTTACTGAAAAATAATGTCTATCTAACATCGTTTTAAATTGAAATTTTCAGTCTCGAAAACCTATGAATATAAATCTGCTTAATCTCATACCAAGAACTCTTTTATTGTAATGCATTTTGGTACTGTATGGATTACTGTATGGATTTAGACTGACAGTCATAGCGCCATCCAATATCTTTCAAACTCGTAAAGAGTTGGTGATAAGGCCGTAATTGCAATTCTTGGCAAACTTAGCAGGCCTCGTTAATTTGTGAAGTGCATCTTCATAGGATTCCTTCGCAGGTTGACATATGGGGGAATCAGATGACAGACATTCTGGAGAAGGGGAGTTTTTGAAGAACCATTACCGTTTACCAATTCACTGACATATCTTGAAACGTATTCCATTAGAAGACATGCTGACAGGCAGATTTGTCTCGTTTTCCATAGTCATCACTGGTATCAGGCAGATTGTCTTCTAGTATCCCTTGCTATTGATTGATATATATATGTTCAGACAACACTTTTCCGATTCCTCAGTGGGCACCTGAAAGTAGTTACTTTCTAGAGAGGTCTCAAAATGCACCCGAATTTTCCTAAATGTCAAAATGAATCGGCACATATCCTTGAGTACTTATGGTTGTCTCTTGAGGACCTATAGAGAAATTTGTCCCAACGTCACAAACTACTATCATCGTATCGAACTACTACCTTCCCATTTATTTCCATGTTTACAACAGCCAATAGACAACAATAATCTACCTTTACGTTTGAAACTAAAGCCAGAATTGTCATAAGTTTAGATGAACCCTACTGTGTGAAATCGCCTTATACAGGTCTCCTATGCTTGTTATCGATTTTCTGAAAGTAAATGGACTCGTGGAACACGTCTAGTATATTTCTAGATACGGAGATTGAAAAGAGAGAGAGACTTATTGTAACTATATGTACTCTCCTTTATAATTAACAAGCATTAAACTATGTGCCCTGCTCCCTAGCATTGTAATAACGTAAAGTGAGGTCAATATTTATGACGTAGAGTAATTTTTATACTCTTATACTTTTATTCAAAAAGATGAAAATATGATTCTATAATGTATTAAAATTATTTAAGGTTATTTGATTAAAATAAATACATTGCATAAGAGTCTAGAATCTGATGCCAGAATGAAGAAGGTAAGTTATTAATTTATTGTACATTAACGACATTACGATTCGTGATCAAATAAACAACTGGATAAAAAATTTGTAAAATCTCGGAAATCTTAATCAGTGCAGTATTTCACATTATTTTAAACCATTCTACTCTAACCATAAGTCTAAAAAGATTACAGCATATATCGCTAAACCGTCGATCGCAAACTACGCTCCGGTTAAACAATCTAGACAAATCTAGGCAGTCAAATCTAGTAAATCTGAAATTCAGCTTTCCAATGTAATTTTAAGCTGGAATCCAGCTACAGGCACCTTTGAAAAGTGGCAATTGAAAATACGAGGGTTGGAACTTTAATAGTAGAAATTATTTAAATACAAGGAATACAAAAGTGATTCATGTCACCATGTTTTACAGTCCTTCAATATAGTCGAACACATTGTGTATAACCCATTTCCAACGATGTGGAAGTCGCAGAACACCTGTAGCAGCGCCTGTTCTGTTGATAGTTCGAATGGACCGGTCTATTGCAGCAAGAATCTCTGGAACAGTTCTGAAGCGAATGCCACGAAGTGGTTCCTTCATCTTAGGAATTAAGACAAAGTCACAAGGGCTTAGACCTGGAGAGTAAGATGGATGGTAAAGACACTGTCCTGTTGTACGACCTCTGGCACATTGAATTTTTATCCAACTTCGTTGTTCTTGTTTTGAAAACATACTGACAACACTTAAGACCTCAACTTCAACTCAGTTCTTTGAGTCTCTCCACATGCCCATGACGGAAGAAGGACGATTTTTTTTGCTGAGAGGTAAGGTAGGTATGTAGTTCGCGTGGTATACGCGATATTCTCTGGTTTTCCTACGTAGTGTTTTTTACAGCATTGTTGCCACTATTAAACTTCCCTCTTATATCCTGCGCTTTTTTTCTTATATCTTTCGCTTTAAACACAAAAGAACCTGATTTTGGGATCAAAATTAGTTATCTTTATTTCAGCGAATTTAGACGAGAAAAGGTGATTTAATACCGATCTTTTTTTAAATCAATCTCTCTCCTCCACTTCTGTCTAGATCTTAGCATTGTTTCATCTACAAAGTAAATGTTGTACATGTAACTTAATACTGTAATTTTCACCATTGATAGTTTAATTTCAATGAATGAAAATTCTAATATGTTATTAGTAATATATATTTATGTAAAAGAGGATAAAAATATTATTGTAAATCATTATTTTAGACTTATTACTTATTAACTATTTTAATATTATTCCTCTTTAAAACGCTTTTTATCATCCGTTTTACTTATATTGCTGTCATTTTTATTTAAATGTTAGATTTTAAAGCTCAAAATAAATATGAGTTGTTATCGTGAGTATAACAGAGAAAATTTAGATAAAACAATAATAGAAAAAATCCCCGTTTTTTGTATAAAAATTACTATAAATGGTGTTTCAAGAATAAAGTTGACAGAATTTACATATCAAGATATATCAGATTAAAATAACTTTTTATTTGGACTGTATTACTTTGCGATTAACCTTAAACTGCTAGCATCCCTTTATAATAATAGCCTAAGTTATCTGTCCGTCTGTCTACGAACTTATGAAGCGATTGGACCTGGAATGGATAGAGACACCCTTATCAGATTCTTGTTGGGATAAAAAAATTCAAAGATAGTTCGAAAACGTTCGAAATCTACCCTTTCCAAAATTTCCGATCAATTAATGCTATTATTTCAAGACGTATTTTCCCAGGTAAGAACAGGCGATTAAATTCATCAATTTATCGCAATATAAATAGATGAAAATAACATTTTTTTCTAGCATTATAACTTCAATCCTTTAACCATCTCATTTAATCCTTTCTTATTTTAAAATATTTAACTTTCATCTGCATTATTTTCATACGTTTTATTATTGAACTTATATATAATGTAAATAATTTTCTTTTATATTTGGCTTAAAATAATAAATGAGGTACATATGTGATAATTTTAAATTTAATCATCAACTATTTTTGTTGCAATGAAACTTTTATTCCCAGTGTTAACAACAAATTCTTTTCATAACATTCTAGCAGTTTATTTCACGGAGTAATAGATATCTAGAGTTTAGTATATATATCTTTGAAAATTAAGAAGTTTGTTCATGCGTTTATTTTTTATTTTTAACCACACGCTTTGCAATCGATTCGATATTTTGGATATCATTTATAAATACCGCCAAATAATCACTGATATATTAAATATAAAACCTCTGCTGCCCACCCTATCACGTAATAAGAAAAGATAAATTAAAGTTGGCAACTAACATACTGTCAGTAAAGATAAACTATTGAGCACGTACCAAATAATTCTCAGCTAAAAAATAAACCATTTTTACCTGCCTTATATGGTACGTTACAATTCTGGAAAATTAAAAATTTTACTGATCCCGTCAAATGACGGACTATATGCTCATACTAATATATACGGCGAAATTGGTGATTTGAAGGCTCTGTACACCGGTAAGCCATAAGTCAAGACGCATTTGGAGAAACATAGAAAGTTTAATTCACTCTAAGACGAAATTATACAATAAACCGTTTTTAGTAAAATGTACCTGAAAGCAAGTGGTACCCTAGACTATAACCAACAAGTTTCAAATATTTTCAAACAAAATAAGACTGATATTTCTGAAATGTAAGTAAACAAATCTTTACTGTAACTGGTAGTTTTTTAAGGCATTTTGGATGAAAGTTGATAAGAATCGTTTGTCTAACAAATGAAAAATAATATATATTGTAGCGTAGTGGGGCTCTAAGTGAACCCGAAAAAGGATAGCGGGGGCCTACGTATAGAGTATAATATTTATTTAGAAACACAATATTGAAGTTATGATAAATACAGATGAAACGATGAATATCTACAATGATAAAAATGATCGATGCAGGAATCAACTTCCTAAGAAAATAAGGGGGGGACTCTCTCAGTCGCTCCCTCGAAGTTTTTCGCCGGTGAGTTCACAGCAGACTCGATCGGTCAAAAATCCTCTCTGGGCCTCGAACTCTGCTCTTCTTATATAGTCGTCTGACCACAAGAATGTCCATCTCAGCTGATCGGGCAGCTGGTTGATGACGTGGTGGGGAAAGCGAACGTAGAATCTCTCACAAGTACCAGGGAAGTTGCGGTAATCTTGAGCAATCTCGCCGATCATTAATCGCTGTCCCTGGAACAATCTCTTGGAGACCAAAATAGTAAAGTATTGTTGCTTCCCTTACAATGTAGAGGATTGCTGTCGTGTGAAACTCTTTCTTCGGGATGCCATTGAAACTAACACTGCGAACACTTCGCCAGCGACCTAATAAATTTCTCCTACAGAATGATTGAGATGGTCCTCGGTGTCAACAATCCTCCATTCAGCATCCCAATATGCTCGAAACAACGTCCTTTCATTAGGTAAAGAAGAGCTCAGTTCAAATGCTCACAAAAGTCGCGGTTGCTATTCTTCTACATTATGCCGTCTTTTCGTACGGTTTTAGTTAAGTCTGTATCAGGAATTTAATGTAACGAGAATTCGTTACAATATATATACATTTATATATGTATGCCTTTATATATATATATATATATATATATATATATATATATATATATATATATATATATATATATATATATATATATGTGTGTGTGTGTGTGTGTGTGTGTGTGTGTGTGTGTGTGTATATATATATATATACATATATATTTCTATATAAGTATACATGTATATATGTATATATAATCACATACACACACATATATATACACATATATATGTGATTGTGTGTCTTTTATATAAATCCAATCAGAAACACGAAATTGTGATTAAAAGTCTTTTGATACCACAAGACCGTCACTGTAGATATTTAAACCTGTTAATATTATCCTGTCACAAGATATAAAATTATAATGGAAATGAAAGTTACCGGTCGAAGTTAAATACAATATATAAAATGTTATTATTGCATTTTTCAAAGTTAAGAAATAGATTAGCTAGCTTAGCAACTAGAAATTTATTTTATAATAAAATTGTTTAAGCGTTTAAATTTATTTTATATTAAGATATAAATAAAGAATATCCAATTAATATAATGAAAATTTTGCTAAACTATTTTCTTAGTTGAAAGTTTCGTACACATGTTGAATTCTTCATAATTATCAAGAAAGTCTAATCTAATTATGTAAAGGGTTTTGCATCTTCTTCACACTTGGCTGGAATACGTTTTTAATTTTATATCAGAAATACTTTCAGTGGAATTGAATAACAATATAAAATATAAGGATACATTTTAGTCACCCCAGTGAAAAATAAATCTTTAAATATTAGAAAATGTAGAATTTTATACACCATGTCTTATTTGATATTAAAGTAGCCTACAAGAAGATTTTCAATAGACATAAATAACTATGCATATCCATTCCAAAAGCTGAAAGCAAATCAGCTAGCGTTATATACTGTTAGAGAATAAAAGAAAGTACAGAAAAAGTCCAGTAAAATCCGATCGAATTCCAATCCAGTGGAGTTATTCTTTACTTTATAAGGATTTTATAAGAAGCATCTCAACTTCCTGTAAAGATTTTATAATAATCTCCCTTTAAAAGATGTTTTGAATACGTATGATTTGATAAGTTTTATAGCGTAAGGTATAATCCTTCTTTGTACATTCCGGAAATTGTAAACAATACTAAGCAAAAACCAACGAAGCAAACGATAGTTGAAGCCATACACTAATAAAATATGAGTGGCTTTTCCTGCCGTACAGCCTACTGTATCCAGTGACCAGAAATGATACATTTTTCCAGCATTGATTTTTCTTGCAATGTTTATTTCTTATTGCGTAAATATTTCTTATGTAAAGTTTATAGTAAATTTTTATGTACATTTTCAAAATTATATTTTACTCGTGCGTTCATAACGTCACTCTACTAGCATATAGGCAGCAACCAGGGTAAATGAAAGCAGTGACAGGCAAAGGATGCATTTTTATGGCACTGAAATTTCTTCAATTCTTTTTCCTTATTACGTAAATGTCTCTCTTGAAAAGTTACTAGAAAAAAAACATATAAATCATTAAAATAAACTTTATTTGTGTATTGATAACCATACTCTCACGAATTTGTAGCAAACAATGTAAATGCAATGAGTTATGGAAACATTATACACTTTTCTGGCACTGATATTTTATCCATTGTTTTTCCTTATTACGCAAATTCTTTTTCAAGTAAAAGTCTTAGTAAATTACAGTGGTCCCTCGTTTTTTCACGGTTAATGGGGACCAGAACCTTCCACAAAAGTGAAAAACAGCTAAGTAGGAATTGTCCCTAGAAATTTTTGTGTGTGCGATTGTATGGTACACAATTGTTTTAAATATGTAAACAGTATTTATAATTTACACATTTAAGACAAAAATTACAACAGTATACGTATTTACTTAACCCATATTGGACCGCTGTCCTATAAATAGGACAGCAAATAAAATTCCATTTAATAATAAAGTTATAAATATTTTCTGAGTGGATTTTATTTTAACACCTTTAAAATAGACACACTTTAGCATAGTAACAAAAGAAAAAAAACTGAGAAATCAAATTATATTGTAATGTAAAATTTAATTTCAACAAACCCTTAAAATTTGTCATGTTTTATTCTTTAATTTTATATTTATTATTATTTTTTTTCAAACACTGTGGAGTTTTGAACTTGAGTTTAAAACAGAGCTAATAATGTAGCTGAAAATATTTGTTAAAAAATATATTTTACACGTGTACTTTGTAAGTAAAAGAAAGGTGTCCTAAAATTAGGACAACGTTCCAAACCCGACTATTTTTCCACGAATTCAATATTACATTCATAGTACACACTCTTTTCTTATCTTTCAATAAAAACCAGTTCAAATACCTGTTCACACACCTCGACAACAATGGGTAAATAGATATCTATTCTATTCAAGAAAACTGGAGTTTGCAAAATATTCTATTGTACTTTACCAAAGATGCCGGTTCAAGAACTGAAGAGAAAACCAACAACAGTGTGCATAATGTGTAATATTGGACTTTGTTTTGACAGTTTCTCCAAATTTCACCTATGAATCAGCCTAAAGTAATGTATGTGATATTTCTTAAATTTTAGTAGTGTATTGGACCGTTTCCCTATTTATAGGACAGATAATTACTTAAAAATTAAAAACATTTTTTTCAAACTTTTGGTTTTATATGCTTAGTTACACCATATTAATGATATGGATGAAGTTTTAATAACTTACAGAAATATTTAGTTGGTGTGGTACAATATGGGTTAACCGTGTCAGTGCTAATTAATAAGGTTAATTACAAAACCTTATAGAGTAATAAACATTAATCAACATTGTTTTCTGAGAGAGGTGAAGAGTTTTGTTTTGGTGGTGAGGGGGGAGGGGCTCTCACTTAACTCGTAGAAGTTATAGGCTCACTCAGAGACTCTTCTGCTGGAGGCGCTGACGATAGAGCCAGGGGGCTTTACCTTGGAGAGAAGCATGGTGATGAGTAGTTGTTGTCTTTTGTTTTTCCTTTTCCTTCAAAATTCAACTGTACGAGGACATAACCCCGTCAATGCTATTGCTGAACTCGACAGTTCGAACCATATTCTCGTCAATGACTTTTGCAATTTCTTTCATGTTGCACAATTGTTGCAGATTCTCTAGGACACGCTTTTCAGTTTGTTTTTTGTCTTCCTCTTCATTTTATTCTCACTTGCAGACTTTGTCATTTCAAGAGCCCGTAGTATGTACTCAGTGTCAACTTATTTCTTTGTCCGATATGCGGGGATCTTTCTCTCTCGCGCATCAACATGAAACAACGCTCTTTTCCGCAATGTGGCTGCCGACATGGTTGTAGTTTTTCATTTTTATTTTTTGATGAATAGTTTGAAAAACCCCGAAGTACTGAAACCTCAAAACATGAAGCGGGTAGTGGCGAAAGAACACTGTATTATGTAAATTATTAAGATAATTTTTATTTTTGTATTGATAAAGCTATGTTTCAGTTCAGCGCATATATGTAGTCATAAATACAAATGCAACCAGTAACGAAACAATTATTCATTTTCCTCAGTCACTGATTTATATTAATCTTTTTTCCTTATTATGCAAATATTTTTCGCATAAAGTTCATGGTAAATTACAATGTATATCATTAAAATATATTTATTTGTGTATTTATAACGTCAATGTACTAGTACATAAGCAGTAACCTTAATAGCTAAAAACAAATCCTATCAAAAATGAAAAAAAAATGATAGAATTTTTCAGTCATTGTTTTAAACATGTAAAGGAACTGCACAAAAAAAATCAAGCAGTATATATTATGCAAGAACTGCTGGGGAAATTGCAAAATGTTAGCGGCAATGAAAATTAGCCTAAGCAAAGTTGCATATTATTTTTTCATTATTTCACTTCAGATTCCAAAATTCGGTCAAAAACAAATTTTTATAACGATACAATTTACTTTTTTAACGACAAAACTTAAATGATGGAGAGGAAGTGCTGCAGATTAGATAAGTCGTTTGCCAGAAAACTAATAGTTACACAATTAGTCAAAACAAACAACCTTTTCGAGGAGTAACAAACTGCTGCTCAAAGGTGCGGAATTTTCTGTGGCTGTCTAACATAATGCCTGCCTACAACATGACCAGAATTAGCCCTTCTATAACCCGTAGTAACCTGAAAGTTGCGTGTATATATATATATATATATAAATATATATATATATATATATATATAATATATATATATATATATATATATATATAAATATATATATATATATATATATATATATATATATATATAAAATATATAAATAATATATATAAATATATTATATGTCAATATCTAAGCCCTAAAATCTATCCATTATTCTAAATTTTAATTTCTCCTCTTTATATTAACCATAATTTACCAGCCGTCTAAAGTAAACGAGGAAGTTTTCATTCCTTCAACAAACCCCGAAATTCTTTCTTTGATCCTCAAAACAAAAATTGATATAGCTGGCATTTTAATTAGGAAGTAATACCTCTCCCAGGAAAAATCTGTAGCGATCAGCAATAATAATCTTCTATAACAACTTTATATATATATAAAAGTTACTCTTTAAGCAATTAACTGTTGGCTCAGCATTTTTCCACGACACTTAAACCCCACATGGCATTTGGTCCTCTCTCACTAAAATCTGGCGTTAGAGAGCATTCTGACACCGTCTTGTTTAGATGCCTATGGATTTTGTCCTATTTTGATAAAATGAATTAAAGATTATATTCTGCCACGAAGACTGATATGTTTCTTCAGGACAGTAGCGGGACTCTGCAGTACCCAGTATTCCTGAGAAAAATAATAGGGAGCAATTTTTATTTATATAAATTTATAGACAAATTGTGTGTATTTTTTAAATAATATAAATAAAAATATAGAATATTATATATTATATAAATATATATTATTATAATATAATATATATATATACATATATAAAAATAATTTTTATAATATAAATATATATCTCATAAAATTTATTATAATAAAATTTACTCTTAAAATATATTATTATATTATAAAATCTATTTATCAAACAATCTTATTTGTAATGAAGTCCTGAATTAAAGTCAAATTCTGCATCATACGAAATCAATATACGCTTGCTCAGGATTAATCTAATGTCATGTTGAATGTATACCAATACTTAACTTTGCTTTAATATTGTTATCACATTACGATTTCATTCTGTGTTTTCAACATGTTCTTTCTATACATCTAAACTTATTGTAAATACTCTCACCGGTATTGTTGACTGTAGACTATTCCCAACGATTACACTAATTCCTTTCATCTTTGAGAAATATTTGGGCAGGCTATATTCAAATTGGCCATTTTACACACACACATACATGAACATATACATATATGTGTCTGAGAGAGATATATAAAATGACAGAAAATATCTCGAGGTAAAAATAACTAAATACTCATATCTCTAAACAAGAGATTAAATTTATTCATAAGCTAAAGGTAACGAGGGAAATGTATGAGTCAGTGATTTCGGTTGTACAATCTACATGTAGAATACTGAGTGATTAATGTGACACATGAAGTCTTTGAATCATTTTGAAACATTCATTTCTTTCTAGTATTTGTGCCTGTAATATGAAAATTTACACTGGTCAGCTTATCTGAACGAATTCCTTTAAAAAATGCTCTATGTCCCACCTTTTAATTGCCTTCCATATTTAACCCAACATAATGGTAAACATCATAGATGTTCCAAGGTTTTACATATAAATATGAGTGTGTGTGTGCATTTATATTTATGCGTGTAATTATCCAAAACTATATCGAATAATTCAAACATTTAGCAAAATAATAAGTTAATAATCCAAATATATCCAAAACTAATCTCTACATAATGCAGTTTTTATATTTCTTATTCAAATAAAAATGTGTTCGTAAGATAGATGTAAATTAAGCAAAATATATTTTAGAACTATAATTTGAACGCATAAGTTACAGGATGGCAAAAAAAAATTGTTAATGTGAGATAAATATTTAAGCTTTCAGAACCAGCGAACAAAAAATAGAACTGCATAAAATCTCCCCGCAAACGTTACCATAAAGCGGTTATTTCCATTCCTAATTTATTAGCAGTAAAATGCGCATAATGGGACGTGTGTTTAAATTTTAAAGAAGCAGACTATGATTGGACGAAGGGTTTACTTTATTTTTTTCACACCTGATCATGCAAAAATGCAATTAGATGCTTTCCGAGATTTATTAAACACCGCAGAATTAAAAAAAAAGAAACTTACAGGACTTGAAACGGAATTAGCATACAAAAACCATAATGAATATTTCTCAGAGGAATTAACACTTGGGAGACAGTTTGGCAATTATCCCTCCTAATGCGTCAACTGAAGCTTTAACGAATTATCCTTTTTGAGAAATTGTCATTGAAATTCTTATTATCCTTAGACGACCGTCGACGATTTATGTTCGATTCCCTTTTTTTATATCGATTCCGTCTAAACAAATTCTTTTCAAAAAGGGCTCGTTTCGATGTCTCTTTTTAAAGGGAACTAGATTAACTTTTAAAGTCAGAGAAAAACAGAATTTGTTGGAAAACAGAGAACCGAGATACGTGTCATTTAACTTCTTTTTTTTTCTAGAAAAGTAGAACCATTTATCAATTCTTGTTGCTTTGGTAAGAAATTTTTAGTTCTTTTTAATGGATTGTTGAATGTGACTAGGTTTTAAAATGTCTCATTCTTTTTTTTTTTGTTTAATGCTTTTTATATGTCATGACACTGCCTCCAAATGACAGAGGCATCAATTATTTTTATTGCAAACTGTTCTGAAAAATAGTACTCGGTTCGATTACGGTTACGAATAATAGTTTTACAAAAAAAAGGAATGAAATTGGAAGAAATATTCGTTTTAAATTGAGTCCCCTGAATTCATAAATCTAAGTTAGGACATACTTTTGACTGGGTATATCTCAGTATTATATAACTTTAACTACTGTTTTGCTGTTTAGATTATTTTATCCTTAAGAACTCACACCATTCTAAATTACAACAGATTCGTGACTTTCTAAGTATCTTCCCGTAGCGAGCTGTCAAAACCACTTACTAAATTAAAAGGTGCAATGAAACCCCTATGTAGGTCCCCTTAATAGGTTTACAAAAAATGGAATAAAATTGCAAGAAATGTTCATTTTAAAAAGAGTCACCTGAATTATATACATATAGGTTAGAATATACTTCTGATTAAAAGTGTTTGATAATTGTTAATCTTTAATCACTGTTTTGTAGGCATGCAGATTTTATCTCTAAGCATACCATTCTAAATTACTACTGATTAGTGACTTTCTTGATATCTTTCTGTAGCGGGCTGTCAAAATCACTTAATAAGTTAAAAGGTGCAGTCAAACCCCGATATAGCTCCGTTTAAATTTTTACAAAAAATGGAATAAGGGCCGGTCTAACCGTAGTCGTTTAACGGCTAACCGAAATAATCTCTGTTTTAACGGAGAATTGCATACCACCATTGGTTGGCGCCATGGATTAATCGCGGTTAACCGTTAAACGACTTTACTGGACAGGCCATTAAATTGCAGGAAATGTTCGTTTTAAAAATAATCACCTGATGATCAGATGTCTAACAGTCTGATGTATACAATTCAGTATACATTTAAGTTAGAATATTCTTCTGATTAAAAGTGTTTTAGAATTGTTAATCTTTAACCACTGTTTTGTAGACTTGTAGATTTTATCTCTAAGCACACCATTCTAAATTAGAACTGATTCATGACTTTCTCGGTATCTTCCTGTAGCGGGCTATCAAAATCACTTACCAAGTTAAAAGGATAGTCAAACCACGATGTAGGTCCCCTTAATAGTTTTACAAATAATAGAATAAAATTGTAAGAAATATTCGTTTTAAAAAGAGTCACTTGAACTGTATACATCTAAGTTAGGATATACTCCTAATATACTCCTAAGTTAGGATAAGTTATCATATACTCCTAATTTTTGTTTGTGACTTGTATAGCATCCATTCCCAGTTCACATAATTAATAATAGGATTACTACAGCAATATTTGCAGTATTACATTTTTTTAATTAATCTCATCAGGCTCATCATGATATTCTTAATTTGCATAACGTAGAATAGTTATCTTGCAACAAGTTGATTTTGGTACCAAGAACTGTAATACTTAGAGATAACTTTTTAGCTGTTCCGGAATAAGTTCACTTTTAAAATATAGATCTTATTGTAACAGGTTTTGCATTGCTAATGCTGTTAATATGTGCGATGTAGAAAAGTGATTTTCTTTATTTCAGGTTGCATATTATACATGTATGTGATTATAACTGGTTAAACACAATCCCTTCTTTGGACAGACTTCATTTATTTCTGATTTGACGCCATGCCATGTCATTCATAAGATTGCGGTTGACTTTTAATCACCTAACATATTCCCTTGCCAAGAAGCTAAAATATTTTTAAGTAATAACTTATATGAAAGCATAAAATAAATCCACGTATGTGACTCAGTTTAACTGGAAGGCTTTTAAAACAAAATTTATTGCAACTTTTTCACTTCTCAACGTTGAGAAACATTCCTCATTCGTTATAAGTCCTTTACGAATTCTTCTTGCCTTTGTTTTGTATGATTCTCCTTCATCAATCAAATAATCATCCCTCCTCTTTTGTTCGAAAGGCTCATAATACAATTCCCTTTCCCCAGCGGAATCTTTTGTTCCTTACTGCGGTACTTGTTCCCCCATTGCCCCTTCCTTGTGACTATGAATACATTAAAGCAGCCATTGTTATCTGATCATATATTCTTATGTATCCATTTTTCTCTTTATTTATGGATGTACTCGAAGCTACCCTAATTTCCTTCCTACGGTATTTTCATAATTTCTGCAGCTCAATAAGTTGATTATACAACTCTTGAATTACCGAATTTCTATATTTACACTACGAACACTTCACAAAAATTTGATTTAATTTGAAGTTTTCAAACAAAGAGTTTTTGAAAGTAAAAAATACCAAATATGTTGATATGTTTTCCATTCATTTTTTTTTTTAGATTTCTTCTAGATGTAACTCAGTTGCATTTATTTGATTTCGCGACCGGATTCTAACTTTTTTATTTCTTTGATCTCAAATGATAATTCTTGTGTCTAAAAACACTAAAGCTTTATTATCAAACACATATTTGTTTTTTTTTCTGTTCTAAAATATAATAACAACATTAACACTGACTTCACATTTTTTAATTCAAATTATTAATTTAACAATTCCTGATGACTGCATAATTAAAATACTAACTTATGTAGTAATTAGATTAAGAACTTAACTTAGACTCTACAGTTTTAACTTTTGCTCGATTTTGTTGCTGAATTTTAACTTCTATTTTCTTGAGTTATAATAATAATTTATTCATCTTAAAAGCTTAAACCATATTTATAAAGCGTATATTTGTTATTATATTCTAACTTAATAATATTAAGGACTTCAAATTTCATAACTTGTGTTATCCATTTCGTAATTTCCAATGACTACATAATTAAAATAAATTGACTACGTAGTCATTAGATTACGAATTTAAGTTTACAGATTTAACTTAGTTGCTTTTATCAGATTTTGTAAATCAATTGCTGCTTTTTTATGTTCGAGATTTCAAAACAGCTTGTGTGTCTTAAAAAAGTTGAAGTATTATTATCTATTATTATCATTTCTATTTCTATTATATAATTATTCTAGTTATCCTATTATACATATTCCATTATTATATTTTCTATTTCCTTGATCTCAAATGATAATTGTGTCTACAACACTAAAGCTTTATTATCAAATACATATCTGTTTTTTTCTATTCTAAAGGAATAACAATAAAATAAACACCGACTTCAAATTTGTTAATTAAAATTATTAATTTAAAAATTCCTAATGAATGCACAATTAAAATACTAACTTATATAGTAATTAGATTAAGAACTTAACTTAGACTCTACAGTTTTAACTTAGTTGATTTTCCCAAATTTCGTTGCTGAATTTTTAACTTCTATTTTCTTGGGTTCAAATAAAAATTCATACTTCTTAGAACCT
This sequence comes from Pardosa pseudoannulata, assembly GCA_032207245.1. Classification (NCBI taxonomy): domain Eukaryota; kingdom Metazoa; phylum Arthropoda; class Arachnida; order Araneae; family Lycosidae; genus Pardosa; species Pardosa pseudoannulata. The sequence goes on along the minus strand of CM063501.1, from coordinate 81,587,591 downwards.
TAAAACGCTTTTATAAATCTTATATTTGTTATATTCTTACGGACTAATATAAATGACTTCAGATTCTCCAACTTGTGTTATCGATTTCATAATTTCCAATGACTACATAATTAAAATAAATTGACTTAAGTATTAATTAGATTACGAATATGGGTTTACAGATTTAACTTAGTTGCTTTTATCCTATTTTATAAATCAATTTCGGATTTTTTATGTTCATGATTTCAAACAGCTCACGTGTCTTAAACACGTTGAAGTATTGTTATCAAAAGTATTTGATATATTAAGTATAAATTATATAAATTCAACATATATTTCTTTTTCTGTTCTAAGCTAATATTACTTTATATTTATTAACTCAAGTTATCGATTTAAATATTTCATAATTTTTTCTTAATTAATATCCATTACATTGGTAGCAGTTAGATCACTAAGAAATTTTGTTAATTCAAATTATTAATTTAAAAATTCCTAATGACTACATAATTAAAATACTAACTTATGGAGTAATTAGATTAAGAACTTAGACTCTACAGTTTTAACTTAGTTGCTTTTTCCCTATTTTGTTGCTGAATTTTAACTTTTATTTTCTTGGGTTCAAATAATACTTCATGCGTCTAAGAACCTCATAACATTTTTATAAAGCTTGTATTTATTATATTCTAACGGATTAATATTAATGACTTCAGATTCCCCAACTTGTGTTATCGATTTCATAATTTCCAGTGACTACATAATTAAAATAAATTTACTTACGTAGTAATTAGATTACGAATTTAAGTTTACAGATATAACTTAGTTGCTTTTATCCGATGTTGTAAATCAATTTCGGCTTTTTTTATGTTTATGATTTCAAAACAGCTTACGTGCCTTAAAAAAGTTGAAGTATTATTATCTATTATTATCTTTTCTATTTATATTATACTATAAGTATTCTAGTATTCCTGTTATAAGTATTCTATTATTATCTTTTCTATTTCCTTGATCTCAAATGATAATTCTTGTGTCTAAAAACACTAAAGCTTCATTATCAAATACATATGTTTTTTTCTTTTCTAAAAGAATAACAATAAAATTAACACTGACTTCACGTTTGTTAATTCAAATTATTAATTCAAAAATTCCTAATGACCACATAATTAAAATACTAATTTATGTATTAATTAGAGTAAGAATTTAACTTAGACACAACAGTTTTAACTTAGTTGCTTTTGCCCGATTTTGTTGCTAAATTTTAATTTTTATTTACTTGGGTTCAAATAATAATTCATGAGTCTTAGAATCTTAAAATATTTTTATAAAGCGTATATTTGTTATTATGCTTTAACGGAATAATATTAATAACTTCAGATTCCCCAACTTGTGTTATTGATTTCATAATTTCAAATGACTACATAATTAAAGTAAATTGACTTACATAGTAATTAGATTACGAATTTAAGTTTACATATTTAACTTAGCGTCTTTTATTCGATTTTGTAAATCAATTGCGGCTTTTTTATGTTCATGATTTCAAACAGCTCATGTGTCTTAAAAACGTTGAAGTATTGTTATCAAAAATATTTGATATATTAAATATATATTATATAAATCCAACATATATTTCGCCGAACAATGGCCAATGGGTTAGGGTGCTGGCATTCGGTACCGGAGTTCGTGGGTTCGAATCCCACTGGAGCATGGATGTTCGTTGCCATTCGGAATCGGCTTTAAGCTGTAGGTCCGGGTCTCATTAGCCCTCGTGTGGCAAAATTGTAGACCGTAGCACTTTAAAATCAAAACCAAACCAACATATATTTCTTTTTCTGGTCTAAGCAAATATTATAAACCCTAATATTTACTTTATATTTATTAACTCAAGTTATCGGTTTAAATGTTTCACAATTTCTTTGTAATTAAAATTCTTTACTTTCGTAGCAGTTATATCCTTACGAAATTAAAATTTCATTTATTACGTAAGGATTGCATATAGAGTAATTAATTCAAGAATACCTGAATTTTTTCTGCTTCGGAAATACATGTCTGTTCCTAATTCCCTGAGGGTTTCAAAATGCTATGGTAAAAGAACTATCACAAATTCAGTAATTAATATATTAGTCTTACAAAATATTGGCAATCCTTTTATTTCTAACATATCTAAAATGATATTAATAAAACTGAATAATAGCTTTACTCAGTCTTAAAACCGCTGTTATTATTCATCAGCCTAAGAATATAACATTCATGCATATTTATTTTTATTCCGTAATTTACAACAAATATGATGGAAAAGGAAAGTATTTCATTGAGTATTAAAGTGGATTCAAAGGGAAAGCATCTAAGTTCTTCCTAAAATTGTATCACTATTGGTTTCTTCAGTTTGAAACCAGTTCGGTATCTCAAATATTACAAGCCTTAGTAACCCAAACTAGATTCGGGTGACACTGGTTAGAGGTCCGGTAGTTATGGTTTGGAGCACTACAGACTTATTTTTAATTCCTTAATTTAAAATAAATATGATAAAAGTGGAAAGTATTCCATTGAGTATGAAAGTGAATTCATAGGGAAAAGGAACCAAGTTCTTCATGAAATTATCGCACTATTTTTTTCTTCAGCTTGAAGTTAGTTCGGCATCACAAATATTAAAAGCCTTAGTTAACTCGAACTAGATTCGGGTAAAACTGGATAGAGCTCCAGTGGTTATGGTTTGGAGCGCTACAGACAAATTTTTCGCTACATGAGGATTAATGAGACTGGAACCTAATACTTAAAGTCGATTCCGAACGGCTACGGATATTCATGCCAGGAGCTAGATTCTAATCCGAGGACTTCGAACCGATAGGGATGACCCTACCATTCGGCCATCGTTCAGCTGCTAGAGATTATGATATAGTAATTATGAAAGTAAGTGATTCTGCACCTTAGAGATCATTAGCTTCTTCACATATTTTTTCGATCCTCTCTTAAAATAAGTCAAAGAACAGTTTAATTTACATCCCCATTAGAGTAAAAGCCGAACGATGGCCGAATGGTTAGGGACCTGACCTTCAGTATCAAAAATCATGGGTTCTAATCCAACTTATCTTAATAAGCATGAACGTTCGTAGCTTTTCAGAATCAGCTTTAACCGTTTGAGTGCTGAAGAGTTTTCTTATATATATGCTAATAGTGTGGCATGAAATGCGTAGTAATTTTTTGGAGAACAAAATAAATGATTATAGTTAACACTAATTATTATGTAACAAGTAATTTTTACCAACAAAAATATTCTTTATTCTCACTTATTACAAAAATGTTTTGCTGCACAAATTTCATGAATTCCATTTTTTTACATATTGCTCAAATTAAGTTGTATCGTCTAATTCCATTACCCTTTTTTTACTCCATACGTCACATTGTCGCAAGTTTCGACCAGGCAATTTTTCTAATGAAAACTTTGTACTTACTGGTAGTCTTACTGTGACATTTTTGCTTGCCAACCATTCCTCCTCCATAACATCAATAATGATCAGTATACCACTTGTTGAGAAAGTGAAAACAGTTTCTAATTTCTAAACAACAACGAAAAGTGTTTTTTACTACAGATAAATAAATAAATAAAACACGCTCATTTTGTCTACCGTACCACAATCCACGGCTCTACTGCATTACTGCTTAACACTGTATTTTGTTTTAATTCTTATATTATTAAAAACTACAATTGAGTAAAATGAAAACAAACCGCGATTGATATGAATTCAGCTGCTCTCAATAGATTCGACAATTATACTAACCAACATCAGTGTCTGGCACTTAACAAGCGAAGCGTGATAGCGCTTCGCCGCACTCAAATGATTAAGCAGTAGGTCCCGGTCTCTTTAAGCCTCGTGTGGCCAAAAAATAGACCGTTGTGCTCTTTACTAAACCAAACTATTAGACTAAAATAAATAATGTAAAAATTACTTTACATTTTTAAGTACATGTTACTGACAACTAGAATTACATCTCCTAAAAGTTTCATTAATTTTCTTTTGAGAATTTTTGTAAATTACTCAATAGCTGGATTTAATTTTATTTCTAAACACACGTTCCTAAATCTTAACTTCATCTAGTCTTTTAAAAAAAAAACAAGAAATCACGGCAATGTGACGTCACAATATATCCCGGCAACAAAAATGCAATCCATTCACGCTTTAGTAAGTCCCGTGTAAAAACGGGGGAGAATTTATGCACAAATATAATTTATATCATGTCTCAAAGGGTGTTTCTGCTTCCACGATAAAGCGATTCATGTAAAATGTTATTAATGAGCAAATTTCTATTCAACGCTTTTTTATTCCCCCCGCTTTGTAATTAAAATCATATTACGTATATTAACATTTATAATTCATTCTTATAAAGCCGTTAAAAATATTTTTTTCTCTTCTTTCCACTCTATCAAGTGAAAAGAGTTTCATTTTCCCCGTTACTCTTCACAAAACTTTAATAGATTCTTTAAAAATCCCTCTCCCATAGACGTTCATTAGACCGCGGTTTTTGGCTGAAGCTTCATCTCAGCTTGAAAAATAACCGCAACAAACAAAGAACGGGCTCTGTTAAAATATTCGGATTAAGAAGCTCTTCTGTAAAAGAAGAAAAAAAAACCTCGAAAAGAGGCAAATAAACAAAGCTTTAGGAGTACCCCCCTACATCCTCTTTCCTTTAAGTTTAGAGTAAGATTAATTACAGTTTGTCTTTGAATCTCGTTCCGCTCTGCAATTTTATTCAGTCTTGAGGAAACTAAAATGGAATTTTCTTCAACTGAAAAACACTTTTCTCGGGGAGTTTGAGTTTAATCAGAAGTCAAAAACTTTTGATACAAAACTCTAAAATGTTTATATATCATGCTCTTAAGAAAAATGCGTAAGATATGCAATTTCTTAATTGAATTCACTCCAGTCCATAGACACTGGTTTTGCAAATAGACAAGAGAGGGAAGATAGTTCTGTCTTAATTGATGCTAACTCAAATAAGTAATTAAAAGCAAAAGATTTCTTTCTAATCTGAATTAGAAGATCTACCATTTGTTTTTAACGAATGATTCCATTCGTAGAAAGAAATTTTATTGTAAATGAAAGTGCAATTATAATTTTAGAAAAGGTAGATAACTAATTCTCCACTAGTATTCAACAACTTGCTTAAAATGTTGTAGGCACGTGGATACAATTTCTGGAGTTTTTCCAGTTCTCCAAACAGAAAATAGCAGTAAGATGGGGTTTTATTTTTGAGATAATAGCCGTCTTACAATTGAGTATTAGGTCGTTTATTCTAGAATTAGAAATTTCTCGGTTATAAAAACAGTTACAATTACTATTTTTGGCTTATGAAATAAAGGCTCGTCTGAAATGAATAAAATTATTGTTCATTCTTATGTATAAAAGACATTTTACATTTTCTATAGAACTGAGACGCAATGATTTTTCTAATGAACTGTTTTGCACGCATTAAGAGAATCCTCATTTTAAAAGTATGCAAAACATAATTGTTTTTGTTTAAAAGAGAGTTGTTGCACTCTTAAAATTTACTAGAAATTAAGTTTTGTACAGTAAACAGAATATTTACAAAAGACAAGGCTAAACGCAGATAATATTTCCTTAAGACGAAAATGACCATTTGAGCTCTTTCGTCTTATTAATGTTATCCCAGTAACATACAGCTCAATTGACTAAACTAAACAGGTGTTATATGTTACAAGCAGAATCTTTTAAGTACATTTTGTAACCTCACGAGCGTGACTAAACACTAATATTTGCTCAAGATAAAACCAGGACCATTGAGACTATGTGAGCTATTTTGCATTATTAACGTTATCACGGTCACATTACAGCTCAATAGACTAAACTAAACATGTATAATGTGTTACACACAGAACTGTTTACTTAGATTTTGTAACCTTACGAGCATGACTAAGCACAAATAATATTTGCTAAAAATATAACCAAAACCATTGTGACTATGTGAGCTAGCTATATTGCCTTATTGGCGTTATCAAGGTCACACTACCGCTCAATAGACTAAACTAAACAGGTGTAATGTGTTATAAACAGAATCTTTTACTTACATTTTATAACCTCACGAGCGGGACTAATCACAAATAATATTTGCTCAAGATATAACCGACCATTGTGACCATGTGAGCTATTTTGCCTTCTTAGCGTTATCCCGGTCACATTACAGCTCAATAGACTAAATTAAACAATTGTAATATGCTACAAACAGAATCTTTTATGTACATTTTGTAACCTCACGAGCGTAACTAAACATAAATAATATTTCTCAAGATCTAACCAAGTCCATTGTGACCATTTGAGCTATTTTGCTTTATTAACGTTATCAAGGTCTTACTACAGCTCAATAGACTAAATTAAAGAGGTGTAATGTGTTGCAAACAGAATCGTTTACTTACATTTTGTAACCTCAAGAGCGCGACAAAACACAAACAATATTTCTCAAGATATAACCAAGATCATTGTGACCACGTGAGCTATTTTGCCTTTATTGGCGTTATCACGGTTACACGAGAGCTCAATAGACAGAATCAAATGGGTATAATGTGTTACAAGTATAATCTTTTACTTACATTTTCTAACCTCACAAGCGTGACTAAACGCAAATAATATTAGGGCCGGTCTCACCAAAGTCAGTTAACGGCTAACCGCAATTAACGCATGGCGCCAACCAATGGTGGGACGCAATTCTCGGTTTAAACATAGATTAATCACTGTTAGCCGTTAAACAACGTTGGTGAGACCGTACATTAAACAATTTATAATAAGAAATGAGTAAATGAGATGGTTAAATAAATGACGTCATAATGCTAGAAAAATGTTGTTGTCATCTACTTATTTATGGGATAAATTGATAAATTTAATCATCTGCTCTAAAAATAGGGCTTGGAATAATGATATTGAACTGTCGAAAAGGGGGGAAGGGGTGGGTTTCGAACGTTTTAAAGACGACAGTATTTTTAGTTGTGACATGAAGCACATTTATACCAATTTATTTTAGAAACGGATTGATAGTTTATGAGAAGATAAACTTTACTTGCTTTGAATTTTACTAACGTTTACATATCACGAATGCAAAATGGACGCCTCTATCCATTCCATGTCCAACCGCGTTATAAATTCGAGAATAAAAGGACAGATAACGTACGCTATTATAATATAGGGGATACCGTTTATACAAATTAACCCTACATTCCTCTCATTCCTTAATTATTTGGTGATTAACCGTTGGACTGCTAAGAAGAGCTACCGCGCTTGACTTGTGATGTGTCAAAAATGCATAGAAATATTATCACACAACTGTACTTTACTATAATTTTCAAACTAGAGATTAAGTCTTATTTTTCTCTGAATGAATGGGGAAAATATAGTAACATACATCAGCGTGATTGCACTTCCATGCATTTCTGACTGAGTATATGACAAGAGCGGTCAAATGGTTAAGAATATTATTTTTCAAAATTAAGTTATGTATCTGGTACAATAGCAGGCGTTGCCCCTTTCTCTAAACATTATTTTTTTAATTATACTAATCTTGCCTCTCCAGTAACAGTTTATTTTAATGAAACAAAAATGAAACTTTTATAACTTCCACTAAAAGTCCTCCTAATACATTTTTCCGATATCCACTCTAAATAATTCTCCCTCTCAGTTCTCATTTCCTCTTTAGCAACAGAGCCCAAGCGCACTAAAAAATACATCAGACACCGTTAACAAGGTGAAATAATTTCCTCCATTTAGGAGTCTCATGTTATTCTCGAATGTTAATTTTTTCTTTCCTACATATGTTCCCCTCCTGTTCTCAAACTGATTGCACTGAATGAGCAATCAAGAAAAAAGAACTTCAATATCGCCTGTTTTAATCAAGCACCGATCTGGAAAAAAATAAATAGAAAAATCAATCAACCTGGGTTCCCGAGGAAAAACTATTCTTTATTAGCGGTACGTCTGTTAGGTCTCCGACACACGTGATGTTTCATTTGTTCTTTTGGAAAAGATTCTTCTAAATGTACGAAAGAGCTATAAAATCATTTTCTCAAAGCAATTAAGGTGAATATCAGTTGAAAGTATCTAAAGCCTTATTTTGGATGGCTTTTGATTATTTCTTTTTACGAAACCGGAGGTTGTTTTCATTAACTGGTATTGAATAGAGCCTCGTTTTTCCTTCAGCCAAAATTTTTTTTGTCTTCTAATTTATTGGAAATTTTAATTTTATGCATTTTTACTGGTTTGAAGAAATAGCTTTTTCCTTTAAAAATATATTAATTTACTCAAAAGTTACATCCGTTGAATTTCAGTCACATATTCAGTATTTAAATTCTGTATTCAATGCATTTTTAAGAGTTAAAAAGTAGGGGTATGTTTGATATCTAAACTAGCACTTATAGTTGAATACATAAGTACTATCCTCACTTTGTATTTATTATTTTGTAGTTTTTATGTCTTATTAACACTCATTCTTTTGTGGACAATTGTCAAGAAAAAAACTATTGTTTTGCTTGTAAAAACATACTTTCTACGAAATCTCAAGTTTCTTATATTATACCCCCTTCAAACAAGCAAATCCCCTTTATAATAATTGCCTAAGTTATCTGCCCGTCTGTCCTTGAATTTATGAAGTGGTTTGACCTGGAATGGATACAGGCACTTATATTGGATTCTTAATGAGTTAGCGTCAGCAATTCTCAAAGCGAGTACAGTTTATCTTCTCCTAAACTGTCTGTCTGATTCTAAAATAAATTGGTTTAAGCATGCTTCATATGACAACAAAAAATACTGTTGTCTAAATACTCGATTTAGGAATCTCATGTTATTCTCGAATGTTAATTTTATCTTTCCTACATATGTTCCCCTCCTGTTCTCAAACTGATTGCACTGAATGAGCAATCAAGAAAAAAGAACTTCAATATCGCCTGTTTTAATCAAGCAACGATCTGGAAAAAATAAACAGAAAAATTAATCAACCCAGGTTCCCGATAAAAAACTATTCTTTATTAGAAGTAGGTCTTTTAGGGCTCCGAAACACGTGATGTTTCGTTTTGTTCTTTGGGAAAAGATTCTTCTAAATGTACGAAAGAGCTATAAAATCGTTTTCTCAAAGAAATTAAGGTGAATATCAGTTGAAAGTATCTAAAGCCTTTTTTTGGATGGCTTTTAGTTATTTCTTTTTTTACGAAACCGCAGGTTGTTTTCATTAACTGATATTGAAAAGTTCCTCTTGCTTCCTATAGGTCTAATAATTTGTCTTCTAATTTATTGGAAATTTTAATTTTAAGCATTTTTACTTTTTTCAGGAAGTGCCTTTTTCCTTTAAAAATATATTATTTAATTCAAACGTTACTTCAGTTGAAATTTAGTCACGTATTCAGTATTTAAATTCTGTACTGAAAATTATTTTTAACGGTTAAAAAATAGGGTATGTTTGATATCTAAACTAGCAGCTAAAGTTGAATACATAAGTACTATCATCACTTTGTATTTATTATTTAGTAATTTTTATGTCTCATTAACACTAAATTTTTTGTGGGAATTGCAAAGTCAGAAACAATTGATTTTGAAACATATGATTTTCACTTTCTATTAGGCTTTCCACAAGAAATAAATTTCTTGTACAATACTTCCTAAAAACAAGTGAATTTTACATAAAGCTTATATTCGTTTATGGTAGCTGTCTCTAAAAGAGAGACTAGTCGGAATTACAAATAGAAAACAAAACGTAAGTACAAATTCAAAAGGAAACCGAAGACATTTTGCTGTTACTTAATCACTTCGTGCCATAGTATTGCAGATTCTCCCAAAACCGCAAAATTATTGTACTTTAGTTTTAGGACTTTTTGTTTAAAAGTGAGATACTTATTATTTCTATCCTGTAACACTGCAAATCGACACAGTTTTCTAGTAGATTCCGCAAAGATAGGTTTACCATTGGATAGTATGAACCTGATTATTACTGAAACAAACTTGGATAATTTAATTTTTTTTAAATGGAAAAAATATGTTGATACCAGAAATAGATTTCTCACTACTTTAACTTCAAATATTTTATAATAGCATATAACCCGTCATATGACGAGATTAGTAAATTTTTTTAATTTTCCAGGATTGTAAAGTACACTGGTTCAATAGAGCTGTGTCCCTTTATCAAACATTATTCTTTTTAATTTTACTAATATTGCCTCTCCATTGAGAGTTTATTATAATGAAACAAAAATGAAGCTTTTATAACTTCCACTAAAAGCCCTCCTAATTTATTTTTCCGATATGCACTCTAAATAATTCTCCCTCTCAGTTCTCATTTCCTCTTTAGCAACAGAGCCCAAGCGCACTAAAAAATACATCGGATACCGTTAACAAGGTGAAATAATTTCCTCCATTTCGGAATCTCGTGTTATTCTCGAATGTTAATTTTTTCTTTCCTACATATGTTCCCCTCCTGTTCTCAAACTGATTGCACTGAATGAGCAATCAAGAAAAAAAAACTTCAATATCGCCTGTTTTAATCAAGCACCGATCTAGAAAAAAATAAATAGAAAAATCAATCAACCCGGGTTCCCGAGGAAAAACTATTCTTTATTAGCGGTACGTCTGTTAGGGCTCCGAAACACGTGATGTTTCGTTTTGTTCTTTGCGAAAAGATTCTTCTAAATGTACGAAAGAACTATAAAATCGTTTTCTCAAAGAAATTAAGGTGAATATCAGTTGAATGTATCTAAAGCCTTATTTTATATGGCATTTAGTTATTCCTTTTTTACGAAACCGCAAGTTGTTTTCATTAACTGATATTGAATAGTGCCTCGTGTTTCTTATAGCCCTAAAAAATTTTTTCTTCTAATTTATTGGAAATTTTAATTTTATACATTTTTACTGTTTTGAGGAAGTGCCTTTTTTCTTTAAAAATACATTAATTTATTTAAACATTACTTCATTTGAATTTCAGTCACGTATTCAGTATTTAAATTCTGTATTCGATGCATTTTTAAGAGTTAAAATATAGGGTATGTTTGATATCTAAACTAGCATCTAGATTTGAATATATAAGTACATTTCTCACTTTCTATTTATTATTTAGTAATTTTTATGTCTCATTAACACTTATTTTTTGTGGGAATTACAAAGACAGAAACAACTGATTTTGAAACAATGATTTATACTTTCTATTAGACTTTCTACCAGAAATATATTCCTTGTATAATATTCCCTTCAAACAAGAGAATTTTATATAAAACTTATATTAGTTTATAGTATCAGTCTCTAAAAGAGAGACTAGTTTCAATTACAAATAGTAAAGAAAAAATAAGTACAAATTCAAAATGAAACCGAAGACATTTTGCTGCTACTTAAACCCTTCGTGTCACATTCTTGCAATTTCCTAAAATACCCCAAAATTACAGTAATTTAGTTTAAAACTTTTTGTATGTAATGGAGTTTTTTTTATTATTTCCATCCTGTAACACTGCAATTCGACAGAGTTTTCTAGTAGATTCCGCATCAAATGGAGACACTAAATTTAATTTTTGCTTCAAAGATTCATTTATTATTTGATTGGATGATTATTACTGAAACAAACTTTGGATTTTTTTAAATGAAAAATATATATTGATACCACAAATAGATTTCTCACTAAGTTAGCTTAAAATATTTTATACTTACAGTATTTTACTAATTCGGTCATATGACGGGATTCGTAAATTTTTAATTATTCAGAATTTTAAAGTACATTGGTTCAATAGCAGCTGTGTGATTTTATCAAATATTATTCTTTTTTAATTTTACTAATATTGCTCCTCCAGTAAGAGTTTATTTTGATGAAACAAAAATGAAGCTTTTATAACTCCCACTAAAAGTCTCGTAATTTATTTTCCCGATATGTACTCTAAATAATTCTCCCTCTCAGTTCTCATTTCCTCTTAAGCAACAGAGCCGAAGCGCACTAAAAAATACATCGGACACCGTTAACAAGGTGAAATAATTTTCTCCATTTAGAAATCTCATGTTATTCTCGAATGTTAATTTTTTCTTTCCTACGTATGTTCCCCTCCTGTTCTCAAACTGATTGCACTGATTGAGCAATCAAGAAAAAAAGAACTTCAATATCGCCTGTTTTAATCAAGCACCGATCTGGAAAAAAATAAACAGAAAAATCAATCAACCCGGGTTCCCGAGGAAAAACTATTCTTTATTAGCGGTACGTCTGTTAGGGCTCCGTAACACGTGATGTTTCGTTTTGTAATTTTGAAAAAGATTCTTCTAAATGTACGAAAGAACTATAAAATCGTTTTCTCAAAGAAATTAAGGGGAATATCAGTTGAAAGTATCTAAAGACTTATTTTGGATGGCTTTTAGTTATTTTTTTTTACGAAACCGCAGTTTGTTTTCATTAACTGATATTGAATAGTGCTTCGTGTTTCCTTACAGCCCTAAAAAATTTTTTGTCTTCCAATTTATTGGAAATTTTAATTTTATGCATTTTTACTGTTTTTAGGAAGTTCCTTTTTCCTTTAAAATATATTAATTTATTGAAACGTTGCTTCAGATGAATTTCAGTCACGTATTCAGTATTTAAATTCTGTATTCGATGCATTTTTAAAAATTAAAAAAAGGTATATGTTTGATATATAAACTAGCAGCTAGAGTTGAATACATAAGTTCTATCCTCACTTTGTGTTTATTATTTACTACTTTTTATGTCTCATTAACACTCATTTTTTGTGATAATTGTAAAGACAAAAACAATTGAATTTGAAACAATTGATTTATACTTTCTATGAGACTTTCTACAAGAAATAAATTTCTTGTATTATACTCCCTTTAAACAAGCGAATTTTATGTAAATGTTATATTCGTTTATGATAGCTGTCTCTAAAAGAACGACTAGTCGTTATTACAAATAGCAAACAAAAAATAAGTACCAACTCAAAATGAAACCGAAGACATTTTGCTGCTACTTAAACACTTCGTGTCACAGTGTTGAAGTTTCCAATAATACCCCAAAATTATAGTAATTTAGTTTTAAATCTTTTTGTTTATAATGGAGTTTTTTATTATTTCCATCCTGTAACACTGCAATTCAACAAAGTTTTCTAGTAGATTCCGCATCAAATGGAGACACTAAATTTAATTTTTGAATCAAAGATTCATTTATCATTTGATAGGATAAACATCATTATTACTGAAACAAACTTTGGATTCTTTTAAAGGAAACAGATATGCTGATACCAGAAGTAGATTGCTGAATAAGTTAGCTTAAAATATTTTATACTTGCCCTATTTTACTAATTCGGTCATATGATGGGATTAGTAAAATTTTTAATTATTCAGAATTGTAAAGTACACTGGTTCAATAGCAGCTGTATCCCTTTATCTAAACATTATTCTTTTTTAATTTTACTAATCTTGCCTCTCAAGTAAGAGTTTATTTTAATGAAACAAAAATGAAGCTGTTATAACTTCCACTAAAAGTCCTTCTAATTTATTTTTCCGGTATACACTCTAAATAATTCTCCCTCTCAGTTCTCATTTCCTCTTTAGCAACAGATCCGAAGAGCACTAAAAAATACATCTGACACCGTGAACAAGGTGAAATAATTTCCTCCATTTAGGAATCTCATGTTATTCTGGAATGTTAATTTTTTCTTTCCTACATATGTTCCCCTCCTTTTCTCAAACTGATTGCACTGAATGAGCAATCAAGAAAAAAAAAAGGACTTCAATATCGCCTGTTTTAATCAAGCACCGATCTGGAAAAAAATAAATAGAAAAATCAATCAACCTGGGTTCCCGAGGAAAAACTACTCTTTATTAGCGGTACGTCTGTTAGGGCACCGAAACACGTGATGTTTCGTTTTTTACTTTCGAAAATGATTCTTTTAAATGTACGAAAGAACTATAAAATTGTTTTCTCAAAGAAATTAAGGTGAATATCAGTTGAATGTATCTAAAGCCTTATTTTTTATGGCTTTTAGTTATTTCTTTTTTTTTTACGAAACCGCAGGTTGCTTTCATTAACTGATATTGAATAGTACCTTGTGTTTCCTATAGCCCTAAAAAATTTTCTGTCTTCTAATTTATTGGAAATTTTAATTTTTTACATTTTTTACAGTTTTGAGTAAGTGACTTTTTTTCTTTAAAATTATATTAATTTATTCAAACATTACTTCAGTTGAATTCAGTCACGTATTCAGTATTTAAATTCTGTAATCGAAGCATTTTTAAGAGTTAAAAAATAGGAGTCTGTTTGATATATAACCTAGCAGCTGAGTTGAATACATAAGTACTATCCTCACTTTTTATTTATTATTTAGAAATTTATATTTAATATTAATGTAGTCTCATTAACACTAATTATTTTGTCTGAATTGCAAAGACAGAAACAATTGATTTTGATGCAATTGATTTATACTTTCTATTAGACTTTTTAAAAAAATAAATTTCTTGTATTATGCTCACTTCAAACAAGCGAATTTTATGTAAACCTTATATTTATTTATGGAAGCTCTCTCTAAAAGAGAGACTAGTCGGAATTACAAATACAAACAAAAAATAAGTACAAACTCAAAATGAAACCGAAGACATCTTGCTGCTACTTAAACCCTTCTTTTCACAGTGTTGCAATTTCCCAAACTACCCCAAAACTGTAGTAATTTAGTTTTTAAACTTTTGTTTAAAAGGGAGATTTTTTTTATTTCTATCCTGTAACACTGCAAATCCACACAGTTCTAGTAGATTCCGCATCAAATGGAGACACTAAATTCAATTTTTCTATTAACGATTCTTTTATTATTTGATAGAATGACCATGATTTTTACTGAAACAAATTTTGGATTTTTTTTAATGGAAAAATTGTGTTGATACCAGAAATAGATTTCAGACTTAGTTGACTTCAAATATTTTATATTAGCATATAGCCCGTCATATGACGGGATTAGTAAAATTTTTAATCTTCTAGTATTGTAAAGTACACTGATTCAATAACAGCTCTGTCCCATTACCTAAAATTTATTTTTTTTTAATTTTACTAATCTTGTCTCATTCCTCAATTATTTGGTGATTAATAATATTATTATGTAAAATTTTATTCTATATTTGTTTCAATACCAACTGTGTCCCTTTATCTAAACATTATTTTTTTTTAAGTTTTACTAATCTTGTCTCATTCTTCAATTATTTGGTTATTAATGTTATTATTTTGTAAAATTAAGTACTGTATCTGGTGCAATACTAGCTGTGTTTCTTTATATAAACATTATTCTTTTTTAATTTTACTATTATTGCCTCTATTTTAAGAGTTTATTTTAATGAAACAAAAATAAAGCTTTTATAACTTCCACTAAAAGCCCTCCTAATTTATTTTTCCGATATGCACTCTAAATAATTCTCCCTCTCAGTTCTCATTTCCTCTTTAGCAACAGAGTCTAAGCGCACTAAAAAATACATCGGACACCGTTAACAAGGTGAAATAATTTCCTCCATTTCGGAATCTCATGTTATTCTCGAATGTTAATTTTTTCTTTCCTACATATGTTCCCCTCTTGTTCTCAAACTGATTGCACTAAATGAGCAATCAAGAAAAAAAGGACTTCAATATCGCCTGTTTTAATCAAGCACCGATCTGGAAAAAAAATAAACAGAAAAATCAATCAACCCAGTTTTCCGAGGAAAAACTATTCTTTATTAGCGGTACGTCTGTTAGGGCTCCGTAACACGTGATGTTTCGTTTTGTTCTTTCTAAAAAGATTCTTCTAAATATACGAAAGAACTATAAAATCGTTTTCTCAAAGAAATTAAGGTGAATATCAGTTGAGAGTATCTAAAAACCTTTTTTTGGATGGGTTTTAGTTATTTCTTTTTTTACGGAACTGCTGATTGTTTTCATTAACTGATATTGAATAGTGCCTCGTGTTTCCTATCGGCCTAATAATTTGTCTTCTAAATTTTTGGGAATTTTAACTTTAAGCATTTTTACTGCTTTGAGGAAGTGCATTTTATTTTTAAAAATATATTAATTTATTCAAATGTTACTTCAGTTAAATTTCAGTCACGTATTCACTATTTAAATTCTGTATTCGAAGCATTTTTAAGAGTTAAAAAAAAGACGTATTTTTGATATCTTAACTAGCACCTAGAGTTGAATACATAAGTATTAATCTCACTTTGTATTTATTATTTCGTAGTTTTTATATCTTATTAACACTCATTTATTTTGTGAACAATTGTAAAGGCAAAAACAATTTTTTTTTCTTGTAAAAAATATACTTTCTATGAAACTTCAAATTTCTTGTGTTATACCCCAATAATTGAAACAAGCAAATCGACTATATAATAATAGCTTAAAATATCTGTCCGTCTGTATTCAAATTATTAAGGGGTTGTACCTGGAATGGATAGAAGCATCACTATTGGATTCTTGATGAGTTAGCAAAATGGAAAGAGAGTAAAGTTTTTCTTCTCTTAAACTGTTGATAAGATTCTAAAATAAATTGGTATAAATATGCTTCATATCACAGCAATAATACTGTTGGCTATGAAACGTTTGAAGTCTACCCCTTCCCCCTTTTGAAACTTTTAATGCTATTATTTCAGGCCCAATTTGCCCTGTTAAGAGTAGGTAATTAAATTTATCAATTTATCACATAATAAATAGGAAAAAATAACATTTTTTCTAGCATTATGACTCAATTTCTTTAACCATCTCATTTAATCATTTCTTATTTTAAATTATTTAAATATCGTCTCCATTATTTTCATACGTTTTATCACTGAACTTAGATATTACGTAAATGATTTTCTTTAATATTTGGCTTAAATAACAGATTAGGTACATATGTGATAATTTGAAATTTAATCATCGATTATTTTTGTTGCAAGTTAATTGTCAGCAAAAAAAAACAAACAATTTTTTATGTGCCTCATAGAGTACATTACAATTCTGGAAAATTAAAAATTTCACTTATCCCGTCATGTGACGGCCTATATGCCAGTTTTATATAACACTTATATTCTTTTATGGTAGCTGTCACTACAAGAGAAGCTAGTCGGAATCACAAATAGGAAATAAAAAATATGTAGACTGAAACTCAAAATGAAACCTAAGACATTTTACTGCTACTTAAACCCTTCGTGTCAC
>CM063501.1:81515464-81562964 GCA_032207245.1 Pardosa pseudoannulata | reverse complement strand
TTGCATTGAACATTTCTCGTCTTGGATAAAGGACAATCATTGGAAGAGAAAAAGGTTCATTAAATTGCTGACTGATAAACGACGATTGTTGTCGGAATCATCGTAAACTAAAGAAAGCCCTTCGATTCCGTGGAAATAATACTTTATTCTGAAAATGGAATGACGAAGAATGAAAAAAAAAATTAAGAGGAGATAGATATATATAATCATTTTGGGAAGCTTATCAGTTGAATCTCTTCCATTTTAGAATAATTTCTAAACATGTAAGGGAAACGACATGAGAATAAAGAATTAAATTTTGAATATGGAATGGTAAATGAATAATCAACCTAAGAAAAAAAGGAAATTGATATGCTGCTCTAGTTAACTAAATGAATTCAGCTAGGATGTTGTTCCATTAAGAATCATTCGAAAACCCATTTAGAGATTAAATTTGGACGTCAAAATCACAAGCACATTTAAATTGCCACACACCCTAGATATCCACGCTGTTTTTGTCAAATTTTCTTACTGCTGTTATGTCTTCAAGAAAACTTTATTTAACCCTTAAATGCCTGAATCATTTTTGAAAAATACACATTTATTAATACATTGAATCTTATTTATTATGGACTGTACAGAGTAAAGCAAATATGAAATGGAAATACTTTTGTTGTTTTTTGTGTAGTATACAAAATAATATTAAAACTGTATATTACGAAAATTTGAAAGCCAAAATCACAATCACATTTAAATTGCTACACACCCTAAATCACCATGCTACTTTTGTCAAATATTCTCTACTGTTATGTCAAGAAAACTTTATTTAACCCTTAAATGCCTGAATCATTTTTGAAAAATACACATTTATTAATACATTGAATCTTATTTATTATGGACTGTACAGAGTAAAGCAAATATGAAATGGAAATACTTTTGTTGTTTTTTGTGTAGTATACAAAATAATATTAAAACTGTATATTACGAAAATTTGAAAGCCAAAATCCCAATCACATTTAAATTGCTACACACCCTAAATCACCATGCTACTTTTGTCAAATTTCTGGCTACTGTTATGTCAAGAAAAGTTTACTTAACTCTTAAATGTCTGAGTCATTTTTGAGGTATATACATTTATTAATACATTGAATCTTATTTATTATGGACTGTACAGAGTAAAGCAAATATGAAATGGAAATACTTTTGTTGTTTTTGTGTAGTATACAAAATAATATTAAAACTGTATATTACGAAAATGCCTTTGAGTTAAAGAATAATTAGGCAAAAAATCCTATTTATAAATATTTTCTTATAAAGTTATATTACAATAATTATGAATCAAATCCAACAGCTGTATATATTTTTTTATTTTTTCGCTCACATTTAAAAAATGATTTGTTACATTTTACGTTAATTACCAAAGGTCTCCGAGACATATATATAGTCTTCTACAGTTCAAAAGGCACATTATTTTTAAACAATCAAGCATTGATCTAAAAGGACATGTTTGTTCACTTTACTTTTACATATACTTTTACATACATATAGGGTTCACTTTACTTTTTTGCAATCTACAATATCATGTTGTAAGATTATATTGCCAAAATGTCCTTGAATAAAAAAATATTCACGTAAAACAATCCTATTTAATTATATTGTTATTTAATGATATCATGGAGCTTATTTCAAGCTCGCATAATTTACTGCTTTCTATCAATTATTTTTCTTAAATATATCACACTACTTTACAATAATTATAAAGAAAAATCAAAGATCTGTTTAATTTGCTTTTTCTTTTTTTACTTCCATCTAAAAAATGTTTATTGCACTTTATGCTTATTTTCACCATATGACAGTTTATTTTTTAAATTACCAAATGCCTCTGAAAGAAAGATAGAGTTGTATTGTTACGCATACACATAACTTTTAAATAATCAAGTACTGATCTAAAAGGATAGGTTTTCGATTTATATCACGTACTTACGCAAGCATCATGCTTTAGTTTTTTGCAGCATACAAAATAATGAAGTTTTATGTCTCAAAAATGTCTTAGGCTTTAAAAATAATCAGATAAAATAATCATATTTAATTATGGTGTTATTAAATGATGCCATGAATCATATTACAAATTCCATCAGATAGTTTGTTTTAATATTTTTATTTTTAGTCAGCTATTTTTTTTTTTAGAATTTTCGCTGTTATTATTGTGAGCTTATAAGTAACATGTATATCAAGTTTCAAATTTATGCATATCACCTTATCGTATTGTATAGTATATTATCGTAAGTTATGAAAGATGTGTTTTGAGTAATATCAATTTTAATCTCTTGCCTTATGAATAGAGTGGCGATTGTGTGTACCACTTTCGATGAAAACTTTTTTTCATGCATCGTGACCAGAAGCAGTTTCATCACTAACTAAATTTTGCACACATTTTTTTACAGGACAAACTACAATGCTATCTTCAGATGTATCCAAATAGGTATTTGTTTCAGTTTCTAAGGTGTAATCAGGACACTTTCCAGCACCGTTATTAGTATCAATTTTCCTTTTTGCCATTAGGTTAAATTTTTAGATTTTTTAAAGAATTAAGCACCAAC
The DNA here is from genome assembly GCA_032207245.1 of Pardosa pseudoannulata. Taxonomy (NCBI): domain Eukaryota; kingdom Metazoa; phylum Arthropoda; class Arachnida; order Araneae; family Lycosidae; genus Pardosa; species Pardosa pseudoannulata. Next base: position 81,560,385 of record CM063501.1, on the reverse strand, counting down.
AGTTAATTATTTATTGCATATAATGTAATACTCTATTGTAACTGATAGTCAATCTAATTTAGTCAAACTAAAAATTAAACAGTCTTAAATTGTAAAAAAAATGGAATTGTAAAAGTTATCGTTGCAGAGTATCAGCAATGTGTTTTAAATGTAAATGAACATAAACAAACTTTTAAAAATAAAACTAACGTTTAATTTACTTAAAACATACAAAGAAAAGGTTTAAGGCAAATAAACATGGTATAGAATCCTTTAAACTGGTAACTTAAACTGTTAAACAATATTACTACTAGTAAAAGAAAAACATTGAAAACGATTACAAAAATGAATACATTTGACCTTACTAAAACTTAGGCTAACCCAGAACCAGGCACGAGCAGAACCTCATAAAACGAAGTTGTTTTGCACCCCTCATTACGCAGATCGACTTCTCAAGCAACAAACAAGTTAAAATGAACCGCTTAAGTAAGAACTTGTATTATTAAATTCGTTGGGATAAATTCCCCTTACCCAATTAGAAGATGACTATTTTATGGAGTTCAGAAGTCGGCCTGGCCAAAGGTTAGATTAAGACACGTACTTTTGACTAGTATTTTGTGTATGGGAGTGAACAAACCAAGGTGTTGCATTTGACAACAGTAACTACGCCTAAGAATAACGACCAGCTCTTGTATTGCAACTGTAACAAACAATAACGCAAAAACAAAAACTTTACCGCCTAAAAACAGTATTATGTCTGATACGATCTTTTAACTTTTGGTCAGACAGAATCATCACGTGTGTGATACGAGGTTCTCATTTTAAGCACAGCAGTACGATCACGTCTCCCATACGTTGTTTTAAGGCAAAGGGTTAATAATTTGGTCTCCAATGAAATAAATTAATCTCTCTCTCTTTCTCAGTCAAGCATAACTTTCATTCTCTTATTATACGAAAATATATTGTTAAGTAGGGGAGAGTGGGGCACCTTGGACATAGCCCACTTTCGGACACCTTTATTTTCAGGCTTTAATTTTGTAACCAGGAATTAGTTCTCATGTGTATTGATAGATGGCCTTCCTCTTCACTTCTCAAATAATTTTGATGAAAATATGCTTATAGGTAAGGAGCAATTTCATTTTCTTTGTTTTGAATAACCCAAAATTACATCAATGTGCATTTTAAAAAGTAATGTTTTTGAAAAAAAATAAAAATATTTGAATAAATTGTATTGTTATGAAAGAAAATTCATTTATTATTACTTCTATGCTAATAAATAAATTGTATTGTTAAGCCTAACTGTTGTTAGATTAATTTCGCCACCGAAAGATAGATGGCGCTATTGAGCGGTGGGAAAAACAAACTTGGTCGAGGAGAAAAACCGTTGGACATTCGGCGTCGGTTTTAAAATGTTATTCCTGTATTCTATTCTTATTCATATATGAACCGGGTTTAAAGCGTAACATAATTCATAATTCTGTATTCATGTCTCAGTTTATTCTCTATGTGTCGTGAAGTGTTGTAAAATAAAAAGTGTGTGTGTTCAACAGCCGTGGTTTGGTTTTATACTGTCGTCATGAGAATCCCAGCATAAACAAAAGGTAAGAAGTTACCTTATTTACTTCTTCAGTAATATTGAACATTTACATATCATTTTACCTCAAGAAAATTCTAAATTCATTAACTATTCTATCCAACTGTATAGTAGTTACCAAAAGATACTATGTAAAATGGGGCAGGTTGAGACACACATAGATGGGGCACCTTGGGACATTTTAAAAAGTGTAAACAAATATCAATTCAAGCAAAATAATTAATATTTTGGTGCCTAATTTTTAATTGATTTAACATGTCAAAATATTTATTTATTAATCTTTTTTTCAGAAAATAATGGTGAGAACAAGAAAAACAAACAAAGTATTCTCCTGTAAATGCTAATATGCTTGAATCAGCTGCAAATATAAGATTTGTTAAAAATGTATTAACTTGAACAATTTTCAGCTATTTCTCTTTTATAACAGTTAATAAAAATAATTTGAACAGTATTTTGTATTTGTTGTTTAGTGTCCCAACCTACCCCATACAGTGGGGCAGGTTGGGACATTGGAAAGGTATTTTATTTCTTTTATTACTCTTTAACTAAATGAGATATTAAGTAGGTTTAATATTTATAAGAAGCAGATATGATGACAATATATGCATGCATACTTATTTTTTTCAATTAGCTTTAAAAAAAATTCATAAAAATGTTCAACTGAAAAGTGTCCCAATGTGCCCCTGTCTCCCCTACACTTAAAATGGTATTCTTGATTACATAAGAAAAATCATTTTTAGCATGATTAATTACGTAATATGCAAGTATTCTCCTAAGATTGACTAACTTGAGGAGGGGCAGTTGCAAATGCATGCAAAAGTAAAAAAACTGAACAGACGGTTCATCGAAATTTGCAAATTTTATACTTGTACTAGATGACCTTACAGACGTTGTCCTGTTTTAAAGCTGTAAATCCAAAAATTGAAAAATGTTTTTAAATAAATTAGAAATTGGACCGTTTGGATGGAAAAGTAAAGAAAAAAATTATTTTAAAAGTATTTAATGCCACCACGCGTACAGTCATCACAAACGTAATTAGATTAAATTAAAATTCCCACATCACCTGTACGGGATTTTATCCTGGAACATTTTGCACTGAAGCCGTTGCGCAGATCACTGCACCACAAATACATTGGCAGCGAAGGGTTTCAAATGGCATTATAATAATCTCAATAAGCATATTCTGAATTTTCAATAGAAAAACATTTTTGTCCGATCAAATGGTGAATCTAAACCACTCTCGAATCAACTTAATTACATACACAAATTTCATCAAAATCAGTCCAGTCGTTTCAGAAATGTTCTATTACAAATACAAGGACAGAAGAATTCTATGTATAAAGAGGTATATTCATGATGCTCTTTCTGTAATACCCTAGACGATATTAAAGACATTTGGATGTTATCATGTTACAAATAAAAGTAAAAAAAAACGTATTTTGAATAAACTGTTTTTAAATCAATTATAAATTGGACCGTTTTGATGTAAAAGTAAAGGAAAAAATTATTTTAAAAATACTTGAAACCATCACAAGTACAGTCATCACAAGAGTAACTAGATTAAATTAAACTCCGCCGACTGTGCGTAGATTCGACCTGATACCTCTCGTATTGTAGCCCGTTGTGCTGACCACTGCGCCACAGACCCGTTGGCAGTGAAGGGTTTCAAACAGCATTATAATAATCTCAATAAGTTTTCAATTCTGGATTTTTAATAAAAAAAAATTTCCTGTCGATCAAATTGGCGAATCTGAACCACTCTCGAATCAATTACATACACATATTTCATCAAAATCAGTCCAGTCGTCTAAGAGGAGTTCTATTACAAATACAAGGACAGAAGAATTCTATGTATAAAGAGGTATGTGCATAATTCTCTTTCTATAAAACCCTAGACGATATCAAAGATATTTGAATGATATCTTGTTAGAAGTAAAAGTAAAAAAAAAACGTATTCTTAATAAAATGTTTTTAAATAAATTATAAATTGGAGTGTTTAGATGGAAAAATAAGGAAAAAAATATTTTAAAAACACTTGATGCCACCACGCTTGTATTCATCACAAAGGTAAATAGGGAGTTAAAATTAATCTCCGTTGGGAGTTAAAATTAAAATTAATCTCCGTCGCCTGTGCTTAGATTTGATCCTGATACCTCTCGTATTGTAGTCCGTTGAGCTGACCACTACGCCTCAGATACGTTGGGCAGCCAAGGGTTTTAAACGGCATTATAATAATCTCAATAAGCGCGCAATTTTGAATTTTCAATAGAAAAACATTTCCTATCCGATAAAATTGTGAATCTATACCATTCTTGAATCAACTTAATTACATACACAAAATTTTATCAAAATCAATCCAACCGTTTAGGAGGAGTTCTATTACAAACAGACGGACTGAAGAATTTTATGCATAAAGATGTGTGTTAATGATGCTCTTTCTGTAAAACCCTAGACGATATCAAAGATATTTGAATGTTATCCTGTCATAAATAAAAGTTTTAAAAAAAACCTATTTTGAATAAAATGTTTTAAAATAAAATATAAATTAAACCGTTTTGATGGAAAAGTAAGGAAAAAATATTTTAAAATACTTGACGCCATCACGCGTGACGTCATCACAAAGGTAAATATATTAAATTAAACTCCCACACCGCCTGTATGGGTATTTGATCCTGATACCTCTCGTACTGTAGCGCATTGCACTGACCACTACGACTCAGATACATAGGCAGCGAAGGGTTTCAAACGGCATTATAATAATCTCAATAAGAGGATTCTGGATTTTCAATAGAAAAAAAATTTTGTCCGATCAAATGGTGAATCTAAACCACTCTTGAATCAACTTAATTACATACATAAATTTCATCAAAATAAGTCCAGTCGTTTAAGAGGAGTTCTATTACAAATACAAGGACAGAGAATTATATGTATAAAGAGGTGTGTTCAGGATGCTCTTTCTGTAAAGCCCTAGACGATATCAAAGATATTTGGCTGTTACCCTGCTACAAATATATGTGAAAAAAATGTATTTTTAATAAATTATTTTTAAATAAATTATAAATAGGATCACTTTGATGGAAAAGTAAGGAAAATTATTTTAAAAATACTTGATGCCACCACGCTTGCAGTCATCACAAAGGTAAATAGATTAAATTAAACTCCGCCGCCTACACGTAGATTCGATGCTGATACCTCTCGTATTGTAGCCCGTTGAGCTGACCACTACGCCTCAGATACGTTGTCAGCGAAGGGTTTGAAGCGGTATTATAATTATCTCAATAAGCGGATTTATATTGTCAATAGAAAAACATTTCCTGTCCGATCAAATTGAGAATCTAAACTACTCTCGGATCCACTTAATGACATACACAAATTTCATCAAAATCAGTCCAGTCGTCTAACAGGAGTTCTATCCCAAATACAACGACAGAAGTATTCTATGTATAAAGAGGTGTGTTCATGATGCTCTTTCTGTAAAACCCTAGACGATATCAAAGAGATTTGGATGTTACCCTGTTGCAAATAAAAGTTAAAAAAACATATTTTGAATATATGTTTTTAAATAAATTATTAATTCAGCCATTTTGATGGAAAACTAAAAAAAATATTTTAAAAATACTTGATGAAACCAAGCGTGAATTCATCACAAACGTAAATAGATTAAATTAAAATTCCCACACCTCCTGTACGGGGATTCGATCCTGATACCTCTCTTATTGTAGCCCTTTGTACTGACCACTTCACCTGAGATACGTTGGCAGTGAAAAGTTTCAAATGGCAGTATAATAATGCCAATAAGCGCACAATTCTGGATTTTTAATAAAAGAACATTTTCTATTGGATCAAATTGTGAGTCTAAACGATCAACTCCATTCTCAAATCAACTTACACAATTACATTTACATACATTTCACAAAAATCAGTCCAGCCGTTTAGGAGAAGTTCTATTGCCAACAGACGGACAGAAGAATTTTATATATAAATATTGAAATATTATATTATTATAAATAATATCTCGAAACATTATTAAGAGTAGAAGAAAGCATCAAACACACAAAAGATGTTTTATTTCTGTATTTTCACTTCATCAAATCGAGAATGTTTAAGAGAAATGGTGTTTTGGGAATGAGATTGTGCTATAGATAAAGCCTTCTATTTCTTTCCAGTAAATTGATTCAAAGTTAATAAATTTGAAACAGTTGAGATGCACATTAAAACTCATAAAGACTCTTTAGAAGAATTCAAGATTTTTGTTAAGTACAATGCATAAGATCATTGAAGATTGCCTATCAAACTTTGGCTTCTCAACACTTTCAAAATATAATTCCAATAAAATCCAGCTCATATGTATTTAAGTAGGAGAATTGTTTTGAACAATCATTCTACGAAATCTGGTAAATACTCAAGTGATATCAAAATGCTTCAGTGAAAACTTTTAATATTACTTTAGAATTTTAAACTTAACTAGCACGAAACAAGCAACTTTAAAGACGGATCTACAAACTCTCAGCCCAGTCTAAAGTATCTTTGAAAGCTGGAACAATGTAATTATTCTTCGAAATACCAGATAATGACTTTTTAACCAATTAATGGTCAATTTTCTCGCTTATGGACTTTAAAGGAAATAATATAATATTGATGTTTTCTTGTAGCAAATTTTCTTTTTGGTAAAATATGTCCTCTTTTACAAGGTAGCGCCATAATTTTTATTATAAAATAATGCTGTTGTTTATAATCTTCTGATTCCAAATAGTAAAATATTGGTGTTTTCTTGCTGCATTTTTTTTTTCGCTAAAAGAAGATTTTCTCTCCTAGAAGCTATCCCCATAGTTTTTATATATAAATTAAAGCTCTTATTTATAATTTTCGTATGCGGAATAGTAGGATATTGGTGTGTTAACTTGTAGCAAATTTTCTTTTTTTGGTAAAAAAGGATATCCTTTCCTACAAGCTATCCTCATAATTTTTATCATAAATCAATGCTGTTATTTATGATTTTCTGATATGGATGGACATTTTATGATTCTTCAAGAGTCTCACAATAATTTACTTTATTATAAGTACATTGACTAAAATCAAGATTAATATTAATATGCATAAAATTTTTACTTTAGATTAGCATATTAACATATAAAATAGATATGCCATTTTGGCATTTGTAAATAAATTATTTTTAAAGATACTTAATATAAATTTACTCTTTCGCACGTACTTCCACATACATATAAACTAAAATCAAGGCTTATATCTAATATTATACTCAACTTTGTACAGTACAATGCTGACATACGATAGCAAATTTAATTGTCATCACGAAATTTTACTGTATAGCCCACTTTTATTTTTAAAGTTTCAGTCCTATCCACTAACAATACATACTTTAAATTTCAATGTACTTAGAAATTCTTACTTGTTTTAACACTTAAGAGTAAATAACCAATCATTCATCTCTCTCTCTCTCTCTCTCTCTCTCTCTCTCTCTCTCTCTATATATATATATATATATATATATATATATATATAATATATATATATATATATATATATATATATAAATATATATATATATATATATATATATATATATATATATATATATATATATATATATATACATAATATATATATATACATATATATATAATATATATATATATATATATATATATATATATATATATATATAATATATATAATATATATATATATATATATATATATAATATTATATATATATATAATATAATATATAAATATATATATATAATATATATATATATTAATATATATATAATATATATGTATATATAATATATATATATATATATATATAAATATATATATATATCATAGAAATTATTGAAGCGTTTAACCCTAGGATACTATTTTTACGATTTTAATGTGCAACAATTATTCTATAAAAGGAAAGCGTATGTATTACTTGTTTTTACTTGACTTAAAATAAAGTTTCAGAAAGTTGTCTTGAAATATCACAATAGTAATAATGTACTACAAAAGAAACATGATTGCATTCAGCAGGTTAAGAAACAATAAACTCTTTTCTCATACCATTTTTTGTCCAGTTTTCAATGTTCCTAATGCATGCATATGTTAATCTAAAGACTGAATTTTTAAAACAAATGTATGCATTTTCTATAAAGCAGGTGTTGCTTTCTTTTCTGAGATAAAATGCAAAAAGTTATCTTTCTATTATTGGTCCTTTAAATCAAATTTAAACAATAATTTTTTTATAGATATCATAGAAACTAAACAGTGCTGATTTTATAAAATTGGATTTCTACAGTATATATAAAAACTTTAACTGGTTGTAAAATTAGTATAGATTAAATACGGTAAAATAGACTAAAAAATGTAAATAAATTATGTTTTTTTAGTTAGTATTTATATCGTACAAAAATTGGCTAATCTATGAATCCCTGTAAACATAACCATTTAAGAATTTCTTTCCTATTTTTTGGCGTCAAACGACGGCAGAATGCAGACCTACTGCAGGCATGGATATTGTTTGACTTTAAGCAGTAGATCCCAGTCTCATTAGCTGTCGTGTTGAAAAAGATCATACAGCTCCAAACTAAACCATTACGGTTTGCCCTTACGTCACTCGAGAAGTTTATCTAACAAAATCAATCGAGTAATTTTAATAATTTTTAACTTTTAATATTTTCCAGGGTTTCTAAGATATAGCTATTACGATTTCATCATTCTTTTTAAGTCTCCAACATTTCTAACACATAGATGGGATAGTCCCTTAAAGATTGAATTGTAAATTTGGTTTGGAGTGCTACGATCTACTGTTCTGCACATGAGGGCTAATGAGACCGGGACCTACAGTTTAAAGCTGATTCCGAACGGCTACAAACATTCATGTCAGCAGCGGGATTCGAACCTACGTACTCCGGTTCCGAAGAGCAGCGCTCTACCATTCGGCCATCATTCGGCTGATTGAATTGTAGAATATATGTACACAGTTCTGTAACAGCGGTTTCACTAGTTTACATTTCTAGTCATGAGAAGAATACAGTTTTGTTTTCACTTATATGACGATTACTGTTTTAACGAATAACATTTCATAAATTTTTAAACAATATACTTATTTTTTTAATGCAAAAATTAATTAAAACAAACTTTATATTTTTTTCTAGTGTCAATTTTTATAAAAAAGAATTTTCTAGTTCTGCTAGTTATTCAATGAAAAAGTGTAGTGTCCTGCACTTTCTAAATAATGTTATAAATTGCGTATTTGTAAATTCATATACCTTATCAGAAGATAACCGCTTATGACGGTCAAATGAACTAGCTCGTCTGACAAATCAACATGATTTTTTCACATAACATTATTTTCCGAAGAAACTTCTGGAAAATTACAGATATAGTATTTCCGGAATTACTTCACCTACCTATACATATTCAGGGAGAGAGAATTACAATTATTACTCATTTAGCGTAACATTTGAAGTTGACAATAAATAACAATTTTATACGCTACAGGCAGAAGGGCTATAAGTAGAATATTAGCAATCTGCAATATCAGGTTGTAACTTTATATCACCAAAATGTCTTTGAATAAAAAAATAATTAGGTAACACAATCATATTTAATTATGTTGTTATTTAATGAAATCAGAGAGCTTGTTGCAAATTCGCAGAATTTACTGCTTTCTATCAAATATCTTTCTTAAATATTTCACACTGATTTTATAATAATTATGACGAAAAATAAAGAGCTGTTTAATTTTTTTCTTTTTTTTTATTTCCAACTAAAAATGTTTTGTTGCACTTTATGCTTATTTTCACCATATGACAGTTTATTTTTTAAATTACCAAATGCCTCTGAAAGAAAGATAGAGTTGTATTGTTACGCATACACATAACTTTTAAATAATCAAGTACTGATCTAAAAGGATAGGTTTTCGATTTATATCACGTAACCTATACAAGCAACATACTTTACTTTTTTGCACCTTACATATTTCATACTGACTTTACAATAATTACAACGAAAAATCAAAGAGTAGTAAGTCATTTTAAAACGTTTATTCATGAAATTTAAGAGAAAAAGACATATTGAGTATGGAAAATTTAAATGAATTGCGTATTTGTAAATGCATATACCTTATCAGAAGATAATCGCTTATGACGGTGAAATGAACTAGCTCGTGTGACAAATCAACATGAATTTTCCCATAAAATTATTTTGCCAAAGAAAGTGCTGAAAAGTTACAGAAACAGTATTTCCAGAATTGCTGCAAATACCTATAAATATTCAGTGAGAGAATTATCGCTCATTTAGCATAATATTCGAAGTTGATAATAAATAACAATTTTATACGCTACAGGCAGAAGGGCTATAAGTAGAATCTTTTCATAGTTATTATTTATAAATAGGTTTTTAAGGTTAAAAAATGTAAGAAGTCATTTTAAAAAGTTTATTCATGAAATCTAAGAGATACACACACAATATGTAAGAAGAATCTATCTGAATTTGGGTATGGGGAATCTATCTGAATTGCGTATTTGTAAATGCATATACCTTATCAGAAGATAATCGTGTATGACGGTCAAATGAACTACCTCGTCTGACAAATCAACATGAGTTTTCCCCATAAAATTATTTTGCAGAAGAAACTGCTGGAAAGTTACAGAAATAGTATTTCCGGAATTACTTCACCTACCTATAGATATTCAGTGAGAGATAATTACAATTATAGCTCATTAAGTGTAACATTTAAAAATAATAAATAACATCTATATACTCTACAAGCAGAAGGGCTATAAGTAGAATCTTTTCATAGTTATTATTCATAAGTAGGTTTTTTAAGGTAAAAAAAAGGAAGAAGCCATTTATAAAAGTTTATTTATTCAATCTAAGAGATTAGCACACATTGGGTATGGGAATCTATCCTAATTGCGTATTTATAAATGCAGAAAATAATTGCCTTATCAGAAGATGATTGCTTATGACGGTTAAAGAAATTAGCTCGTCTGACAAATCAACATGAGTTTTCCCCATGAACTTACTTTGCCAAAGAAACTGCAGAAAAGTTACAGAAATAGTGTTTCCGGAGTTACTGGTCCTACCTATAGATATTCAGTGAGAGAGAATTACAATTATCGCTCATTTAGCGTAACCTTTGAAACTGATAATATAAAACAACTGTATATTTTACAAGCAGAAGGGCTATAAGTAGAATCTTTTCATACTTATTATAAGTAGGTTTTTAAGGTAAAAGAAATGTAAGAAGTCATTTAAAAGAGTTTATTCATGAAATCTAAGAGAAGCATATACATTGGTATGAGGAATATATTTAAATTGCGTATTTGTAAATGCTTATACCTTATCAGAAGTTAATCGCTTATGACTGTGAAATGAACTAGATTGTCTGACAAATCAACATGATTTTCCCCTATAAAATTATTTTGCCGAAGAAACTGCTGGAAAGTGACAGAAATAGTAATTCCGGAATTACTGTAACTACCTATAGATATTCAGTGAGACATAATTACAATTATCGCTCATTTAGCTTAACATTTGAGGTTGATAATAAATAACAAATGTATAGTCTAGAAGCAGAAGGGGTATAAGTAGAATCTTTTCATGGTTTATTTATAAGTAGTTTTTAAGGTAAAAAGTTTTTAGAAGTCATTTAAAAAATTATTCATGAAATCTAAGAGAAGCAGACACATTGAGTACGATTAATCTATCTGAATTGCTTATTTGTAAATGCATATACCTTATCAGAAGATAATGACATATGACGTCAAAGGAACTAGCTCGTGTGACAAATCAACATGATTTTCCCCATAAAATTATTTTTCCAAAGAAACTGCTGGAAATTCATAGATATAGTATTTCAGGAATTACTGCACCTATCTATAAATATTCAATGAGAGAGAATTACAATTATCGCTCATTTAGCTTAACATTTGAGGTTGATAATAAATAACAACTGTATACTCTACAAGGGCTATAAGTAGAATCTTTTCATAGTTATTATTTATATGTAGGTTTTTAAAATCTAAAAAATGTAAGAAGTCATTTTAAAAAGTTTATTCATGAAGTTTTAGAGAAGCCCATACATTGGGTATGGGGATTCTATCTAAATTGCGTATTTGTAAATGCATATACCTTATCAGAAGATAATCGCTTGTGACGTTCGAATGAACTAGCTCGTCTGTCAAATCAACATGAGTTTTCCACATGAAATTATTTTGCCAAAGAAACTGCTGGAAAGTTATAGAAATAGTATTTAAAGAATTACTGCACCTACCTATAGATATTCAGTGAGAAATCGATCATTTAGAGTAACATTTGAGGTTGATAATAAATAACAACTGTATACTCTACAAGCAGAAGGGCTATTAGAATCTTTTCATAGTTATTAGAATCTTTTCATAGTTATTCTTTGTAAGTATGTTTTTAAGGTAAAAAATGTAAGAAGTCATTTAAAAAAGTTTATTCATGAAATCTAAAAGATGCACATACAATGCTTTAGGGGAATCTATCTGATTCTAAAATCTAATATGCTAATCTACAGTTTTAAGAATCTTTAACACTACATCTATTAAGAGGGGTCAAATGACCCCATTTTTCGTTATTTTTGCCCTTATAGAAAATGTCCGGTAGTTTTAGTGTTAAATAAAGTTAGTAGGCTCCTTACGACATGTAATTATTACAAATAGAAAAACCTAACACTGAAAACTAATGTTTAGCATAAAATAACAAATTTAGCACTTGCGACAATCTTCACTACTAAAGTACATCTATAAAGTCAATTTGAACATAGAATTATATATCTGTAGCATTCTTATTTTTAAGTTAAATTTAGCAGAATATAAGAATCCGTTAAAAAGCAAATGCAGTATGCAAGTCTAAAAAATGCTTTTAATAATATTCCACGATACCATCGGATATATCTAACATTCTATAGCAAAAACAAAAGTACACTTCAAGCAAAGTAAAAGTTAATTTAAACAAGAAAAATCGAATAACTCTTACTTAATTTCCCTTGTTTACACTATTGACGCAAAAGCGGCGAGATCAAACAAGTAAAAACTAATGCAATTTGTTTCCTTAGTTAGTCCACTAGGTGTTTAAAAGTAAAGTCTTTTTTTTCTTTGCATCCTTTCAAAACAAAGTTTTAAAACAACATTCGCATTTATTTTTAAAAAAGGTGGAAGGAAACAAAACAGATTTCAATTTTAACAATACAGTCAAAAATTAAAATCCTAGACGTTTGTCAGATAACAACATAACACGCAAAAAAAATACATGAGGTACAAACCTTTTGATGTTAAACAGCTCTTTTACTATTCTCATAAAAAAAAGGCAGGAGAAATGGGGAGGTGGGGAAAGTTAAAACTTTATCAAGCCTAATTTTTCATGTGTTATCAGAAACTTCGTTTGTACTCAAAGAGTAGCTTTTAGCATCATTATTTTATCCACTTATCTCACTGCTTTGCATGAATATTTAGATTCAGTGCTCGTGGGAATTCGTTGCAAATAGGAGAAAGATGGCAGGCGGAAAATAAATTTTTGAATTCTTTCTACTCGATTCCGGAAAGAAGTACAAGTAAATACCGGTATTGTGTTATAACTTCATCTACTAAATAGTTTTGCTTTAAAAAAAGTTAAACGCAGTGTTCGGAAGTACTTTTGGGTATTAGGGTAGAATAAATAGGAAATAAGGATTATAGACGATTTCTTTGCTATGAGTTTTCAACGCTAAGAACTTTATAAAATTTGTAGCTTCCTTTTTAAAATAATATTAAATGTTAGGTAGAGGGAAAAGAAATCAATCTATTATTTTTGTGTGAAATTAATGACTTTATTTAACATGTTTCGGATTGCCCGATTTGGGTCAAATATGCACCATTTTGTTGTATAATTTGTTGCCATTTTAAAGGTAGTTTCACAGTGCATCTATGATAGAAGTCTTTGTCCTTATTGGTGAAAAACTCTAGTAATCGATTTTCACAATCTTCTCTTGATCCCAATTAATTATCACTCAGGAATTTTTGCAATGCGAGAAAAATGTGGTAATTGCTTGGTGCCAGGTCCGGACTATATGGTGGATTCATTAAAACTTCACAACCAAGCTCCCGGAGTTTCTGGTGAGTCACTACAGACGTGTGTGGCCTGACGTTGTCCTGATGGAACACAACACCTGTTCTGTTGGCCAATTCTGGTCATGTCTGGTCAATAGCTAGCTTTATACGGCCCAGTTCGTGACAGTAGAAATCTGAATTTAGTGTTTGGCCTTACGGAAGCAACTCATAATAAATGATTCCCTTCCAGTCCCATCAAATACACATTAGAACCTTCCTGGCTGTTAGTCCTGGTTTGATCACCGTTTGAGCTGCTTTACCTCGCTTTGAACACGATCGTTTTCGAACAATATTGTCGTATTTGATCTATTTCTCATCCCCAGTCACCATCCGTTTAAGAAATGAGTCGATTTCATTCCGTTTGGCCAAGGTTTCGCAGACGGAAATTCGATCCATCATGTTTTTTGGTGTTAATTGGTGTGGCACCCAAACATCTTTTGGCTTCTTTTTTAATCCAACTTTGCGCAAATGGTTTAAAACTGCTTTATGGTCGATCTTTAGCTCATGGACGATGCTACGACTACTAACATGCCGGTCAACTTCGATTATTTCTGTGATTTTATCGACATTTTCGACGACGGGCCTGCCTGTTTGAGGTGCGTATTTAACATCAAAAATGCCTGAACGGAACCGACGAAACTAAAATTGCAAGTAGTTAGCTGTTACAGTATCGGCACCATAAACACCCTTCACAGTTTCAACCGCCTACTTTGCATTTTCGCCTTTATCAAAGCAAATCTGTAAAATGTACCGAATTTTCTCTTTGTTGACTTCCATTTTTAACACCCTGTAACTCACAACTGAATGGACCAAACAAAAAACAGTAACAAAATTTTTTAGTGTGAAATGTCACCTTGAAAATGAGCATAAATTTGAAATTGTTTGAAAGATACTTTATGAGATATCGATCACTACACCAAAAAAAATAATGGATTTCTTTTTTCCCAACCTTATATATTTTTGGATTAATTAAAGTAAACTCTATTATTTCAAATTCCTACTCTGTAGTCTAAAATATATTTTACCTTGGCTGGTTTAGAACCCAACAAAGCCTGTTTAGTGAACTCCGTAAGGTTTTCACATTTTTTTCATGGAATACAAATACTAACTCACGTGCATATAAAGCGATCGTGTTCGTTGCAAAAAGAATATAGCGACAAAGTGGATCTCATGCATAATGTTTACCGCATACTTTGACATGAGATTTACTTTCGTAATTTTAAACCAATTGCGAGCCACGGTAGCTCAGTCGACAAAAACAACGATCTCGAAACTGAAAGGTTGCGGGTTCAGAACTCGAGTCAGCCTAAGATCCTATGTGTTCGTTAAAGGTGACTGGGGCGCGTTAAGTAGGTTCATGGTCAGAATGTCCTCCTTGTTTTTAATCAGTACCTCTGGGGGTGGCAGGCCAAGTCTGTGATTCTTCTGCTTTGTCCCATCTTCAAAATTACGAGGACCTACTTGAGCGAAGTCGTTCTTTCACCTTAATGGTGCTCATTAAAACGAAGGGCGTACCTCTTGGCGTTAATACGAGAGTCTGCAGGCTCCATCGTGCTTGGTTTGTCCAAGTGGCATGAGAAACAACAACAACAACAAACCAATTGCTATTGGAATCGATGAAACAACATCCAACATTGTTTAAATGTCACTTTATAGACAACTTCATACTTAATCCCTTGATCCTAACAATATTTTTTATCTCTTAGGAATCCGCATTCTAAAATCGAAAACAGTTCTATACATGAGAATTATCTCAAAAATGTTTATTAGTGTAAAGTTATAAAATATTGTTACTAACACTGTTAAATAAAAGAAAATATCTGATTTATTCACTGAATACTTATTTTAAATATGTCATACATATATCAAAAAATTAACTGAAGTAGTAAAATTATTCTGTGTGGAGCTTGCATCACGAATCCTTACTCTAACTACTTGAAAAAAGGTTACGCATTACACAGATTACAACAACTCATTATACAACTCACTATACTTTCTAAACTTTTAAGTACGCAGTGTCTCACTCTACAAAGCTGGTAGGTGGAATTACTCCCTACAATGGAATACCGAATATGGTTACTAAATATTCCAATAAACTACTTACGATTGTCTGAGAATATGAGCTTAGATCCGAAGCTATTAAAATTATTTTTTCTGTTTTGCATTGTAGAAAGTACTACAACTAAACACAAGATTTTGACATTATAGAAAAACAGAGAAAAAATTTATAAAACATGTTAGGACTTAATATTCGTAGTGATTGCAGCACTTAAAATATGTTCTTGTTCTCAATGTTCTTCTAGTTCTGAAACAATACTTCTGAAGGTGGTAGCAAAAGTCTGGAGTTCTGCTTGCTGCCTGCTTCCAAATTAGGAGACCAACTTGAACTAAAACGTTCGTTTACCCTAGTGATGTTGGTCAAATGAAAGACGCACGCTTATATTCGCCCTAATTTATATGGCATATGACTCACATGCTTGTCTCGTTCAAGTATCATTGGCAATGACAACAACAACAAATTATTTTTTGGAACTACGTTATTAAAATTGCTTGGCTTGATGAAGACGTAAATCATAGTAATTTCGACTGTAATGTCTGTTTAATCAGGAGTAAATTGAATTAAGACGCTGTTTCTAGATAGGTGCGTACTTCAACAATATATACTAAACCCTTGTTTTCTAAAACAAGTGCTTTGTGGATCCATTCACTTCATGATTTACCCGGGACAGTTCCAAGATGTGAAAACAGATCCATGATGGAGGATTTTCGAGACCAGAAAGAATTTCTCTATATAACAACTGGAATTTAATAAAAGAAATCCTTACTGCTATCTGTTGTCTGCTACACGAGAGTTTATTACAGAGACGCCTACTTCCTTAAGTCAATATCAAATTAATAAAGGCTTCCCTCCAGGCAGTGAGCATCTGTGACAGATTCTTACTTACATACGATTAGGACAGGTGATGACAGATAAACGACAGGTGACAATAAGAAATCCTTATTGTCACCTGTTATCTACTACAGGAGAGTTTATTACAGACTAGCCTACTGCTTTAAGTCAATATCAAATGAATAAAGGCTTCCAGACAGTGAGCTTCTTTAACAGATTCTTACTTACATACGACTAGGACAGGTGACGACAGGGGACAATAAGTAATCCTTATTGTCACCTGTTATCCGCTACACGAGAGTTTATTACAGAGAAGGCTACAGTTTTAAGTCCATATCAAATGAATAAAAGGCTTCCCTTCAAGAAGTGAGAATCTATGACAGCTTCTTAATTATATAAGACTACTGTCTGACCTATATACGGTAGCAATAAGTCAAACAAATCGTAAAGATTATAATGCTTGGGTAACTAAACAAAAAAAATGTAGAGGTTATGATTACTGTTTTGTTCCATTGTTTTGAAACATCTATGCCAGTGGAAAATTTCCAACCAACAGACTAAAGTATTGAAACGCAGTGTGTAATAATTCAGTCATCGTTTGATAGAAATACGGTAACACAGCGAAATTGTTAGAGATTCTGATGGTGCAGTTCATAAAAAAATTTTAAAGAATGGTCAACTTTTTCCTTTTTTTATGTTACATTTTTAAAAAACAGAAGAAATGTAATTATTCATAGTTTAATATATATTTAAACATTTGTTACTGTTCTCTTCATAGAATAAATCTAGCGTTTCAGACAGTTGTTTAAAAGTGTTAGGTAAAAAGACAAAAAGACACATCACAACTATATTTCCCTACTTCTGAACTAAATCTATATAATAATATATATATCTCTCTCTCTCTCTCTCTCTCTCTCTCTCTCTCTATATATATATATATATATATATATATATATATATATATATATATATATATATATATATATATATATATATATATATATACTTTTTTCTATTACATGACGAGGAAAATCTAATTCTACAAATCATTGTCTTATGAACACAAAGCAAAAGTATGAAGCAATATCGAAAATTTTAGTGTGTTTTTATTTTCAGACTGCAAACTCAAATTTTGAAAAAATGTGTAGAACAATAAGAGTTTCGTAGAGGTTTTTTTTAAAGAACAAACTTTTTATATAATGAAATAGGAAGAAAAGCTTGAAAATGAAAAATATGTTTTTTAGCGTAATGCTGATTAAATGAATAAAGAAGCAGAATGAAAATGTGTGCTAGCTCCTAATATAGACGTAGAATTATCTATCTACTCATGTGTAATAGATATTTGATTTCCTATTTTTTATTATATTTGATTTCCTATTTGTTCTCTTATATTATTATTCGCTGAAGTTTATGAGCAAATATTACATTTCCATAACTGTTATATCTTAAAAATAGTTTTCTTTACATTAAAATCTTAGCTCACTGACCGAATAAATGACTTTTAAAGAAGAGGAAAAAAACTTTCAGCATACTAAAAAGAAATTTAATAAATGACTTAAACCATTTTTCAACGCCTTTAGACCGTCTAATGTTTATGTAGATTGTTTACTTAATATTCCGTACTTTTTTTCCAGAAAAGTCAAAAACATGGAAGTTCCTCTTCCTTTTTTTTTTAAAGTTTCCTGAGTGGAATAGTTTTTAATATGATGAGAAGCAATTCTTTATTTTTATTCATTTCCTCCCCTCTTCCCCTCCCGAATTCGAATTTACATATAATTAAAAACCGTGTAGTTAAATTAATGCCGGTAAATTATTTTTAAACAAATGAATTTCTCAGAGTTATGTTAAATTTACATTCGATTCGATGTTCGGTTTCTTTATTAAAGTCCTTAAAATGTTTTATGCAAAATAACTTCCTTAAATATTCCAGGAGAATGGATATGGAATGTTACGTTTTACTTGAGATTCGTTCCGTAGAGAGAATATATAATTCAGTAGAATTATCATTTTTTAAGTGAAAAAATGTTAATGGTTAATTAATTCTATGGTACACATTGCTTTTAAAAATACACTTAAACTCATTTTTTAAAAAAAAAACTTTTAAATACTTAGCCACGGGAGTTCATTTCGTTAACTCCTCTAGTTATATATTTATTAAAGTGCTATTCTTTGGGGCAAAATATTGATTACTGAATTTTTTCTTATAGTAAGCAATGAAAATTTTATTTCAAATTGCAGTTCTACTGGATTAAAATGTTTTTAATGATATTACAACTAATTTAAAACTTGTGGGTCGGACTAAAAATGAAAAAGATTTATTCTCACATATTTGTAAAATTATATATGGTAATAAACTTAATATTCAGTAATTTTAAACGGACTACTTAGCCAGAGGATCTATATTGTTAATTCTTCTAGTTATTATATATTTATTAAAGCGCTATTCTTTGGTGGAAAATATTAATGTATGTAACTTTTCTTAAAGAATTAAATAAATATATTATTTTAAATCGTATTATTGATTGAATAAAATGATTTTCGTGATGTTGCAACTAATTAAACATTTTAATCCTACTAAAAATAATAATGATAATTATTGATAATAAGGATAAATTTAATCACCTTCTCTTTACCGGGGAAAATAGAGCTTGAAATAATGGCATTAAACGATTGAAAATGGGGGAAGATTTGTTCGGTGTGATTCGGAGTGCTACGGTCTACTTTTTGCATCACGAGGGCTAATGAGACCGGGACCTACAGCTTAAAGCCGATTCCGAAGGGTTACGAACATCCATGCCACTGTGGGATTTGAACCCACGAACTCCGGTACCGAAGGCTAGCACCCTAACCAATCGGCCATCACTCGGCAAAATGGGGGAAGTAGTGGGTTTCGAACGTTTTAGAACTGGCTTTGCTTACCCTAACTCCTCAAGAATCCAATTTAGATGCCTCTATCCATTCGAGGTGGAACTGCTTCATAAATTCGAGAACAAAAGGACGGACAACTTAGGCTATTATTATATAGGGGATTAGATATGGTAATAAAGAAATTAATTATCCCGTACTTTTGATTTCGCTAATGCTCCTAATGATCATATATTTAAAGTGATACTCTATACTGAAAATGTTGTTTACTGAATTTTTTCGAAAAGAACACAATGAAAATTTTATTTTAAATCACAATACTCCTTGAATAAAATGTTCTTAATAATGTTACAGCATATTAAAAATTTTAGGTTCTACTGAAATTGAAGCTATTTATTGTCCCTTATTTAGGAAATATTATATGGTAATAAGCTTTATATTTGGTACTTTTAAACGTAAGACTTAACCAGGGGAGTTTATTTTGTTAACTCTTCTCATAATTATATATTTATTAAAGTGATATTCTTTTGGGGAATTGATTTTTTTTTATTTTTTCTAAAAGAAAACAATAAAATTTTATTTTAAATCACAATACTGCTTGAATAAAATGTTTTTAATAATGTTACTGCTTATTAAAAATTTTAGGTTCTACTCAAATTGAAAACGATTTATTTTCACTTAATTGAGAAATAAGATATGGTAATAAGCTTAATATTATGTAGTTTTAAACGTAAGACATAACCTGGGTAGTTTCTTTTGTTAACTCTTCTTATTATTATATATTTATTAAAGTGATATTCTTTTGGGGAATTGATTTTTTTTCTAAAAGAAAACAATAAAATTTTATTTTTAATCACAATACAGCTTGATTAAAATGTTCTTAATAATATTATTGCTTATTAAAAATTTTAGGTTCTACTGAAATTGAAAACGATTTATTGTCACTTATTTGGGAAATGAGATATGGTAATAAGCTTAATATTATGTACTTCTCAAAGTAAGACTTAACCAGCGGAGTTTCTTTTGTGAACTCTTCTCATAATTATATATTTATTAAAGTGATATTTTTTTGGGGAATTCATTTTTTTCTAAAAGAAAACAATAAAATTTTATTTTTAATCCCAATACTGCTTGAATAAAATGTTTTTAATAATGTTACAGCTTATTAAAAATTTTAGGTTTTACTGAAATTGAAAACGATTTATTGTCACTTATTTGGGAAATAAGATATGGTAATAAGCTTAATATTCTGTACTTTTAAACGTAAGACTTAAACTGGGGAATTTCTTTTGTTAACTCTTCTCATAATTATATATTTATTAAAGTGATATTCTTTTGAAGAATTGATTTTTTTCTAAAAGAAAACAATAAAATTTTATTTTTAATCACAATACAGCTTGAATAAAATGTTCTTAATAATGTTACTGCTTATTAAAAATTTTAGGTTCTACTGAAATTGAAAACGATTTATTGTCACTTATTTGGGAAATAAGATATGGTAATAAGCTTAATATTCTGTACTTTTAAACGTAAGACTTAAGCAGGGTATTTCTTTTTGTTAACTCTTCTCATTATTATATATTTATTAAAGTGATATTCTTTTGGGGAATTGATTTTTTTTTATATTTTCTAAAAGAAAACAATAAAATTTTATTTTATATCACAATACTGCTTGAATAAAATGTTTTTAATAATGTTACAGCATATTAAAAATTTTAGGTTCTACTGAAATTGAAAACGATTTATTGCCACTTATTTGGGAAATAAAATATGGTAATAAGCTTAATATTCTGCACTTTTAAACGTAAGACTTAACCTGGGGAATTTCTTTTGTTAACTCTTCTCATAATTATATATTTATTAAAGTGATATTCTTTTGAAGAATTGATTTTTTTCTAAAAGAAAACAATAAAATTTTATTTTTAATCACAATACAGCTTGAATAAAATGTTTTTAATAATGTTACAGAATATTAAAAATTTTAGGTTCTACTGAAATTGAAAACGATTTATTGTCACTTATTTGGGAAATAAGATATGGTAATAAGCTTAATATTCTGTACTTTTAAACGTAAGACTTAACCAGGGTAGTTTCTTTTGTTAACTCTTCTCATTATTATATATTTATTAAAATGATATTCTTTTGGGGAATTGATTTTTTTTTTCTAAAAGAAAACAATAAAATTTTGTTTTAAATCACAATACTGCTTGAATAAAATGTTTTTAATAATGTTACTGCTTATTAAAAATTTTAGGTTCTACTGAAATTGAAAACGATTTATTGTCACTTATTTGGGAAATAAGATATGGTAATAAGCTTAATATTCGGTACTTTTAAACGTAAGACTTAAGCAGGGTATTTTTTTTTTGTTAACTCTTCTCATTATTATATATTTATTAAATTGATATTCTTTTGAAGAATTGATTTTTTTTTATTTTTTCTAAAAGAAAACAATAAAATTTTATTTTTAATCACAA
The DNA here is from genome assembly GCA_032207245.1 of Pardosa pseudoannulata. Lineage (NCBI taxonomy): Eukaryota > Metazoa > Arthropoda > Arachnida > Araneae > Lycosidae > Pardosa > Pardosa pseudoannulata. The sequence continues at coordinate 81,538,455 of CM063501.1, read as the reverse complement.
TACAGCTTGAATAAAATGTTCTTAATAATGTTACTGCTTATTAAAAATTTTAGGTTCTACTGAAATTGAAAACGATTTATTGTCACTTATTTGGGAAATAAGATATGGTAATAAGCTTAATATTATGTAGTTTTAAAAGTAAGACTTAAACTGGGGAATTTCTTTTGTTAACTCTTCTCATAATTATATATTTATTAAAGTGATATTCTTTTGAAGAATTGATTTTTTTTATTTTTTCTAAAAGAAAACAATAAAATTTTATTTTTAATCACAATACAGCTTGAATAAAATTTTCTTAATAATGTTACTGCTTATTAAAAATGTTAGGTTCTACTAAAATTAAAAACGATTTATTGTCACTTATTTACGAAATAGGGTATGGTAACAAGCTTTATATTCGGTACTTTTAAACGTAAGCCTTAAGCTAGAGAGTTTATTTTGTTAACAATTCTAATTTATATATTTCTTAAAGTACTATTCTTTTTGGGAATTGGTTTTTTGTATTTCTGCTAAAGGAGCACAATAAAATTTTATTTTAAATTGCAATACTTCTGGAATAAAATATTAATATAAAATATTAATTTTTTGATGTTAGAAGAAAATATACATTTGTGGATCGTACTAAACTGAAAATTGTTTATTTTCACATGCATGTAAAATTAAATATAGTAATAAACTTAATATTTTGTACTTTTAAACGTACTATTTAACAATAGGAGTTTATTCCATTAATGTTTTAAGCTATTATATATTATTAAACTGATACACTTCAGAAAAAATATTTATTACTTTAATTTTTACTTACTATTTAACAGTGCATATTTTTTTACTCATAATACTGCTTCCATAAAATATTTTTAACAATAATACAGCTTATTAAAAATTTATCATTTCTACTAAAATTGAAAACGATTTATTGTCACATATTTATGAAATTAGATATGGTAATAAACGAAGTTAATATTCCGTACTTTTAAACGTACTACTTAACCAGAGGAAATTATTTCGCTAAATTTACTAATTGTTATATATTTAAACCACTAATCTTTAGAAAAAAATATTTATTGCTAATTTACTTTAAAAAAAAGTAAGAAAGTTACTTTTTCAATCGTATAACTGATTTGTTAAAAAGTGTTTAATAATATTACAGTTAATTAAAAATTTTGAGTTCTATTAAAATTTTAAGCTATTTATTGTCACTTGTTTTTTAAATTAGATATGGTAATAAACTTAATATCCCATATTTTCTTCTTAGTCAGAGGAGTTGCTTCCTTACCTTTTTTAGTTATTATATATTTATTAAAGTATATGGGGAAAATATTTTTTAGGGAAAAATATTGAACACTGTTTTTTTTCTTAAAGAACACAAAGAAAATTTTGTTTGAAATATCAATAAAATACAATGCTTGACTATATCAATTGTAATGCGGTTACATTTAATAAAAAAAAAATTGTGCCATACGAACACTGGAATAGATTTATATTCACTTAAACTAAAACAGATATGGCAATAGTAAACCGCACTTTTAAAAATACTTCTCAATATGAGAAGTTTATTTCGTTAACATTCCTTGTTATTATATATTTATTAAAGTGCAACTATTCGGGGTTAAATATTGATTACTGTATTTTTTCTTAAAAAACACAAAGAAAATTTTATTTACTGATTCAATAAAATGCTTTTAATATATTACAGCTAATTAAGATATTTTGGATTCTACTAAAACAAAAAACAATTTATCCTCACTTATTTTTAAAATTAGATGTGATAATAAACCTTTTCAGAACTTGTTTTAGAACTTCAAGAAACATAATAATTGGTCCACGACCCGATCGAGATCAAATAAGGAATACAATTAAAAAACTAACTATTAAAAAAATAAACATTTAACTTTCATAAATGTGAAAACGGCTGTGTTTAAAAAAAAAACAAATCTGCTTTATACGGACATAAATCTTTGAACCTGATTCAAATCCTTTCGGCTCTGTTTAGCATTCTCGATAACAGAGAAATTTGCGAGCCCGTAGATCAAAGAGGGAGAATACTTTTCCGTTAATTAATGAAATTCGCTGCGTAATAGACCCCCCTCGCATTAAGCGCCACTGGATAAATTACTTGAGTATGCGTCTCAGTTCTGAAGATAATTTGACTCACTGTAACTCAAACAAGGAATTAACGGAAGCCATTATATTTCTTTCCTATCCCAAATAATACCTTGTTGTAAATAATTTTTTTGTTTAGGTTTGTTTGCTAAAGAATTTGTAAAGTTCCAATACGGATTAATCTTTTTATACGTAATTTTATCAGTTTCTTTTTTCTTGTTTTGTTTGCCAAACTGTGTTTCAATTACAAAATACAAGATCTGATTTAGATGCGTGAGTTCTTTGTATGTCTGATAAATTTTATGCTTTTTTACTGCAATTTGTTTAAATTTAATTCATTTGAATGTGAGATACGATTCTCCTATTATGGACACTCAAGTAATTGATAAAATATTAGTTTTTTATTCAAAACATTTATAGAGTTTTGATTCAAGAGTGAATAGAATTCTGTTCAACAATAAACAATGAGTAAAGATTAAGTATATCCACCTGGCGTTGATACTTAATCTTTACTGGCTGGCATTTGAATGTGAGATACGATTCTCCTATTATAGACACTCAAGTAATTGATAAAATATTAGTTTTTTATTCAAAACATTTATAGAGTATTGATTCAAGAGTGAGGTGAGTAGAATTCTGTTCAACAATAAACAATGAGTAAAGATTAAGTATGTCCACCTGGCGGTGATACTTAATCTTTACTGGCTGGCATTTGAATGTGAGATACGATTCTTCTATTATAGACACTCAAGTAATTGATAAAATATTAGTTTTTTATTCAAAACATTTATAGAGTATTGATTCAAGAGTGAGTAGAATTCTGTTCAACAACAAACAATGAGTAAAGATTAAGTATGTCCACCTGGTGGTGATACTTAATCTTTACTGGCTGGCATTTGAATGTGTGATACGATTCTCCTATTATAGACACTCAAGTAATTGATAAAATATTAGTTTTTTATTCAAAACATTTATAGAGTATTGATTCAAGAGTGAGTAGAATTCTGTCCAACAATAAACAAGGAGTAAAGATAAAGTATGTCCACCTGGCGGTGATCAGTAGTAAAAATGTTTGTTAAATAATATTTGTTATATTGTATTATTTGAGTACCCTAAAATGAAAAATTAAGACATGTATTACAGCAACTATGAGTAAAGATTAAGTATGTCCATTTGACAGTGATCAGTAGTATAAATTTTTGCTATGTTGAATTTTTTTCTTGTATAGAGTACCCTATAATGAGAAATGAAAGCATATATTAAAGCAACAATGAGTAAAGATTAAGTATGTCCACCTGGAGGTGATCAGTAGTAAAATATTTGTTATATTGTATTATTTGAGTACCCTATAATGAAAAATTAAGACATATATTATAGCAACTATGAGTAAAGATTAAGTATGTCCATTTGACGGTGATCAGTAGTATAAATGTTTGCTATATTGAATTTTTTTTCTTGTATAGAGTACCCTATAATGAAATATTAAAGCATATATTAAAGCAAAAATGAGTAAAGATTAAGTATGTCCACCTGGCGGTGATCAGTAATATAAATTTTTGTTATACTGAAAAAAAATTTTTGCTATATAGATATTTTTTTGTATAGAGTGCCCTATAATGAAAAATGGAGGTTCAGTACTACATGTAATAACGTACTTTAAAAATTTGGTTAATATAAAATAGTGCTAAACCTTCAACCTTCTAGGATTGTTAAGATGCAAGATTCTGTGCAGGCTCCCTTCCCGCTTGTTTTGGCTTTGAAATTAAGAATGTCTATTTTGGACTCCCTGGTTTGATTTTGGCTGTTTCCGAAGGGCGTCTGTAAAAACAAATCTGCTTTATACACACATAAATCTTTCAAACTGATTTAAATCCTTTCGGCTCTGTTTAACAAATTTGGATAAAAGAGAAATTTGTAAAACCCGTAGATCAGAGAGGTAGAATACTCTTCCGTTAACCTTGTTGTAAATAATTGTTTTGTTTAGTTTTGTTTGCTAAAGAATTTGCAAAGTTCCAATACGGATTAATCTTTTTATACGTAATTTTACCAGTTCATTCTTTCTTCTTTTATTTGCCAAACTGTGTTTCAATTACAAGATACAAGATCTGATTTAAACGCGTGACTTCCTTTATGTCTGATATATTTTATGTAGTTTTACTGCAATTTGTTTAAATTAATTTTATTTGAAGGTGAGATACAATTCTTCTATTATTTAATAAAATAGACAGTTAAGTAATTGATAAAATATTAGGTTTTTTATTCAAGACATTGATAGAGTATTCGAGAGTGAGTAGAATTCTGTTCAACAATAAACAGAATATATTTAAAACAACAATGAGTAAAGATTAACCCGTTGACGCCCAACTTAATTTAAAATTGAAATTATGTTAAAAACTTTTAAAATCATGTTCTAAACACTTAGCATCACCTTTAAACCTTCAAAAAATCGATTTTTGTTTTTTGCATTTTTTAGAATCTTTGGAATTTTTTGAATCGTTTAAAACAAACCCCATTGAAATATTCGAATTAAAGCCTGTAAAACTATAACATAAAAAAGAAACAATGGCAGCATGGGACATTTAAATCGCCCAGTTGGTGTTTTTTTATGTTTCTCCCTGCCGTTGTGTCATCATTTTCAGCCTCTGAAACTGTTTTAAGATTAATTGCTAACTGAATAGGTTTTGCTAACTCTGTGATATAATGATTGGTTTTATCAGAAGGAGCTGTACAACTAATCTTTTCCCCATTTTCGTCAACAAAACAGCACTTAAATGTTTTATTAAATGAACTCATTAAAATTTTATAGGATTATATATGTAAATATTTGGTATGTCAGTTTTGTAATTTTGTATCCTATTAGTGTAAAGATAATGAAGTACTTTAGAATATTAATAGTGAAAAATTAACCTCAGTGATTTTTGTTTATAAAATGTCAATTCTATCTTCTATAATAAATAATTAAAAACATGTTTAAAGATCTTATGATGCCAGCTTTGCTCATAAAATGTTTAGGAGATTATACACAGAAACCTGCTCTTTAATTTTTAAAGTATGCCTGAAAACTTCTGTCTGTGATTCAAATATTGTTCAAATAGTAGTAAATGATGCATTTGGGGAATTTATTGATGGTCATGTTCTTTAAACAAGTGTTATGCAAGAACTGTCTTAACAAATTGGTAATTAGGCAAGATAATTTACATGCAATAGTGATCAACAGCTGATTAGTTCGGCTGAAACCGCAGCTGAGATGCTTACGTTAGTGGTTTGCAAAGAAAGAAAAAGATATAAAATTGGGAAGTTTTTGAACACTTAGTACTTCTTTGTATTTAGTTACTTGATTACGTCTCTGTTCCCAAACAATTGAACTTTTATATTTAATGAAAAATAGAATTGAAACACAAATGCGTTTGACATTTTTTTATTAAGTTTAGACTTATTCACACTATTTATGGTAATTTGAAACACATTTTGTACATAGAGTTACATTACATTTCATGCAAAATGTAAGAGGTTTTCTGGAAAAATTTTGCATTTGACATCGTCTTTGTTTTTATCTTTTACCAATTATATGGCCAACTCCGTCACGCCTAACAGTGTCTATTTCCTTCACTCGAGATGAAATCTTGTTCATCTGACCAATAGTCACGTTCACTTGATAGTGTATGATATCCAGAGAAAATCAAAAAACCGATGAATGTTTCTAATTCTTCAGTTGATAAGGAAAATTTCATTTCTTCCTCCATTGTTTGGCGCATTTTTCTGTTTCTGTTAAAATGTGCTCCAAATATGTCGGAGATAAAAATTCTTCAAAATCTTCTACGAGTGATAGACCATCTAAAGTGCTTACAGCTTTTCCATAGTTTAATTTTGAGGCATTACTTTCATCAGAAAAATTATAATTTGGCAGAAATTTTTCCCAATCTGCTATTAACTATTTTTTTACGTTTCTTACGTGTGTTTGATCCTGATTCCGAGCAACTTCGCTTTTTACTTTTGTTTGATAAATCTTTCTCTCTTTGATCATCTTGGTTTTTATAGATTTTGGTTTTGGAGAGCTACGGTCTACTTTTCGTAACACGAGGTCTAATGAGACCTGGACCTACTGCTTAAAGCAGATTCCGAACGGCTACGAGCATCCATGCCATAATGAGATTAGAACCCACGACCTCCGGTTCCGAAGGCCAGCACCCTAACCATTAGGCCATCGTTCATCCATGGTGTTCATAAGGTACATAAATTTCAATACTACCTGCAAAGTCTCTTACAGATGTGTCAAGACTTTCAGTGTCATGAAAACCTTCTTCATTTGTTAATTTATCTACTTCAGGTGGCAAAGCTATCATTTCGGACTCTAATTCCTCGGAAAATATATATTTTAAAGCTTCCTAGGCAAAACTTTTAAAACCTTTTTTTCAGCTACATCTTGAGAACCTATGAAATAAACTAAATATCAGTCAATTTAACGAATCCTCCCAGTATTCTATTTTTGGGACAGTAATTTAAATATAATGCGACAAAGCCAAGGACACTGAAAAATGAGTAATAAAATCAACTTCTGATAATATTCAATAAATTTAGAATATAACAGTTCACTAGACGAAACTATGATAATTTACAACATAATATATGTAAGAGGAGAGAATATCCACTGAACTAAATAAATACCAAATGTAAGTTAAGCACTGTCTTATAAATCTTTAACACTAACTTAAGTACCTTCACAACCAAAAAGATTTTCATTTGTTTAAAAAAACCATTCAATTTCCGATAACAAAAATATTTTTAACAAAATAATTCACTGGACGAATCTACAACGGATTAGATGTAAAATGAGCAAACTTTTGTTGACACCGTGAACCAGAAAAATACCAAACGACTCTAACACGCATTCTTAACACTGTTTAAAACTAATTAAGGTACTATCAAGACCAGTCGAACACACGTCTTGACACCTTAAAGAAAATTTTAAATGACAAAATAAGCAAATAATCCAAAACATTCAATTAGGTATCAGGCGAGAGAGAAAACCTGGCAACTCCTGTTACTTCATTTATCTTCTGCTATGGTTTTTTCCCCTCTCTCTATTTTAAATTCCGTTGCAAATGATACACATGAACCCACGCCATTGAATACTTTACCTTCCCATTTATATGTAATGAAGCAGTTTCTTTAAAAACTTTTGCAGCCTCCAAGCAGTACATGTGAATCGCTGTTCAAAGGGGAACAGGCGCATTTCTGTTAATTAATGAAATTTTCAAGCTAATATACTCCTTTCCAATAAGTGACTCTCCATAAATTACTAGCTTAGAGTGCCCGTTTCGGATCAGGCTCGGAAGATAATTTGACTTCTTCGAAATCATAAGATGAATTCAATGGATTTATGTTTGGTTGGTCGCACGGTCGCATTCGAAATTATTCCTCCAATAAATCGTGTGCTTTATTGATATTTGAATTCCTATCAATAAGACCAAACGAATGGCTTGGATTCATAACACTGTGTGGAAACTGACGGAAAAGATTTCCGTTGAGGTTAATATTTATATATAACAACATTTTGCTTTTTTAAGCAGAAATTAGTTGGCATAAATCTTTAAAACTCCCAAAGTTATGTCCAAACAGAAGATGTATAAAAGAAATGATTCATTTGAAAGAATTCCATACTTATAAAAAACACATATAATGAGGCTTAATATTGAAAATTTCTCTCTTATTTTATTCCTAAAATATTACAATGTCATTTCTAATTTTATTTTATTGAATAATATATGACTTCAAATAAGAATGTATGTCACATTATTAACACTTGGCAATGGAAATTATGCAACAGATATTACTTCATTTACCATTTTTTGTCTTTGTCTTTTATTTTTAGTTGAATCTCGAATAGATGCATTTATTCACAATCTTGCAGTCAAGTGTTGTATTTGTAAAGTATACCTTTCCAAAATAGTTTCCTATAAGGGTTTTAGGCGACACGTTTAGTAACCTTTGGCTCACAAATCTTATTGCTTTCAACTACCTTAAAAGCTATAAACAGACTTCATATTTCAAATTGAACCTAACAGATTCAATTCTAAATTATATTAAAATGCGTAATTGAAGTAAATAAGCAAGCCGAAACATATAATTTGATATGGTGTGAGAATGAAAATTATGCAACAGATTTTACTTCATATAGAATTTTTTGCCTTTGTCTTTTATTTTTAGTTGAATCTCGAATAGATTCTTTTATTCACAATCTTGAAGCCAAGTGTTGTATTTGTAAAGTATACCTTTGCAAAATAGTTTCCTATAAGTGTTTTAGGCGACATATTTAGTGACCTTTCGCTGACAAATCTTGTTACTTTCAACTACCTTAAAAGCTATAAACAAACTTCATATTTCAAATTGAACCTACAGATTCAATTCTAAATTGTATTAAAATGCGTAATTGAAGTAAATAAGCAAGTCAAAACATTCAATGTGACATGGTGTGAGAATGGAAATTATGCAACAGATATTACTTCATTTACCATTTTTTGTCTTTGTCTTTTATTTTTAGTTGAATCTCGAATAGATGCATTTATTCACAATCTTGCAGTCAAGTGTTGTATTTGTAAAGTATACCTTTCCAAAATAGTTTCCTATAAGGGTTTTATGCGACACATTTAGGACCTTTCGCTGACAAATCTTATTACTTTCAACTACCTTAAAAGTTATAAACAGACTTCATATTTCAAATTGAACCTACAGATTCAATTCTAAATTGTATTAAAATGCGCAATTAAAGTAAATAAGCAAGTCAAAACATTTAATATGTTATGGTGTGATAATGAAAATTATGCAACATATTTTACTTCATTTATTATTTTTTGTCTTTGTCTTTTATTTTTAGTTGAATCTCGAATAGATGCATTTATTCACAATCTTGCAGTCAAGTGTTGTATTTGTAAAGTATACCTTTCCAAAATAGTTTCCTATAAGGGTTTTAGGCGACACGTTTAGTAACCTTTGGCTCACAAATCTTATTGCTTTCAACTACCTTAAAAGCTATAAACAGACTTCACATTTCAAATTGAACCTAACAGATTCAATTCTACATTATATTAAAATGCGTAATTGAAGTAAAGCAAGTCAAAACATTTAATATGTTATGGTGTGATAATGAAAATTATGCAACAGATGTTACTTCATTTATTATTTTTTGTCTTTGTCTTTTATTTGTAGTTGAATCTCGAATAGATGATTTTATTCACAATCTTGCAGCCAAGTGTTGTATTTGTAAAGTATACCTTTGCAAAATAGTTTCCTATAAGTGTTTTAGGCGACATATTTAGTGACCTTTCGCTGACAAATCTTGTTACTTTCAACTACCTTAAAAGCTATAAACAAACTTCATATTTCAAATTGAACCTACAGATTCAATTCTAAATTGTATTAAAATGCGTAATTGAAGTAAATAAGCAAGTCAAAACATTCAATGTGACATGGTGTGATAATGAAAATTATGTAACAGATGTTACTTCATTAATCCTTTTTTTTGTCTTTGCCTTTTATTTTTAATTGCAAGTGAAAAACGTGAATTTACTCCATTGAATAAAAGATTTGCCTTCCAATTTATACGTAATGAAGTAGTTTCTTTAAATATTTTTGCAGCCTTTAAGCAAAACATATGAATCGATGTTCAAAGGAGCCAAGACACATTTCTGTTAATTAATGAAATTTTCGAGGTTTTGTAAGATTTTCGAATAAGTGACTCTCCATAAATTGCCTATTTAGAGTACTCGTTTTCGTAGGCTGAGATGATAATTTGACTTTTTTGAAATCACGAGCAAGATTCAATAGGTTTACATAAGCTTACAAAGTTATTCCTTTAATAAATTGCGTGGTATATTGATGTTTAAATTCCTATAAATAAGACATAACGAGTGGCTTGGATTCATGATCCTCTGACATGTGACCAAAGAGATTCTATTGAGGTTAGTTTCTATAACCAGGAATATTTTTAAAGTTGAAATTAATTAGCACGGTTTAAAAATTTTAAGGAAAAAAAGTATCTTTCGATAGAAATAAAATTTTAATCTTTAAATAAATACATATGGTTTCTGAGAAAAATATATACTATTGCTAAACAAATACATCCTACTTGAAGTAATAAACAAAATTTCCTTTTAGCTAAATTGTGAACTGTACACTAGTCTTTGTAATTTCTAATTATATAATGCTGTATGGTAAATGTATCGACAAATTATATGGAAATATAAAATCAGGTTTCATATGTAAAACTTCAAATGTCGGAGATCATGATGATGCCTCTAAAGTTCTAAATATTATTTCTTTCGCAGGTACTAGGCTATCTGTACAAGACAATACAGAGCTAACATTATATGTCACATTATTAACACTTGGCATGTTAGTATACTTCACGCCAACTTACGCGGGCAGCGGGAGTTCTTTCGTGAATCGCGCAAAATTTAATTATTCGGAAAAATCGCAATAAATCGAAAACTACTTTGTTTTTATGAACAAAACTTTTTTTATTTTACACATTAATATATACTGTCAAGACTATTTAACAAAAAAAAAACAATATTTTTACAAAATTACAAAAATGAACAATTTTTTAAAATTAAAGTCCGATAATCTGCCAGCGTATTTCTTCATCACTATCTTTGTCACAACGGCTCATTTTATCAATTTTGTATTCCACAATAAAAAGTCAAGCTTCAAATTGACAAAACACGACTTGTACCTTCTGGAGCTAGGAATTCGATTGAGGACGGAATAACGCAACAAAAAACCGAGTAACTCGACAGTCATAACTTGTGGAAAGAAAAAAGTGCAAATCGTTGTATAGCAAAGCAAACAAAACGCATATAATGTCACGCATACATATAATTATACGTATTTAGTATATTTGTGGTGGTTAGTGGGTATCCACCACAAATCTACTAAATACGTATTTTTACGTGACCTGAGCTCGAGTGGCAGACTGCAAAAAACGTAAAAATCCGTTGCCCGCAAGTAAAATGTTAATTTAAAAGGAATAGTCATAGTTGTCAAAAAAGAAAATGTATAAATTAAATGGTTCATTTGAAAAAATTCGTTACTTATGAAAAATACATATAATCAGGCTTAATATTGAAAACTTCTCTCTTAGTTTATTCCTAAAATATTACAATATCATTTCTAATTTTATTTTATTGAATAATATATGACTTCAAATAAGAATATATGTTATATTATTAACACTTGGCATGCGGGTATACTTCACAGCCAACGTACGCTTGCAGCGGGCGTTTTATCGTAAATCACGTGAAAGTTTAGTTATTCAGAAAAATCGCAGTAAATCGAAAGCTACTTTGTTTTTATGAACAAAACTTTTTTTTACACTTTAATGTATACTGTATGATTATTTAACAAAAAAAACAATATTTTACGAAATCACAAAAATAAACTATTTTTAAAATTAAAGTCCGATAATCTGCCAGCGCATATTTCTTCATCACTATCTTTGTCACAACGGCTCATTTTATCAATTTTGTATTCCACAATAAAAAGTCAAGCTTCAAATTGACAAAACACGACTTGTACGTTCTGGAGCTAGAAATTCGATTGAAGACGAAATAACGCAACAAAAGACCTAGTAACTCGACAATCATAACTTGTGGAAAGAAAAAAGTGCAAATCGTTGCATTGCAAAGAAAACAACACGCATATAATGTCACGCATACATATAATTATACGTATATAGTAGATTTGTGGTGGTTAGTAGGTATCCACCACAAATCTACTAAATACGTATTTTTACGTGACCCGAGCTCCAGTGACAGACTGTAAAAAACGTAAAAATCCGTTGTCCGCAAGTGAAATGTTAACTCAAAAGGAATAGTCATAGTTGTCAAAAAAGAAAATGTATAAATTGAATGGTTCATTTGAAAAAATTCGTTACTTATGAAAAATACATATAATCAGGCTTAATATTATTATATTTCTCTCTTAGTTTTTAAAAGATTACAATTTATTTAATGTTAATTATTGAATAATATGATTCAAATAAGAATATATGTCATATTATTAACGCAAACGGAAAGCCATAGTTCTCAAAAAAATGTATAAATGAAATTCATTTGAAAAAATTAGTTACTTATGGAAAATACATATAATCAGGCGTAATATTAAAACCTTCTCTCTTAGTTTATTCCTAAAATATTATAATATCATTTCTAATTTTATTTTATTGAATAATATTGATTCAAAAAGAATATATTTCACATTATTAACACGCTTGGTGCTATATTTCATACAGTTTACAATGAACCGGGCGTTTTTCGTAAATAAAAGTATTAGTTATTATTGAAAAATCGCAGTAAAAATGAAAACTTACTTTGTATTTTTTAATTTATGAAACTAAATTTTTTTTTTTATTTTTACACACTTTAATATATACTGTATGATCATTTAACAAAAGAAAACAATATTTTTACGAAATCACGAAAATAAATGATTTTTAAAATTAAATTCCGATAATCTGCCAGCGCATATTTCTTCATCACTATCTTTGTCACAACGGCTCATTTTATCAATTTCGTATTCAACAATAAAAAACCAAGCCTCAAATTGATAAAACACGACTTTTACGTTATGGATCTAGGAATTCGATTGAAGGCGAAATAACGCAACAAACAACCAAGTAACTCGACAATCATAACTTGTGGAAAGAAAAAAGTACAAATCATTGCATAGCAAAGCAAACAACACGCATATAATGTCACACATACATATAATTATATGTATATAGTAGATTTGTGATGGTTAGCGAGTATCCACCACAAATCTACTAAATACGTATTTTTACGTGACCCAAGCTCTAGTGGCAGACTGCAAAAAACGTAAAAATCCGTTGAACGCAAGAGAAATGTTAACTCAAATAGAACAGTCATAGTTCTAGAAAAAAAAAGATGAATAAAGTGAATGGTTCATTTGAAAAAATTAGTTACTTATGAAAAATACATATCATCAATTTTAATATTAATATTTCTCTCTTAGTTTACCAATAAAAGATTACAATATCATTCTAATGTTACGTTATTGAATAATACATAACTTTAAATAAGAATATATGTCATATTATCAACTCAAACGTAACAGCCATAGTTCTCCCAAAAAAAAGATGTATAAAGTGAATGGTTCATTTGAAAAAATTAGTTACTTAAGGAAAATACATACGGTAATATTATATATAAAAGCGTAATTTTTTATTTTATTCCTAAAAAAATACAATATTTCTAAATGTTATATTCTAGAATAATATGTAATTCAAATAATAAATAAAATTTATTTCTAAAACGAAACAGCTATAGTTCTCCAAAAAGAAGATGTATAAAGTGAATGGTTCATTTGAAAGAATTCATTACTTATGAAAAATACATATAATCAGGCGTAATATTAAAACCTTCTCTCTTAGTTTATTCCTAAAATATTATAATATCATTTCTAATGCTATATTATTGAATAATATATAGCTTCAAATAAGAATATATGTCCCACCATTAATACTTAGCATGCGGGTATACTTCACAGCCAACGTACGCTTGCAGCGGGCGTTTTATCGTAAATCACGTGAAAGTTTAGTTATTCAGAAAAATCGCAGTAAATCGAAAGCTACTTTGTTTTTATGAACAAAACTTTTTTTTTATTTTACACTTTAATGTACTGTATAGATTATATAACAAAAACAAAAAACAATATTTTACGAAATCACAAAAATAAACGCTTTTTAAAATTAAAGTGATAATCTGAACGCATATTTCTTCATCACTATCTTTATCAATACGGATTTTATCAGTTTGTATTCAACAATAAAAAAACTTCAAATTGACAAAACAAAGACATGTAACGTCTGAAGCAAGGTACATTGAAGACGGATAATAACGCAACAAACAACCGCGACTCGACAGTCATAACTTGTGGAAAGAAAAAAGTGCAATCGTGTAATAGAAGCAAAAAACCTATAAACAACAAAATACAAATACATATAATTAAAAAAAAAAAACAATATAGAACAAAAATAAAAAAAATAAATAAAAAATATAAATAAAATTCTATAACAAATTGACAAAACACGACTTGTATTTTTACGGACCATAGCTCTTGAAGACTGCAAAATAACGCAACAAAAAACAGAGTAACTCGACAGTCATAACTTTGGAAAGAAAAAAGTGCAAATAGATGATAAAGCAAACACACGCATATAATGTCACCATACATATAAAAATATGTATGTAGTAGATTTGTGGTGGTTTATGGTATCCCCACAAATCTCTACTAAAAACGTATTTTTACTTGACCAGAGCTCCAGTGAGAGCAAAAGACGTAAAAAATCCGTTGCAGCAAGCGAAATGTTAACTCATACGGAACAGTCATAGTTGTCCAAAAAGAAGTTGAAAAAAGTGAATGGTTCATTTGAAAAAATAAGTTACTTATGAAAAATACATATAATCAGGCTTAAATATTAATATTTCTCTCTTAGTTTACTCCTAAAAGATTACAATATAATTTCTAATGTTACGCTATTGAATAATATATGACTTCAAATAAGAATATATGTATATATAATATAGTTATATATATATGTCATATTATTAACTCAAACGGAACAGCCATAGTTCTCCAAAAAAAAAATGATCTATAAAGTGAATGGTTCATTTGAAAAAAAATTAGTTACTTATGGAAAAATACACATAATCAGGCTTAATATTATTATTTCTCTCTTAGTTTATTCCTAAAATATTACAATATCATTTCTAATGTTATATTATTGAATAATATGTAACTTCAAATAATAATACATGTCATATTATTAACTAAAACGAAACAGCTATAGTTCTCCAAAAAGAAGATGTATAAAGTGAATGGTTCATTTGAAAGAATTCATTACTTATGAAAAATACATATAATCAGGCTTAATATTGAAAACTTCTCTCTTAGTTCATTCCTAAAATATTACAATATCATTTCTAATTTTATTTTATTGAATAATATATGACTTCAAATAAGAATATATGTCACGTTATTAGTTCTTCAAAAAAAAGATGTATAAAGTGAATGTTTATTTGAAAAAATTCACTTATGTAAAATACATATAATCAGGCTTAATATTAATATTTTCTTGTTTACTCCTACGCAATTTCTAATTTTATTTTATTGAATAATATATGACTTCAAATAAGAATATATGTCACGTTATTAACACTTGGCATGCGAGTATACGTCATCGCCAACTTAAGCTTTCAGCGGGCGTTTTTTGTAAATCACGCGAAAGTTTAGTTATTCAGAAAAATCTCAGTAAATCGAAAACTACTTTGTTTTTATGAACGAAACTTTTTTTATTTTACACTTTAATATATACTGTATGATTATTTAACAAAAAAAAACAATATTTTTACGAAATCACAAAAATAAACGATTTTTAAAATTAAAGTCCGATAATCTGCCAGCGCATATTTCTTCATCACTATCTTTGTCACAACGGCTCATTTTATCAATTTTGTATTCAACAATAAAAAACCAAGCTTCAAATTGACAAAACACGACTTGTACGTTCTGGAGCTAGGAATTCGATTGAAGACGAAATAACGCAACAAAAAACCGAGTAACTCGACAATCATAACTTGTGGAAAGAAAAAAGTGCAAATCGTTGCATAGCAAAGCAAACAACACGCATATAATGTCCCACATACATATAATTATATGTAGATAGTAGATTTGGGGTGGTTAGCGGGTATCCACCACAAATCTACTAAATACGTATTTTTAAGTGACCCGAGCTCTAGTGGCAGACTGCAAAAAACATAAAAATCCACTGAACGCAAGAGAAATGTTAACTCAAATGGAACATTCATAGTTCTAGAAAAAAGAAATGAATAAAGTGAATGGTTCATTTGAAAACATTCGTTACTTATGAAAAATACATATAATCAGGCTTAATATTAATATTTCTCTCTTAGTTTACTGCTAAAAGATTACAATATAATTTCTAATGTTACATTATTGAATAATATATGACTTCAAATAAGAATATATGTCATATTATTAACTCAAACGGAACAGCCATAGTTCTAAAAAAAAAGATGTATAAAGTGAATGGTTCATTTGAAAAAATTAGTTACATATGGAAAATACATATAATCAGGCGTAATATTGAAACCTCCTCTCTTAGTTTATTCCTAAAATATTACAATATTATTTCTAATGTTATATTATTGAATAATATGTAACTTCAAATAAGAATATATGTCATATTATTAGCTAAAAGGCAATAGCCATATTTCTTTATTCGCAGTTTGAAAAGGATAAAAAAATCAAATTATCAAAGTACATATTCACAAATTAGTAAAGAAAAAATACAAATACAAATACGTTAAATTTTATATTGTATTTGTTTAAGTTATACATCTTTTAAATTATTAAAACTGTATTAGTGTTAAAAATAAAATTTATCACTCTGTACAGTGAAGTTACATTCATTAGTTAATTATAACTTCATTCTTTACTATTTAAGTGACATTTAGCAACTAATCATCATTACCATGTTAACTTGAGGAGGGAACAAGAATTAAAATTTATATTAGATTTTTCTTAGTATTTAAATATGATAAAACTGTATTTAAAAGACATTCGCTAGTTTTAGTTTTAAAGGCCTGCAAATACAAGATTTCAACTACCTTAAAAATTATAAACAGACTTCATATTTCAAATTGAACCTAACAGATTCAATTATAAATTATATTAAAATGCGTAATTGAAGTAAATAAGCAAGTCAAAACATTTAATATGTTATGGTATGATAATCAAAATTATGCAAAAGATTTTACTTCATTTATTATTTTTTGTCTTTGTCTTTTATTTTTAGTTGAATCTCGAATAGATGCATTTATTCACAATCTTGCAGCCAAGTGTTGTATTTGTAAAGTATACCTTTCCAAAATAGTTTCCTATAAGGGTTTTATGCGACACATTTAGGACCTTTCGCTGACAAATCTTATTACTTTCAACTACCTTAAAAGTTATAAACAGACTTCATATTTCAAATTGAACCTACAGATTCAATTCTAAATTGTATTAAAATGCGTAATTGAAGTAAATAAGCAAGTCAAAACATTCAATGTGACATGGTGTGAGAATGGAAATTATGCAACAGATATTACTTCATTTACCATTTTTTGTCTTTGTCTTTTATTTTTAGTTGAATCTCGAATAGATGCATTTATTCACAATCTTGCAGCCAAGTGTTGTATTTCTAAAGTATACCTTTCCAAAGTAATTTCCTATAAGAGTTTTAGGCGACACATTTAGTGACCTTTCTCTGACAAATCTTATGACTTTTAACTACCTTAAAAGCTATAAACATACTTCATATTTCAAATTGAACCTAACAAATTCAATTCTAAATTATATTAAAATGCGTAATTGAAGTAAATAAGCAAGCCGAAACATATAATTTGATATGGTGTGAGAATGAAAATTATGCAACAGATTTTACTTCATATAGAATTTTTTGCCTTTGTCTTTTATTTTTAGTTGAATCTCGAATAGATTCTTTTATTCACAATCTTGAAGCCAAGTGTTGTATTTGTAAAGTATACCTTTGCAAAATAGTTTCCTATAAGTGTTTTAGGCGACATATTTAGTGACCTTTCGCTGACAAATCTTGTTACTTTCAACTACCTTAAAAGCTATAAACAAACTTCATATTTCAAATTGAACCTACAGATTCAATTCTAAATTGTATTAAAATGCGTAATTGAAGTAAATAAGCAAGTCAAAACATTCAATGTGACATGGTGTGATAATGAAAATTATGTAACAGATGTTACTTCATTAATCCTTTTTTTTGTCTTTGCCTTTTATTTTTAGTTGAATCTCGAATAGATGCATTTATTCACAATCTTGCAGTCAAGTGTTGTATTTGTAAAGTATACCTTTCAAAAATAGTTTCCTATAAGGGTTTTAGGCGACACATTTAGTGACCTTTCAATGAGAAATGTTATGACTTTCAACTACCTTAAAAGCTATAAACAGACTTCATATTTCAATTGAACCTAACAGATTCAATTCTAATTTATATTAAAATGCGCAATTAAAGTAAATAAGCAAGTCAAAACATTTAATATGTTATGGTGTGATAATGAAAATTATGCAACATATTTTACTTCATTTATTATTTTTTGTCTTTGTCTTTTATTTGTAGTTGAATCTCGAACAGATACTTTTATTCCACAGTCTTGTAGCCAAATGTTTTTATTTTGTAAAGTATACCTTTCCAAAATAGTTTCCTATAAGGGTTTTAGGCGACACGTTTAGTAACCTTTGGCTCACAAATCTTATTGCTTTCAACTACCTTAAAAGCTATAAACAGACTTCACATTTCAAATTGAACCTAACAGATTCAATTCTACATTATATTAAAATGCGTAATTGAAGTAAAGCAAGTCAAAACATTTAATATGTTATGGTGTGATAATGAAAATTATGCAACAGATGTTACTTCATTAATCCTTTTTTTTTTTTGTCTTTGCCTTTTATTTTTAATTGCAAGTGAAAAACATGAATTAACTCCATTGAATAAAAGATTTACCTTCCAATTTATACGTAATGAAGTAGTTTCTTTAAATATTTTTGCAGCCTTTAAGCAAAACATATGAATCGATGTTCAAAGGAGACAAGACACATTTCTGTTAATTAATGAAATTTTCTAGGTTATGTAAGATTTTCGTATAAGTGACTCTCCATAAATTGCCTATTTAGAGTACTCGTTTTCGTAGGCTGAGATGATAATTTGACTTTTTTGAAATCACGAGCAAGATTCAATAGGTTTACATAAGCTTACAAAGTTATTCCTTTAATAAATTGCGTGGTATATTGATGTTTAAATTCCTATAAATAAGACATAACGAGTGGCTTGGATTCATGATCCTCTGACATATGACCAAAGAGATTCTATTGAGATTAGTTTCTATAACCAGGAATATTTTTAAAGTTGAAATTAATTAGCAAGATTTAAAATTTTTAAGAAAAAAAAATTATCTTTCGATAGAGATGAAATTTTAATCTTTAAATAAATTCAGATGATTCCCGAGAAAAATATATACTATTGCTAAACAAATACATCCTACTTGAAGTAATAAACAAAATTTCCTTTTAGCTAAATTGTGAACTGTACACTAGTCTTTGTAATTTCTAATTATATACTATGATAAATGTATCGACAAATTATATGGAAATATAAAATCAGGTTTCATATGTAAAACTTCAAATGTCGGAGATCATGATGATGCCTCTAAAATTCTAAATATTATTTCTTTCGCATGTACTGGGCTATCTGTGCAAGACAATACAGAGCTAACATTACTCTTTATAGTCTTTTCTTTTTCAGATTGTAAAATTAAAACACTAGATTTGAAGCTAAAAGAAAACTCTGTCATTTAACTTCAAAACATGCTTATCCTCGTAATAAAATCTGTTATTTTTGAAGGATATTTATGAGGAAACAGTAATGTACATGAGGAGTGTGCAGCTCTGGGTGAAGAAGTATGGAATCAGAGAAACTGAAATTGCAAACGCAGAGTAATGTCAGGTCAACATATCATAGATATTATTGGAAAATAGGCTTATAAATTCATTGTAAGAGATACTTAAGAGTGTTATTGTTTCAGCGAATCTCCCGTATGACTCTCACGAAGAATTAATTCCTGATTTGGGATGTATAAAAATATTTTAAATTATGGGTTGAGAAGCAAAACAATGAATGTTCAAAAATGGTTTAGATGTCTCTGTAACCTCATGGTGGAAATGTTACAAATTCAAGGTGACTATTCTAAAACTGTAGTTGTGTACCGAGAATTCTTGTATATGATTCTGGGTTTGTACAACAAGTAATGAGGTGGATTTTTTAAAAAGAATATATCAAAGTTATCAATACAAACATAATTCTTCAAAATAAGACACTTGGATACTATAATACTACTATATACTGCTATAAGACTACTTCTATCAACAAGTCTTAAACGCATACAATATGTCCTGGGTAAGCTTTTCCAGAATGTCCTTCAAGCAGAGTATTGAAGCCTTGGTAGTTTTGTTTGAGAGTTGTCTTCAATCTAAATAATAGGTAAAAGTCTGTAGTAGACAGATCAGAACTGTAGAGAAACTGGGAAAGCTTTGCGATTCTGATTACGACCAGCAAGTTGTTTACCACTCGTCAAAGTTGGGGCAAGGTGCATTTCCCAGGTCAAATTTCCTCTGACACCAATGATTTTCATCTACAGATCGCTGGTAATTTCTATGTGTACAGTCACCAAGTTCATCAATTCCTCTGTATCATTAGATCATTCAAACACTAAATTGCAGTTTGAAGTACGCACACACACACACACACACACACACACACACACACATATATATATACATACATATATACATATGTATATACATATATGTATATGTATGTATAAAGGTTTATACATATATATATATATATATATATATGTATACATATACATATACATATACATATAAATATACATATACATATATATACACATATATATACATATATATATATTTATATATTTATATATATATATACATTTATTTATAAATTTATATATATATATATATATATATATACATCTCTGTGTGTGTTTATATATATATATATATATATATATATATATATATATATGTGTGTGTGTGTGTGTGTGTGTGTGTGTGTGCTAATACTTTCATATAATGAACATAGAACTAACATCTATTTAATGGGATAAGATATAAAATAACTGGTGTGCTTCCACTTCTTGTCAGCGGGATAAGAATATATTCATTATGATAAAATATCACGTGACAAGAGAAATGAAAAACATATTAATAAGAGAATACCACTAGACTGTTGTTGGGAGTTGTAGTTAATAATTTTATTAGTTCACGACAAGTTGTGAATTTGAAGGAAAAACAAATATGCCATTATGAAAGAGTACACTTTATTTTATATATAATTTGTCGATACACGGAGGGAGATAAAGAAAGAGAACAAGTTATAAAATAAAGTGTTACGTTTTATAGCACTTTTATAAAATATTTTAATGAGATATTTCCTTTTCTACTGGCGTTTTATGAAAAAAAGCAATTTTAGTAAGTAAAATTCTTCCTGTTCCTTATCCACTTTCCGTACATAGAATTAGAATACTACTAAATATTTTATCAACGAATTTTAGATAAACATTTAAGGAATACTTTATTTATAAAGAATTAATTACTAGTCGAAAAAAATGCATAATTTATTCCTAAGAATTTTTAAGCATCGTCTCTTTTACCAAAAATAAATAACATATTTATATAAAAACTTAATTTCATAACAGAAGCCTAACAAAACAACCCACTTTTAAGCGCAAAATCTCCGCTCTCCGAAATAAATTGCCGGCACAGTAAATTAATGACAGTTGCAAAAAGTATTTAACATATTTAGCTGAAGGAGAAAACGACACTGAGTTAAGTAACGGAAAATTATTTCAAAATACTTTTGAAGAAAAATAATTCTTCCCTTTTTATCCGGGACATAATGCTGAGAAGAATGTGTCACACAGAAAAAAAAATTGTAATGAAATATAACCCAATATTTTTTTTCCCTCTTGAAACTGAATGTAGAAGAGAATTTTCTTAAATGCAGAAAACATTTTACCTAAAAATACTTACCTGCCATATTTGAAATATAATAGCATCATCACTCATGTCTTAAGTTTTGGGGGAACCAAAATGCTATTTGCATTTACTATTAATCACGTATAACGAAAGAAAAAGTCTGATTTTGAGAGTAATTCTTAGGTTACTTAAAAAAATATCCATTTTAAATATAGGAAAGGAACTTGAGTATGGAAAAACTTCAGTCTTCTGCATTCAATACCTTACATATCCTTGTGAGAAGAATCATAGAAAAAATGACTTCTATGTGATAGCTCAGCTTTTTGAATTCTTATCCGTTAAATATCATAAACCAGACACTTCATCTTTCGATTAGGATACCTGTTATTCCATTTTTATTGTTCTGTAATAATTAGTGTGTAAATAAATAATGTTTAAAAAATAAGAATCTTTGTCAAATAGGCATGATATTATTATTAGTCATTTATTTTTTTAGCTCAAATTCATATTTTGTGTACCTTTTCTAGAACTTTCAAACCAAAATAATCACAAATAGTTCAAATTAAGAAAAGAAATGGAGAAGATTGAAGAATAATCTCCAACTTTACACCAATAAGAATAATTTTTACAGTTTTTTCTCAGCTACAATCGTTGATGCGAAAGTTTGAGGATTCTTTCCTCACAATATAAATATGTGGTCTAAAACGTATGAGTTTACAAGAGTCAATCAGGAATAGAGAATTAATACGAAAAGTTAAACGAAAGAAAAATAACAAAACAGAAAATATGAAACTTCGACAAAAAGGTAAGATAACCATCTTGCATGTGAGATTTTTCGGCTCAGATTAATACATTTTTTGTGTAACCTTTTCCGAATTTCCAAACCAAAATAATTCCCAATGATTCAGTCTAAAAATAAGTGGAGAAGTCTCCAAAATATTCAACGATGTTAGAGAATGAGAACAATTTTTACAGTTTTCCTGAGCTACAATGGCAGATACAAAAGTTGACGGATTCTTTCCACTACTATATATATATTTTTTTTCACAGAAGAAGACACGAATGACACCATATAGCTTGACCACAGATGGTAGGGGATCTTGAGAAGTACTACGAAAAGCTAAAAGAAAGTAAAATTATAAAAGAAACTTCGACAATTATACCAGATGGTTAGGAAGTTATTTTTTTAATTTCAGATTGATTTATTTTGT
>CM063501.1:81482964-81510464 GCA_032207245.1 Pardosa pseudoannulata | reverse complement strand
AATACAACATCGAACACCAATGTCTCACAATACATATGTGATGTACAGTGCTGTTCACGACATTGTCCCTTGACTACAATTGTTGTTGAGGAATGACGGTGGACATACTGAGAATTTGCTTTGAGGAACATCATCTTTGCTTTGTCATAATTTGCTCTAGTAATTATTGCTTTTCTTATCGCAGTCAGCGCCATCTGATGGTCATTCTTTTAAATTTTCTTTTTTCATGATTACAGTAAATCCCCATGTCATCAGAATCATGTATATCAATTTTTACATATCTTCTTACATTATTCCTCGAATTATCTATTTTTTAAATATCTACTAATTTCCTTATCACCCCGTATGTATATATATATATATATATATATATATATATATATATATATATATATATATATATATATATATATATATATGTGTGTGTGTGTGTGGGTGTGTGTGTGTATGTATGTATGTATATATATATATATATATATGTGTGTGTGTGTGTGTGTGTAGATATATATATAGATAGATAGATAGATAGATAGATAGATACATATATATATATATGGGGGGTTCATTAAACGAATTTCCTGCCAAATTGAAGACTGATTAGCGTTTTAGCGGTAAATTAAAAGTAATAAAGTTAAAACTTTGAATAGAAACATATTTCCAAAACAAAAAAAAACGAAATATTTATTACATAATATGTCGTCAATTTGCATTATACTTTTTCTGATAACTTAGAAAATAATACAAGAGAATAATTTTTTCAAAAGCCGATTATAATTTTTTTAATCCCTATAGCTTCCCTTTATTTCATATCAACGTGCC
The DNA here is from genome assembly GCA_032207245.1 of Pardosa pseudoannulata. NCBI lineage: Eukaryota > Metazoa > Arthropoda > Arachnida > Araneae > Lycosidae > Pardosa > Pardosa pseudoannulata. The sequence goes on along the minus strand of CM063501.1, from coordinate 81,509,645 downwards.
GAGGAATAAATGAATATTTTGCACTGTGACCAGAATTTTTTTCACCTTCCATTAATAAATTAATGAGGTAGAGTAAGATGTAAAAAAGGGTAAAGGATTTTTCTCAAGTAGTGAATTATATATATATATATATATATATATATATATATATATATATATATATATATATATATATATATATATATATATATATATATATATATATATATATATATATATATATATATATATTTGGGGGGGGGTACAGGGAGGATTAAAAGTATGGTTTTGGGATCTGAGTGAAGAAATATTAAGTAGATAAATAAAACAAATTTCTATCAACTATAATTATGTACGCAAAAATAAAAATTATGTGTTCTTATCGGACAAAAATTGTTTTAAGACCTGAATCAAGTGTATGACTAATTGAGCTTCTGGTGACATTTAAAAAAGGTTTATAATAAATTTTTCACTTTTTAGAGGTTTTGGTTTGGAGTGCTGCTGTCTACGCTAATGAGACCGGCACCTACAGCTTAAAGCCGATTCTGAACGACTAAGAACATCCATGGCCATGTGGGATTCGAACCCACGCACTCCAGTACCGAAGGCCAGCACCCAAACTAATCGGCCGTCATTCGGCCTTAGAGGTTTCGGAACTTGTGGGTTTGGTCTAAATTTGGTTCAATTTTTGGTATTAGTAACAACTACAATGAGAAAAACAGTAATTAATAATAAATTTTCTAAAACAATAAAAAGACAACTGTAAAATCTGAATGAGAACTTTAAACATTTTTTATTTGTATGCTAATGACATAAAACGCACACACCTTAACACATTGATAGCAGTAGAACTGTATATAAATTGGTTGAAACAGTTTGGGCAGAATTTGTGTTATATAAGGAAATGCGACAGCCTGTAATCTTGATATTTTCTACTTTCTTATCAGTAACCTCTAGATTTTATCTGACGAGTTGCTTTCTAGCCTCATTCTTCCTCAATTGAACATATATTATGTTTTTTTCCAAATAAATATTCTCAAACCAATCTGCATCAGATTGTCTATGAGCCCTCAGGCCGCTACAAAAATAACCCTATATTGGTCATATTAGTAACTGAGTTGATAATAATCAGCTTCGAGCAAAGTTTCATTTATATCTATACTTTTCTTTTCTTTGAGTTTCATTATATCTCAAGATAACCATTTTCAAAGTCCATTTATATCTACACTTTCATTTATCCTCAAACCAGTCTGCATCAATATGCAGCAGATCGCCTATGAGCCCTCAGACCGCTACCAAATTAACAATATTTTTCAAGAGAGTAACCTGGTTGATAACAATCAATTTCGAAATTTCATTTATATCTATACTTTTCTTCAAAATTTAGCAAATGTTATACATTATTTCTTGCAGATAATCAATTTCACCGAAAGTTTCGTTTATATCTACACTTTTCTTGAAAATTTAACAAATGTGTTACAATATTTCTAGCGAATAATCAGTTTTGCTCAACATTCCATTTATATCTACACTTTTCTTGAAAATTTAGCAAATGTTTTACAATATTTCTAGCGAATAATCAGTTTCGCTCAACATTCCATTTATATCTACACTTTTCTTGAAAATTTAGCAAATGTTTTACAATATTTCTAGCGAATAATCAGTTTCGCTCAACATTCCATTTATATCTACACTTTTCTTGAAAATTTAGCAAATGTTTTACAACATTTCTAACGAATAATCAGTTTGGCTCAGCATTCCATTTATATCTACACTTTTCTTTAAACTTTGGCACATGTTTTACAATATTTCTAGCGAATAATCAGTTTCGCTCAACATTCTATTAATATCTACACTTTTCTTGAAAATTTATCAAATGTTTTACAATATTTCTAGCGAATAATCAGTTTCGCTCAACATTCTATTTATATCTACACTTTTCTTCAAAATTTAGAAAATGTTTTACAATATTTCGAGTGAACAATCAGATTCGCCCAACATTAAATTTATATCTACACTTTTCTTGAAAATTTAGCAAATGTTTTACAATATTTCTAGCGAATAATCAGTTTTGCTCAACATTCCATTTATATCTACACTTTTCTTGAAAATTTAGCAAATGTTTTACAATATTTCTAGCGAATAATCAGTTTTGCTCAACATTCCATTTATATCTACATTTTTCTTGAAAATTTATCAAATGTTTTACAATATTCCTAGAGAGTAATTAATTTATCTCAACATTGAATTTAGATCTATATTTTTCAGTAAAATATTTATTCCAGCTATATACTTCAAAAACACAGTTACCTATCGCTTCATTCTTAACTAAGTGGACCAAAATAAAGAGGCCCCCATACTATCAGTTAAACTCTGAAGTTTTCCTGCGGTACATCTAACTGCACAATAAACTGTGCAAACTGTGCAGTTTGCGTCTGTATTTCTTCAATGCTCTGACTTGACTGAATGGACTCTCTATTACACACGTTTAATTGCCTAAGCATAGACTACACTCAGTTCAATATCAGCTTCCGACATGCAGTTTCGTAAAAAAAGTTCTTGATTTGATTGAAATTTGGTGATCACCTCCTAAACTGTGAAGGACTTCTCAAATTACATTACTTCGTATTCTAAAAGGACAACAAAAATGTTGCATACGATAAAGTTATTGATAACCTGAAGCCTAAACAGGCCCCCGTATTATCACTTAAACTGTGAAGTTTTCCTGCTGTACGTCTAACTGAACAACAAACTGTGTAAACTGTGTAGTTTGCACCCGTATCTCTTCAGTTCTCTGGCTTGATCTAATGAACTCTATTACAACGTGAATCCACGTTTAATGGCGTAAGCGTAGACGATACTCAGTTCACCCTCAGCTTCCGACATGAAGCTTCGTAAAAAAGTTCTTGATTTTATTTAAATTTGCTGGTCACCTCCTAAGCTTTGCAGGACTTCTTAAATTACATCACTTCGTATTCTAAAAGGACAACAAAAATGTTGTATACTATAAAATTATTGATAAACTAAAAGCTATTGATCTTGAGGCAACACGTGAATATGTTATGGAAAAAATTAATGACCCCTGAAACGGTTTTGGCGATAAATGCAAACACATTAGCCATTCGAAAAAATCAGGGTGGGGAGGGTTTCTATTTAAAAAATAAATATATGTACAAAACTTTTAATAATGCTAAAAAATTAATTATTTTGGTTGAATTTTGGAATATTTTTTATGAAAACGATTCACAATGACGAATTCAACGGATATCATAAGACTGAGGAGGAAAACTAAAAGAAAATCCTCGTTCCCCTAAAACTCATAGTTCAGTTCATCATTCCATTCCTCACTAAGTCGAATTGAGCAGATGATAGTGTATGGGCCGCTTTAAACAGCGTTTAACTCATTTAATTGGATCTGTCGAATCCTTAAAGCTTTGTGACTAGGTAGTCTCCTAAACATTACGGTTCTGCCTTTAGATACCGGTATTCCTGAGTTTCAAATCCACTGTACGCATTACAAACGGGTACAAACATTACCTGTTTGGAAGCAAATTAAGGGAAGAGAGTATCTATCAAGCTGAAAAGTCTTTATTAAAACAGCCTACTTTTGATTCAATATCAATAAAAATCTATGCTCAGTTTAAAATAATTTTTCAAAGATCATTCATAAGAGTAATTACTTAGTCTAAGGTAACTCTATAGTATAGTTATTTAGTTAGATCTAATCATATTTATTTAGTTAACTCTAAAACTCTAATTATTACAGTATTTATTTATATACTATAGTTATTGAGTTAAAATAGTTAATAAATTAGCTGTAAGTATAGTTATTTAGTTAACTCTAATTATGATTAGTATTTATGTATATATCATAGCTATTTAGTTAGAATAGTTATTAAGTTAGCTGTAAGTATAGTTATTTAGTTACCTCTAATTATTTTGTTTTGTTGCATAAAGTAATAAATAACTTAAAAACTTAAAAATATATAGCAAATAAAAAAAATAGAAGTTCGCTTACCCACATACCTTTTAGTTTCTAAATTATATTATATGAAATAGAAACTAAATATAATCTTGCTTATGAATTTGAATTTTTTAGATAATAGGAGCAGAACATTTTATTTTAATGCATAATAGCTAATATTCTTTTTTTGTTTAAATTTAAATTTCTAACAATTAATTAAACTTTAAATGTATAGCAAAGTTTTGAAAATAAACAGATTATCACTTACCATATAAAGTTTAATTTCTAATATACAAATTATATTAATTTATGCATTGTTAAATAATAGAATTACTTTTTTCATTAGTGTATAATTTGTATGTTTATATAATGAATATGAATTAATTCTAAATGAATTCATTCTAATGATTTATGAATGAACCTATGAATTTCATTTATATCTTGATAATTAATAGATACATTTATTTTAAATTAATAAAACTAATTTTTTAGTTTTGAATTTCTAAATTCAATTTTCTAGTTTATTTTATTTTATTTTCTTAACTTTTCTTTCCTAAACCGATTGTTAATTTTTTGCAACTTTAAATGTAGGATGCGTCTAAAGTTTTGGTTTACAGAATAAAACACATATCCTACTTTAATTCCATATAAAAGCTTAGTTTCTAATATACACATTATATCTAATATATGCATTGTTAAAAAAGTATCTTTCTGGTGAATTTCACTTTTTATTTAGTGTATAATTTGTATATTGTTATATAAATGAATATGAATGAATTATGAATTAATTCTAAATAAATTAATGAATTCTAATGAATCCTATGAATTTCATTTATATCTCAATAATTAATAGGAGCAATACATTTTATTTTATAGCAGTATAAAAGCTATTTCTTTTTAGTTTTGAATTTCTAAATTCAAATTTCTAATTTATTTTTATTTTTTTAATTTTTCTTTCCTAGACTGATTTTTAATTTTTTTGCAACTTTAAATGTCGGATGCCTCTAAAGTTTTGGTTTACAGAATAAAACATATCTTATTTCAATTCCATATAAAAATTTAGTTTCTAATATACACATTATATCTAATACATGTATTATTGAAAAAGTATCTTAAAGGTTAATTTCACTTTTTTCATTTAGTGTATAATTTGTATGTTGTTATATAAAACTTGCTGAGTGAAAATACAAAAAATTAATGTTTGAATTTGACTGTGCTATCTTTATGAAAATAATTGATTGTAGCTCTGTAGATCAGATCTTTTTTTTTGAATAATCGGAGTCACAAAATTATTTCTATAGTTTGAAAATTTTATGTAATTTGTTTCTTTAGTAATCCCATCAAGCAATAATTATTTGACTTAAAACATTAAGGTTAGTGTACTGACGTACTTTCCCACGATGGTCAGCAAGTGCACACACAGCTGTGGACTAAATTTCTAAAAAGAATTTAGAAGCAGCTGTTGACTTTTTTTAATATAAAAATTATAGCTGATTACAAGTGTAATCAATAGGCAGGGATGATTGAGATATGTCAGCGGCTATGCAATAATGTCATTTACCAGGGTTCATTTTAAGGAGATAAAACGTGCAGATGTAAATTTTCACAACAAGTGTTTGAAAGAGGAAAAAAGGAGCGTCGTGGCAATAATGTCAACTTTAAATTCATTTTAAGGAGACCTGAATCTGCAGTTAATTTTAACCAACAAGTGTTTAAAGAGGAAAAAGGAGTTACATTAAGCATAATGTACTTTTTCATTTTAGGAGCCTGCACACACATGTGCAGATAAATTTTCAAACAATGTTTAGGAAAGAGGAGGAGCGTTGAACCAAGCTAGTTAAGAACTTTCACCAAAGGGTTCATTTTAATGGAGCCCACCTGCACACACGAAGGGGGTGCAGATGTGGGGAACCAACAAGTGATTGGGTGGTAGCGTTGCAAGCTAGGCAATAATGTCAACTTTCACCAAAGTGTTCATTTTAAATAGCCCACCGGAACACACGAAGGGAGTGCAGATGTGGAAAATTTTCACCAACAAGTGATTGGAAAAGAGAAAAAAGGAGAGTTGAACCAAGGTGTAAAGTTGTGAAAAAAGTAGGAAAAGGAATCGAGGTCGGGGGTGCCTAGAGAATGGGTGCATCCAGATCCCATGAGTAAGCCACAGAACCTGGACCAGCAATATTTTCCCTATCCCGCATCCATACGACCGTCACTCCAATAGCAACGTCTAGCAAACTAACGACCTTTACTCCAGTACCGACGTGCAGCTTGCCTATCACCCCACACTGCTTTCCTGTAATTACTGGAGGTAAACCGACTTAATATTCATTATTTTTACTTGGGTCATAACATATAATAATATAAAAATCTAATAATTGCAGATCATGTCATATATTAATCAAATCATGTATTAATATGTAAATAATGTACATAATAAATTTTTTAATTCAAATATAAAGCATTTACCTTTAATTCCATAAATTATATTTTACTGTGTTTCCCCTTTGAGAAACCCTACCACTGGTGTTTGTGTTCTAAGTACATTACAACACATATTTTAAAAAGCAATAGAAAATCAATTACTTTTTAATAACATTACAACAGAATTTTTTTAAATATTTGTTTTTTAAAACTAGTTTTTGCTGTCATCACTTATTCATTTTACCTTTTTTCCTTTTTTAAAAAAAAATCATCCAATTCAAATTAACGTTTAATCAACACAAACCATGACTCCATTTAATGAACTTATATTTAAACAGAAGTATAATGATGTTTCTCCTTCAATTAAATAAACCGATTTTTTACTCTTCTTTGTAAACATATCTCAAAACGATGCCTGTGCAAATTAGGTTACATTCTGTCAGGCTGTTTACTTATTGAAAGAAAACTTTTTTATTAATTCATGTCATCGTAAAAATCAGAAAGAAATTTTTCCTCACAGTTTAGCATAGAGTTAGAGGAACCCAATACGGAGTATATACCGTCTATTTATAGTACAAAAACATCAAACAGCATTTGTAAGTAATACACTTTCAAACTCTGTTTGAAAACAGGTTCATAGATTTAAACCATTCTCTTTTTGCATAATAAATTAACTCATTATTTTTCTAAGATCTCCCCTATATCTTAAAATCTCGTATAAAAAAATCAAAGAAAGTCCCAACAAATTGATAAATCTCATTTTGAAAGGAGAACTGTTTTGTGAAATCATAATAAGGTTTAAAAATGGACATTAGACGTTTTTCGATAATTCTGTTTCATGTATGGCGACGTCTACTTTTTTAAAGAATGAGGTATGTTTTCATTTTTTAGTATTGCATTAAATGCTGCAATTGTTTAGTATTATAAAAATCTATTAAAAGCATATTCGAAACTTTTTAATCAGTCTTACTTCAATTTAATTGTCAGAAGATTAATGCTTCAGCATATTCTACTTAAACTAGCATATAGTCCGTCATATGACGGAATTAGTAAGATTTTCTATTTTCCAGAATTATAAAGTGCCGTAGATAAAAATATGGTTTCTTAATTTGGCTGAGAATTATCTGGTATACGTTCAATAATTTGTTTATGTTCATACTCCTCTGAAGTCTCCCGATACTGTGAATGCAGTTTAGAATCACGTTGAATTCATTTAGAAAGATAATTCAAAGTTTTCTTAGCTACGTCGAAAATATCGTTAAGTTCTTCCCTATTTACTGTATTTTACTGTATTTTAGTAATTAATTTTGCAGCTGGTACTTTCTAGTACCAACGTATATTCGTGACTCTATGACAGAAAATAAAGCATTAAATTGTGAATAAAACGAATAAAATGCTTACCTGCGAAGTATAGAAGTCATTGTTAAGTTCTCAATTTTTTGCCACATTAATTAATGGAAGTAAAAAAAGAAGGAAATTATCATTTCCACTACATCCTGGAGGTAGATAGAATTTGTAGTTAATACCGGTGATAAATTTTCATCGCAACAAAAAATAATCGATGATTAAATTTAAAATTATCACATATGTTCCTAATCTATGATTTAACCCTCTAAGCGGTTTGCACGTACAATTCCGCAAAACCGAGGATGTTTTCAAAGCCGTTATCACGTGCAATTTTCGACCTCTAAAAACGTTCCGGAAATGGTTGTAATATACATTTCTGCCAGTGCTTTTCCCCATGCAATTCTGCAGTAGGATGGTCAGGTCAATTGTTTAATAATTGCACCCCTCTTTGAGTAACATTTATTGAAGGATGCACCCCTACCCCCTGAGGCACAAAGACATTGATAGATTTTCATGGCTTTGTAAATCTCTATTTCGAAGTATTTCATTTTCGGTAACATATGTATCTCTAATTGCACCACTTAAATATCTTGAATGACTTTCGTAAAAAATATAAATAAGTCTCTCAAAGAATATTTTTATTTGTACTTTTCGAATCCATTATTTCTTATAGGATAGTCTTCGAGACTTGAAGAGCTTTATATGTATTAAAAATTAACAGTTTATAATATCTATTTATATATCTATTTATAACCGGAAGTAAAGGGACAATAACGAGGGTGAGTTTCCCGTATTCCATTCTAATAGACTAAGTGTGAAGTAAAAAATCATAGAACGCTTTGGCCACTGACACAATAAAACTTTAGCGTATTTTTGGAGACCTTTTTTTCCCCGGTGTGTTCCACTCGGAGGGTTAAGCCAAATATAAAAGAAAATTATTATGTAATAACTAAGTTCAATTATAAAACGTATCAAAATAATGTAGACGATATTTAAATAATTTAAATAAAAATTATTAAAGGAAAAGAATGACGTCATAATGCTAGAAAAAATGTTATTTTTACCTATTTATTATGTGATAAATTGATAAATTTAATCGCCTGATCTTAATTAGGAAAAATAGGGCTTGAAGTAAATTAATTAATTAAATGTAACATAGTAAGCTGGAGGAACTGGTTACAGAGTTGTACACTTTTATAGATTTTCTATGTCACAAGCCCTCTAGCGGTCTATGCTGAAGCATCTTGTAACAGGACTTAATGAGAAGAAAAGAGTTCCCACCAGCCCTCCCTTCTAGGTGCAGTTTCTTTTATAGTTTTTTGGTGTTAAAAGCCCTCTAGCGGCCACCAAGAAATTCCATAACAGCGCCATCTAGCGGTGTTAAAATTAATTTTGTTGAAACAAGACTTCAGGATAGTGGAAAGGTAAGAGAGAAAGGTAAGTACTCTCTTACCTTCTCTAAAAGAGGGCTGGTGGGAACTCTTTTCTTCTCATTAAGTCCTGGTACAAGATGCTTCAGCATAGACCGCTAGAGGGCTTGTGACATAGAAAATCTATAAAAGTGTACAACTCTGTAACCAGTTCCTCCAGCTTACTATGTTACATTTAATTAATTAATTTACTTCAAGCCCTATTTTTTCTAATAAGGGAAGGGGATTTCTATTTAAGGGAAGGGGTGGATTTTGAACGTTGCTAACCCTAACTCATCAAGAATCCAATATGGATGCCTCTATCCATTTCAGGTACAACCGCTTCATAAATTCGAGGACAGACGGACAGATAAATTAAGCTGCTATTATATAAGGGATTTAATTTTTTTGGCAATTTTAAGAAATATAAACTACAGAAACAAAATGATATATTTGCGAGATTTCTTATACCCCATAGTTTGTATCCTTTATCTAGGTAACTAATTGAAAATATAATAAGATATTAAAATGGAAAAATAATAATAATTTATTACAGTTTCGAAAAGTATATATAGTTAGAACAATATAACAGTTTTAATGGAATTACTTAGCTTCTTGCCAGTAAAGGTTTTTTACAATTTTTATATACAGGGTGTTCCAAAATTACCACATAAACTCTGCACTGCTAGATTGATCGTTGGAATTACATAAAAGCTGCCCAAAGAAGCGTTCCTGTACGATCCATAGTTCATGAGAAAAATATGAAAAACAAAGTATGACTTCACTGCCAGTGCAAGTAAAAAACACTTTATTGGACATATCAACAACAGTTTTTGCATATCCTTTCAGGCGATAATGTTTAAAATGTTCGACGCGCATGTAGCGTCATGCATCCGCGCGAGCCATGGAATGATGTTAAGCCGCCGTTGAACTGGTATTTAAAAGTCTGCATCTTCCATGTATTCAGTTCGTGACTACTGCTACATGTACCTGATGTATGGCCGATGTAATGAAAATGCTTTATGAACTGTTAGGGAGTATGCCCGTGCATACCCTGCTCTAATTCAATTTTAACTTTAAGATAATGGTTGAGTTAGATCGTATGCATATAATTTCTTTGAATTTTAACTGTGACTCGGAATCAGAAACTAAAATATCTATAAATGAGTGTGATAGTATCGTGAGTTTACTATAGATGGTTTGGTTTGGAGTGCTACGGTCTACTTTTTGCAACACGAGGGTTAATGATACCGGGACCTACAGCTTAAAGCCGTGTACTACCTGTAACCAGCCACCCACCCGAAGTCGGGTGTAGGGTGTTGAATTGCTGGTTCGGTCTGGCCGTCCGGCAACAATGCGTTACGCAGGGTCCAAGTCAGCATTTAGTCAAGCAAACAAGCCCATAATATTTAAAATAACAAAAAAAATAAATAAATAAAAAATAAACAGTAAAAAATAAAAAATAAATTTAAATAGATATATAAATGTAGAAAATCTAGACTAAAAGGTACAATTAATGAGTCCTGCCCAGGTTAAAGTCCGATATACTACATGAAACTTTCTGACATGAGAGCAGGTGTTTGTGAGAGAAGCAATATCTGCACAGGGCAGTTGTGATGGCCATTCGTGAAGGGGTACTTTGATACTTGCGGTGTGGTATTAGGTTGAATTCATGGCCGCACGATGGCGCCTTGGTTAGCGGTGAACCAGTCAACCAGGCTCCCGGCCTTCCTTGTCAGTACCGGGTTTTTGATTTGGCTCTCTACCCAGAGTTCGTTGGATCTGTCAGAGGGTTTCTTAATATGCAAGTCATGTGTCAAAGGGCAGTCGTGCAGATAGTGATTGGAGTCACCGAGTGCAACGCAGACACAATCTTCTGATGAGCTATCTGAGACCTGAAACCTGTGGAGATATTGAGGGAACGGTCCATGGTTCGTGAGAAGGGCATTTACTGCCACATTTCCGCTCAGTCTAAACAATTTCACATTTTTTAAGAAACCATAGAGAACCCTGCCTGTAGTGGCCGAGTCCCAGTAGTTTTTCCACTCGAGGATCATCTCTTGCTTAAGTTTTAGTTTTATATATGAGCTAGTTAATAGGAGTTTTATTTCTGGCTCGCGAAGTGTCGCTTCTTTAGCCAGCTTATCGGCCGCCTCATTCCCGTGGATGCCACAGTGAGCTTTGATCCAGCCGAGGTCAACTTTTTTGTTGGTTATTTCCAGGTTTTTCAGGGTTGCCTGGATAACCTGAACTTGGTTATTCATTTGATGGAACTGTTGAATTGCCTGAAGGCTGGACATAATGTCTGAAAAAATCTGGAACGAGCTGGGACCAGGCTGCTGGGCCGATTCCGAACGGCTACGAACATCCATGCCACAGTGGAATTCGAACCCATGAACTCCGGTACCGAAGGTTAGCACCCTAACCATTCGGCCATCGTTCGGCGTGTTTACTATAGAATTTTGTTATTAATGATTCTGGATAGTGTTTGAATTCTGAATAGTCTTCGGTCAACACAGGGTATTTTTCGAAAGTTTTCATGTAATAATACTCAAATCAAGAAAAAGGAGGTATGTAAATGTTATAGTAACTGAAAAAAAAAGTAATTGCGATCTGCGAAGTAATTGTATGATTTTATATTTTGAGCTATAAATGTAACTTTTTTGTTATGCGGTCTTCTAGGAAAAACAAACTTACAGGGCAAATACTATTTTCATTAAAGTAAAATAAGTTACCTTAAATACTTAAAAATATTAAAAATGTTAATTTTAATAACATTTTTCTATTTTAAATTTTAAAATTAATATGAAAATTAAATGAAAAATGTGATATTTCTTTAAAGAATTCTGGGAAAAATGGAACTATTAAAGAGTTAATGTGTCACAATTTAATACAGAATATTATGTAAACTATGACTATAATATATATAAGAGTATATCGTTTCTTCACAACGGATCTCGAGCATAAGTCAATGGATCTTTATTTGTAATTATTATCAGTTAATGTTGCGAAATTTATCTACTGATTAAATATTTTTCGACTCTTCCTGTTATACAGTTACGGTACCCCAGTGTGCCACGACTCTGAGTTTTGGAACCACTGCTGTACTTTATAAAGAAGAATTTTCGCTTGTTACTATTACTTAAATTTAACCTATTTGATGTACGAATGATAAGATCATTTCTGCTAAATATATATTCGAGGATATCCTAATTAGAATTTATTAGGTACTTTTGACAGTAAATGAAGTTTAAACAAATTTGTATTGGGATGGCAATTAAGTCATTACTGATTTTAAATAAGAAGGAAAATTCATAATTTTTGTTAAAAAATATTACTTTATTCAATTAGATATTGTTCATTCTTGTCGATGACCTTTTTCCATCGTTCTGGCAGTGTAAAAATTCCCCTTTCGCAAAATGTCTGGTCTTTGCTATTAAAAAAAAGAATTAGGTGTGATCTGACATCATCCGCGTTATTAAAAATTTTACCATTTAAAGAGTTTTGCATGGAAAGAAACAAATGGTAACGTAAAGCGCAAGATCAGGACTATATGGTGGGTGGGACAAAACATCCCAACACAGTTCCAATACTTTTTGCCGAGTGACCAGAAATGTGTGGGACCTTGCGTTATCATGATGGAAAACAATAACCTTCCTATTTGACAATACCGGCTTCTTTTCTTCAATTGCATCGTTCATTTTGTCGAGTTGTTCAACATACACATTTGAATGGATAATTTGGTTCTGTGGCATGAGTTCAAAATACAAGATTCCTTTGCAATTCCACCAGACTGACAGCATAATCTTTTTTTGGTGAATCTCTGCTTTTGATGTTGTTTGGGCTGGTTGATCTTGCTTCACTCACGATCTCTTGGGAGTAACATTTTTATAAACTATCCATTTTTCGTCGGTAGTAAGTAGGTTTTTCAGAAATGAATCATTTTCATTGCGTTTCAGTAGCGAATCCTAGATGTTAATCCGTTGCGTCAAATGAATTTCCTTTAGCTGGTGAGGGATCCATAAATCAAGTTTCTTAACCAAGGGCTTTTAATTTTTTTCAATGCATGTATGCGATACATTGAGCTTCTCTGCAATGTCTCGTGTTGTGCTGTGACGATCTGAATTGATAACGGCCTTGATATGGGTTTCATCTATTTCGACTGGGCGGCCAGATCGTTGTACAATTTTCGGTGAAAAATCATCAGAACGAAATCTTTCAAACCAATTTCGACACTGCCTTTCTTTTAAGGCTTCATCACCATATACGGCACATAACTTCTTTTCTGCTTGCGATGCGTTCTTGCTTTTTCGGAAGTAATACAATAAAATGTGTCGGAAGTGCACGTCCTGTTTTTCCATATTTAAAATGGAATAAATGCAAAACTAAAGAACTAATCGATATAATTTTTTACTAATTAAAAGTATAAGTTCCCACAGTAAGAAAAAAATATAGGTTAGATGCTTTGACCACGTTAACCCCTTCCGGTATGATTTAATAATGAAAAACTGTACATGAAATAACCATTTAATTTTTATTTAAAAAACTTGTTTCATTTTACAATTCTTACATATTCTTAATTAAAATCCACTTTTTACATAGTGTTAAATAATATCAGAAACAGTAAAATTAAGAAAATATCAAAGCAAAAAATTAATAAGGTATACAGATAATAGTCTTCAAGCTAGTGGTACTTTTCAAAACAAAGTGCAAAGGAATTCTTAATTGTTTACACCGCCAAGTAGTCTCACTTTCAATTTGATTCTTGTAACACACACGGCATTTCTTAGTAGGTTTTCTTTTATTCTGACTCATTAATTTGGCAATGACTTGTACCAAGAAATTCTAAGTAAACAATATACAATAGAGACTTGTGATTTTCACAAGTGATAAAAGTGTTGCCAAATTCAGTACACTAGAAATTTTAAACTAAATTAATTATCATATTTAACAGTAACTTTAATCGCATGACGAGTGTAGCTAGTCATTGTGCTGTATGGAATGAAAAACTAATGACGAGCTAGACTCGTCATTTTACCGGAAGGGATTAACAAAACAAAAGAAAGTGTAGAGTGAATATATCGACAAAAGCGGCAATGACTTAGTTGCCAACCCATTATACTGAAGCACGTTTTCATTAAGTATGAGCAGTAAATTTGAATATCACAGTCTGTCATATAAACATAAAATTTTATTATTCTGTATTTCTATATAATAACAAATAAATAATATTTTATCATAGAGTTTTTCTATTATATAAGTAGCACCATCTAGTTTATCAAATGACATATGATCATCAATAAAAAGGTTATTTAAATTTCATATGCGTTTTATTGTCAGGAGTCCTTAATAACTTTAAAACATTCCTTAATTTATATTCGACAGAAATAATTCCAGCATTACTGGGTTAATCTCTTGTATTTAATAATGATTACTGTGCGATTCGCTCTTCCATATCGAATATCGAATTTTCAATAAGCTACTAATCACCTCATTAATTATCACAGCACAATTATTCGCACGAATAGTATTGTTTCGCTGCTTATAATCTAATTATATCGTCAGTATCGTCGTTACAGCTGGACAGACAGCCTAAGATTGTCCATGTTAGTATAGGCCTCGTTTTAAAGGAGTTTTACTAGAATTTAATCCTGATTCTGATTTTCCAGGAATTGTCATTAATATATTAAAAAATTTAAACTATATTAATGCATTCCATCCTAGATTGTTTGGTCTTGTTTTTTTCTTTCAGTAGTTTTATAGTATACATCGTAAACAATATTATTACCTATCGATTTGTGTATGGTTCACATGCATGTATAGTACACACCCTATTTTTTTACAGGAAAATATGCAGAAAAACTATATTTCCTGTCTAAAATTTGACATGCAAGTCACATTGTAACCAACTGTTATACAGATCTAATGAATTAACCTTTCATTCAATGCCATTCTAAACGTGACTGAATTCTAAAGGTCTTATCAAACATCAACACATACTTGTTGAAAAGGCAGCATATTCATTTTGGGATTTCTTTTCCCATTAAAGAATAAGCCGATTTCTCATGTGATAGCGGAGAATTTTCAATCGATTAAAGGTCTTATGAAAGCCAAATTGAACCGAAATTAATGAAATGGGTTAAAACTTTTCTCTGTAACACAAGAAATCCTCACATTCTTCACCCTGAAAACGAATCGTAAGTTCATTCTTACGCTGACCCATCTCGAAGACATACAGCAGCATGCATACTGAAGACCAGAGGTTACGGCAGTAAACACAATGGCTATTGATCTACTGCTGACCTACGAGAGTTTCATCATGGTCAGTGTTAATGTTGTCAAACTCGATAATGAGTAAACACTACAAAGGTAAGTTCGTCTATCGGGAATAACTGAAGACCCAGTTCACTCAGGTGACCCCTTGTAAGTGAAACCCGTGTATTCCCAAAAGAGGTATACCCCTGAGGTTGTCTCTCATTTAGCACTACTCAGGGGACAATTGCGGCTTGAGCTCGTTCCCGCGTACATGAGAGACGTTGTCCCCTAAACGAATCGTAAAGTGAATTCTTTGCTTTTTCAACACTTTTCTGTTGAGGCGTGTTGAGGCCTTTCAGAAAATAATTCAGGCTTATTTTTGGTTGCCTGATGTCATCCGGAGGGTTTCGAATAATTTGACATAACTATGTGGAGTAAATCTGAAGATATTTTACACCGCTCCTTTATCATGTGAGAAATTTTATTTTCTTTATTCTTTTTTATTCTCTGAAAAAAGATTGTTATATGAAAACATACGAGCAAGATGGAGAATAGGTTTAGTTACACTGAAGCATTTAATTGCTAGTAGTATCATATCAAAAAAAGGAAGCTGTGCTTCAAGTCGGAAATTTCGCATTCAAAGATAATAAATACTATTGTTAGTACTGTTGTATAAAAGAAATACTGTCCATTTGATATTGTGCTTTAAGGTCTACTATTCAGCTACACTAGGTTTAATGATATCGGAACCTATCGCTGAAATCCTATTGAGTATTCCTACGAACATCCATGGCTACATTGGGGTTCGAACCCACAAACTTGTAACCCATGTAAATATTCATTTAATTTCTTCATTTATGTTCTTCTTTATTCCATGTTTCGGGGGATTCCTGATCTTTTGTTAGTTTACCAGAAAGGTATTCTGGAATGTTTGCCACTTCTCTATATTGCGCAGTAAAAAATTCTTCGCCTTCCCAGACAGATTTCTGAAAATTGCCCTGATGTTATAAAAGTCCAGGATCTCTCAGTCACAGAGAGTTCTGAGTTCAGAATTGTGTTGAGATAATAAATTATATTAATTCTATTTCCTGCGTGTATTAGTGTGTTCCATATTAAGCCTCTACATGACATTTACATCTGGATGCGTAGGATAAACATCTTCTGTGCATTGGAGTGCGGTAGGTTTTCATGCAGGGTATGCAGAGAACATGGATTTTCCAATAAACCTTTAATTATTGAGACATCTCAGTTCTCCATTCTGAAACGGGTTATTTATTATGAATATAAATTTAAAGAAAACAATAAATAATATATTTACGTACGAGTAGTCGAGTTATAACTATAAAAACAGCTAAACTTCTGAGAATTCTACTAGCACTGAAGCAAAAATCGTGTCTTTTGTTGTATGGTATCATATCGTCATCGAAAAAGCAATGCTTCGGGCTTCTACGAAAAACTTATATGTTCAGCAAACGTACCACCACATGGCTCCCGCCGCTCCTGTGTCTCATGCGGATGCTCATTGGTGCCGACATACCAAACTTCTATTCCACGTGCAGAGGATTTCACTGCATGCTGGCACAATAGAGCGAACTGTTTCTTGTTCGGTCAGTGGATTAAATTATATATATTAATTGTTTTTAACATTTGGAAATCATATATTCTGCGAAAACCATCTTGACAATTTTTAAAAACAAAACCAGGGATATGGTGTTACATATTATAACTTATATACTGTCTGTAAGACACAATGAATGGTAAAATTTGGACTGTTCTGTTAAAATTCGTTTCTTTAAAACAAAACAACATCGTTTTTCAGCTAATTATTTCAATAAATATAATACATCACCGAAATTAATTTACCACACTAAAACATTTCACTTTATATTGATGAAATATTTCTTTTATATTTCCTTGAAAACAAAATCTTACAATATATAAATGTAAACATTAACCGTCTGCAAAATCGTATGGCCAGTTAATCAGTTAAAAAACCAAAAGCGCTTCAGCAAGTAAGTCCCCGCTCTAATACAACGCTTAATAAACCTTACCTTCGGATGATTCCGAATGCCAAGTGCAGGAAAAATAGCTGCACTTGCCTCAGTGCCATAGTATGCCGTTCTTCTCCAGTAGCCCATACATATAAAACGGGATTTTCAATTAAGTGAGCAATGCATACACATAAGAACTTCCTATGTTCGTTTGCGCGCTACGAGGTGCAGCACCTAATACCGCAAGCACTGCGGGAATACAAACAAGCAAATCAACATAATATTTAAATATATTATAAATAATATTTATTATATACCATATAAAGATAGGTAGACATAAGTACAGAAAGTTATTGTCCCTCATAATTTTGCCATGGTGTGCAGTGGACACCCTGCACATATGGACCGCACGCCACTGCTTCTGTGACTGCTTTCACCAAATGAGACACTTTCTCTTTCTCTGACATATCTGCTTTGTTGGTCTCTAATTATTTTTGCCAATTCTGGATTTTTCCTCTTTTTTCCTCACCAAGACTACAGCAGACATAAGGCTATGTACCTCTTCACGAACTATTTGACGTACCAGTGATACCAGATAGGGCTGCAGGTCAACTGCAGCCTTTGGTACGATATTTGGGGGCCTTTTAAATTTCTTATTCCGGATTCTCTTTTGCTGCATGTCTTCGATTTTTTTCTGCACAATCCAATGAAGTCTTCTGTAGTAGCTATTTCTTTCGTCAGTAGCACCTATTATCACTGGAACGTCAAATACTCAAGAGGATCCAGATTAAGTCCTTACATAACAATATATCAGAGAAAAGTATTTTAGAATTTTAAAAGACTGTGAGTGGTTTCTACAAAATTAGACTACTTGTTTAAGAAATAAATATTCTAGGATTTAACAGGAAGAACGTTCAAAATCATAGAGTTGTAATAATTATATATTCATTTCTAAACTTGCAGAAATTTCGCCAGTACTGTCATTTATTCGAACGTTCAAAATTATGGAATTGTAATAATCATATGATATTCATTTTTGAACTTGCAGAACTTTCCCCAATGCTGTCATTTATTCGAACGTTCAAAATCTTAGAGTTGTAATAATCATTTGATATTCATTTTTAAACTTGCAGAACTTTCATCAATGCTGTCATTTATTCGAAAGTTCAAAATCATAGAGTTGTAATAATCATATGATATTCATTTTAAACTTGCAGAACTTTCACCAATACTGTCATTTATTCGAAAGTTCGAAATCATAGACTTGTAATAATCATATGATATTCATTTTTAAACTTTCAGAACTTTCACCAATGCTGTCATTTATTCGAACGTTCAAAATCATAGAGGTGTAATAATCATATGATATTCATTTTTAAACTTGCAGAACTTTCACCTATACTGTCATTTATTCGGAAGTTCAAAATCATAGAGTTGTAATAATCATATGATATTCATTTTTAAACTTGCAGAACTTTCACCAATGCTGTCATTTATTCGAATGTTCAAAATCATAGAGTTGTAATAATCATATGATATTAATTTTTAAATTTACAGAACTTTCACCAATACTGTCATTTATTCGAAAGTTCGAAATCATCGAATTGTAATAATCGTATGGTATTCATTTTTAAACTTGCATAACTTTCACCAATACTGTCATTTATTCGAACGTTCAAAATTATCGAATCATCCAAGTTGTAACAACCGTATGATATTCATTTTTAAAATCACAGAACTTTCACCAATGCTGTCATTTATTCGAACAGCCCTTAAATTATTTTTAATTTTTATACGTATACTGACAACAGATTTAATAACATCTTTTACACATACTTTGACACATACACACACAAAAACGTAAAGAGGGAGAACATAGAGGGGAGAAAAACATTTTAGCATTTTAAAAGACAACTGATTTCTGAGAAAACGGAGTGATTGCCTCAGAAAGAAATATTCTAGAATCTAACTGAGTGAACGCTCAAAAGCGTAAAATCTAAAAAATCATATTTATGAGATTTATTTCTGCATTACCCGAAAAGAAAAGAAAAAATTCCAGTCATTTTTGATCAAAAAAAAAAGAGAAAAAAAAATTTCTCCCACCAAAAATTCAGATGTGCATGAAGTCACCCATATTTTAAAGATGTCTTTCCCTTCCTCCTTTTTTTTTTACTTTCCTGTGTTCGAGAAGAAGAAAAAATAAAAGTTACATAAATATTTCAGAAAAATTCACCATGAAAGTTTTCTACATGAACAGCACTAGACATAATGAAATATTTCTTTTGCAAAAATATTTCATTTTCAACTTCGCCTTGATAGTTTTATATATTTTTTATCTCTTTCTCTCTCTCTCTCCCTCTATCTAAAATGGCGCACTTCTGAGATAAAAATTACATTGAATTTACTTGTTTGTGTGCTCATTTCAAAAGAGAAAAAAAAAGTATTTTTTTAAAATAAAAATAAAAAGACTAAAAAGCACGTTAAATCTTTTAAGTACGGAGGTGAGCTCTGAAAAAATATGGAAAGCATTTTTTCAAGGGAGGAAAAAAAATATATATTTTCTGTCTTCTAGAAAAATCTTATCTTCAAATGTAATTTAATTCATTCTGAAGTACTGTCTTAGTTAAAAATAGCTTCCTTGGAGAGAGAGGGAAAAAAGAGAGGTTATAGTTTTAGATAATAGTTAAGACCAAGATATAACTTTGTATGGGGGATATTTTTTCATATATCAAGAGAACATAGTACTGCAAATATAGTTGAAATCCGGAATTTTTTGCTTGGTTTGAAATTTTGTTTTAATCTTCTTATACAAGCGTGCAAAATTTTAAATTTGTATCTTTCGTGTATCAAAAGCTTTATACTAGATTTTATATATTATATAAGCTTTGTTATAGAAAATAAAAAAAACTTTAAATTGTTTTATACCTATATTTGTTATTTATTGAAATCCATGCGATAAATACGTTAACGCTTATTTTTCCTTTTCAAGATACAAGCATACAATTTTCATAATTTTATTTTGTAATCTACATGCAAGTCCAAATATTTTCTGTTCAAAACCTGTACATTCCATATTTTATTGACGACCGATGGTCAGGGCGCTGATCATTGGTACTGGAATTCATGGGTTCGATTCCTGTTGATAAATACGTTAAAGCATCGATAAATACGTTAATGCTTATTTTTCCTTTTCAAGATACAAGCATACAATTTTCATAATTTTATTTTGTAATCTATATACAAGTCCAAATATTTTCTGTTCTAAACCTGTACATTCCATATTTTATTGACGACCGATGGTCAGGGCGCTGATCATTGGTACTGGAATTCATGGGTTCGATTCCTATTGATAAATAAATTAAATCATCGATAAATACGTTAATGCATATTTTTTCTTTTCAAGATACAAGTATACAATTTTCATAATTTTATTTTGTAATCTATATACAAGTCCAAATATTTTCTGTTCTAAACCTGTACAATCCATATTTTATTGACGACCGATGGTCAGGACGCTGATCATTGGTACTGGAGTTCATGGTTTCGAATCCTATTGTGTCATGGATGTTCGTAGCCGTTGCTAATCGGACCCAAGCAATAGGTCCCAGTTTTATTAGTCTTCCTGTAGCAAAAAAAAAGTAGACCATACTCTCCAAACCAAACCAAACCAAACCTTATTATAACTGGATAGGCAATTGCAACAATGAGTTACAGAGCACTGACATCACTCTCGTCCCTCGGTCAGTCTCCCACGCTGATGTTGTCCAGCAGTGCAACTCGTTACATTCTGGCATGCGCGGGTCAGTCGTGTTTGACCTTGACAACAGCAGCTTTTGGATTTTTTGCTCAGCAGAACTGAAGGCCTCATCGGAGAAAAGACGAAGCGAAGAGAACTTCAGCAGATGCAGGGAACGTTCAACTTTTTTTTGTTTATCTGAAGATAGCGTCATCAGCGGGAGTTGCTTCCATATTTCAGCGGTTTACGGCGTCTCCATATAGAGATTGAATATATCTCATTTCCGTCACCAGATTGTACTGTTAGATATGCAGATTCAAATGTATCAGCACTTGGGAACCTATGACGTGAAGTTGTTCAACTGCGGGACTGTCTAGCTGCTGAACTACTGGATGTAGTATAAAAGACGGGTGAAGGCTAAATCTCAGGCTGGCTTTTTGGTTTTTTCGTTTCGCCTCTCCCCTTGCTTGCAGGAAGTTCCGGGAAATCGTTACCTCCTCCTCGTCGATATTTAAATTACAATTTGTTGAGCACAAATACCTATGTGCATGTATAAGGTGCAGTGAATTATTCTTTAGGTTTTATTATGTTGTGCAAAGAGCGTCATCTCTGAAATTCTTCCTAATTTATTCATTGTTTACTTTTATCATTTTACTTTTGCACCTACTTATGTTTTAGTTAAATAAAGATATTGTTTACTTTAGAACTAATGTATTATTTTTTGCCATACATGATAATATGTTGTTTTTAAATAGTTAATGCACTATGACTCCACTTCACAACCCACTCATGGGCTGATATAAAATATTACAGCCAAAAAAGTCTGCAAAACGGTAAGTCTTCGCTCATTTGTATCTGGTGTCTTAACTCTTTGTGTTATTTCAGCATGACATGGTAAAAGTCATTGGTACGTAATAGTAATTAGAAAACTATAAATCACTATAAATATGGAAACTACCAGAAACACAAACTTACGGTTGGGAGGATACAATAAAGGTTTCATAGAAAACATTCATACAAAATATAATTTCATAATTAGTGACTTTTATAAAATTGAGGATTCACCAGGTTGAATAGATTTGATAAACTCCTCTGTCTGGTTCTTGAATAAGTCAAAAAAAGGAACTTCTCTTATTTCAAGAACATTTTACGGGACCCAAGGCGGGAGAACAAGTGAATAAGAAGTGATCATGATTGAAGATGCATGGGATCATGTGTCACTCACTTTAGTGAATGTAACTTCTTTTTCGTTATGGCATTTACGATATGGGGATGTGCGTTGTAATGAAAAGGTTTGGTTGGTTTGAATTGGAGCGCTACGGTCTACTTTTTGCAACACGAGGGCTAATCATACCGGGACCTTCGTAATGAAAAGAACTATTCCCTTTTCACAGGTTTTCACGACATTGCTTCATAATTGCATGTCATAATCTCGCCAGTGCTTTACAGTACCGTGATGAAGATACGTGGATGATTAGCAATGGTCCTTGGTGATCAAAGAACAGGTTGATGGTCGCTTTTCCAGGGATAAAACCACTTCAAAGTCGACATAACATTTTCGTCTCAGATTTCCAGTGGTGGCATACATATTCTTCATTCTCTGATGAATGCCTACCAGTTTTTGTTCTTCGCAGCCGTTGGAAGCATTTGCCATTAACTTCGCTATTGTTATCGCCATCAGTATTTCCCCCACACACTTCGGAAATAAAGGGACGTCCGCTAGTGTTGGCACCCTTGAAGGGGAGGTAGGGGGACCTTGAAATTGTGACAGTTTGTGACAAGGAGTGAGGAAAGTAACAAGAAATGTAACATTCCATATTTTTGTTTAAATAAAAAAGTCTAAAATCAGAAGGTTGAATCTTGAAGTTATTTTTAATATGTCAAAATTTGAAGGTATTTCCTTAATTGTGGCAAAAGTAACCTTCACATGATTTTTATTTTCACTTATACTCCTTTCTTTTATAAACATGTCAAGATAAATCCTCACAGCTGAGTAAATGGTACAACTGTAAATGACAAAAACAGATTTATATCATCTTTTCTTTAGAGGACAAAGTATCTTTCACAATGGTCATGTTAAATAGGATGACCATTGGCTTTAACCATTATTATGTTTATATTTACAGATTTCATTAAAACACATAGTTAATATTTGAAAATAAATTTTTAAAATATGATTTACAGCGTACTTCTTTGGTTTTGGACTGCAAGTATGTAATGTTTCATGTATTGTGTGACTTATACAATGTTGTATGAAATGTGACATGGTAGGAGGGGAAATGACACACTGTGACACTTTTAAAAAAAGTGGGGAGGGGTCCAAAATATTGAAAAAATATGTAATATCATTTAAAGACACCCACTAAGTGAATGTTAGAATAATCTCCTAGCTATTTGGTGGTTCTTGCACACCTGCAACGGTGGCACGCTTATTTGCATATATGGTGTAGTTACGCTCTCAAGCAGCAGCTTACTTTCGTAGAGTTTGCTCCTTATTGCGTTAGCTCCTTATTACCACATTAATTTTCGAACTATGACGAACCTCTCATAGGTCAGCAGCGGCTTGGTAGCCGTTATGGGTCACTGTTGTGATGACTGGAATCAGCTGTAAGTTACAGCTGTATGGACGAAAAGGCTAGGTCAGCGTAAAACAAATTCTCAAGCGGCAGCTTTAGACTGTCTCTTATAAAACTAAACTGTGCTTAAAATAAGCGGTAAGCTTCTTGCATCTTTTATTGAATAAAACAAGTAACTTATGGTCCAGTCTTCAGTCTTTGTATATAAGAATCTCAAATATAAGGTTAAATCAATTTAAAAATTTAAGTTAGTTTATATAATATAAAGAATAAAAAATTTTAGTTTATATAATATGAAGATACATGCAATATGAAGAATTTCGGAGGTAAAACAGCTCAGTTTTATAAACGAACAAAACATTTCAGTATCATTTCCCTTATAAATTTAAAAAGATATATATATATATATACATATATATATATATATATATATATATATATATATATATATATATATATATATATATATATAGTGAGGAATTATTGCGCTGGGCTAAAGGACAGGTAAATCCATCTTATGGAATACTATTTAATGAGAACCCAAGTACCTATAAAAATACAAATAACAAGACTCATATCACCAATTTTGATTAGAAACCACCAGAAATTTGCTTCATTTGTGTAGTTAAAAACTGCTTACTAGCTCAATCGACTATGGTAAGACCAGATCTAAGATCATGAATGAATAAAATAAATACTTTTTACCTGCAAACGGTCTCTCTGTTACCCATAGAAATGCAATAGATTTGTATTAGATAAAATGGTGACGTTACAATTAAAAATAAAGAAATATACTCGATTAAAATAGATAAAATTAAATAATTTATCAAGTAAATCTATTCAAAATTCTCTAAAACTTATAAGACATACTTTAAACACTATGAAGTTTTGAAATAATAGATTGTACAGTCGTAAAATGTTACGTGCACATTCCTTTTCAGTTTTTTCTTCTATTTGTGCCCTTTTATTCCTTAAAATTGTCCTTCTGAGATTATTTTAGAAAGTTCCGATTGTCTTCCCCGACATAACTGCAAAAAGTTAAGGTGCCAAGCAAACCCTGACAATTAAAAATTAAGGGCTATTTTCTTCTAATGTGATCAGCCGAACGATGACAGAATGGTGGAGTACTGTTCTTTGGAACCAACATTCGCGGGTTCGTATCTCAGTTTTAAAACATTGTTGCACATTATCTATGTATATTTTGCCTTCTTATTTACCTACTAAGAATAACAATGTAGAAATGAATTGAAACTGTCAACAAATGTAGGACAAAGTTGTTTATAAAGACTTAAAGATAAATATAATTTCAATAAAAAATAAAACAAATGAGATGGTGGAGTTTTCACAATCTGTTAATGTCGGCTTTACATTTCGCTAACATCATTCGTAAATCTCCACTTTTAGTGGTGGTCCTTTTCCCAGACAGTTAAGTAGCACTGCATTGAGTGCACATTTAGGCAAAGAGGATGTGATGGTGATGTTTTAACAATCTGTTAGGGCAAGGTTCCAATTTCACTAACATTACTCGTAAATCTCCATGCTGAGTGATGTTTCTTTTCCTTGACAGTCAACTAGCTACTGAGATCTCGCTCAGCCAAATACGATGAGATGGTGAGATTTAAACAATATGTTAGTGTCGGGTTTCCAATTTAGCTCATATCGCTCGTAAATCTGCACGCTGAATGATGGTCCTTTTCCTAAACAGTTAATTAGCTACTGCATTGAGTGCACATTCAGAGAAAGACGATGCGATAGGGATATTTTAACAATCTGTGTCGGGTTCGCTAAGATCACTCGTAAATCTCCACTATCAGTAATGCTTGTTTTCCTAGACAATCAACTAACTACTGCACTAAGCCAAAACGAACCCGTTTGAACGTTCGAAACGAAACTGAGCCCGTTCAGCTAAACAATCTGTTAATGTCTGGTTCCAATTCCGCTAACATAACTCGAAAATCTCTAAGATCAGTGATGGTCCTTTTTATATGCAGTCAGCTAACTTGCTACTGCACTGTGCTTTCGTACAGACAAATACGATGAAGAAAATACAATTAAAATTTCTGTTCTCTACCATACACATGGCCAAATGTATCCTGTGACCAACACAAGAAATTTATAATTGAAATAAAAAACGCATTTATTAGTACAATATTACTCGAATGATTTGTTCTTTTATGGATATTATGCCTATTAGAAGTCCCTATACAGTCTTAACACCACCAACCCCCATTTGCTTCTGAATCCACTATAAGTCTTCGACTCCATTAACCCCTTCTGGTAAAATGACGAGTCTAGATCGTCATTGGTTTTTCATTCCATACCGCACAATGACGAGTTACACTCATCATGCGACTAAAGTTACTGATAAATATGATAATTAATTTAGTTTAAAATTTCTAGTGTACTGAATTTAGCAACACTTTTGCTACTTGTGGAAATCCCAGGTCACTATTACATATTGTTTATTTAAAGTTTCTTGGTACAAGTCACTGCCAAATTGATGAGTCAGAATAAAAGAAAACCTACTAAGAAAGCAGTGTGTGTTACAAGAAACAAATTAGAAGTGAGACTCCCTGGCGATGTAAACAATTCAGAATTCCTTTGCACTTTGTTTTGGAAAGTACCACTAGCTTGAAGACTATTATCTTAATTTTACCGTTTCTGATACTTAACACTATGTAAAAAGTGGATTTTAATTACGAATATGTAAGAATTGTAAAATAAAACAAGTTTTTAAATAAAAAATAAATGGTTACTTCACGCACAGTTTTTCATTATTAAATCGTACCGGAAGGGGTTAAGAAACTACAGACTTAGGGCCGGCCTTACCAAAGTCGTTTATTGCTAACTGCGATTAACCCATGGTGCCAACCAATTGTAGGACGCAATTCTCCTTTTAAACAGAGATTAATCGAGGTTAGCCTTTGAACTATTTTGGTAAGACCAGCTCTTAATGTATTCTTATCTGTTTAAGCGATTCATGTTGTCAGAAATTTTCTATGA
>CM063501.1:81470464-81475464 GCA_032207245.1 Pardosa pseudoannulata | reverse complement strand
ATATGCAATTATTTTAGAGATAATTATTAACACATTGAAATTTAATGTTTTTCAATATATGATAATCGAGCCCATCTAGTTAGTTTAAAATAACTAAGACTAGTAATTATAACTTAACAATTAGTTATGTAATTATATGCATATCACTCTTTTTTTCTAGAAAATGAAAGAAAAATGAAATGAAGTGTTTTTGTATACATAATTTAACCCTTAATTTGACAAGATGTGTTTTCAAATATTTTTTAATTTCTGTTATTTTTCCATGTCTGTATAGACATTAGGATCTCTGTAAAAGAAACAAAAAATTATGTCATTTTCCATTTTTGAGATAATTATTGTCTGCTACTGCGAACACTGGCCATTATATATATAGTAGTTATAAATATATATATGTCCGGTGTAGCAGCTAGACTTAGCCAAATTAAGGATTAAAAAAATACTTTGCATATTTTTTAAACCTTTCTTATCTCTATTTACTTTTATATCTGCAATTATTTTAGAAATAATTATTAACGCATTGAAATTTGATCTTTTTCAATATATGATAATCGATCCCAGTCAGTTAGCTCAAAATAACAGCTAATCACTGATGAAAATAGTGGTAATATTAAAAAAAATTTTAATTTTATATTTATTTATTTTACACGTATTTCAGTAAATTTTTTTAATATTTTATTGGAGATATCCATTAATAAATTATAGACACAAATGACTTGTAAATTAATGTAAATTAGTATCTTTCCTTTTTAGTTAATAGGATCAAGTTGAATAAATGTTTTCCGACATAATCTAGAAAACTGTTCTTAAGTATAGCAATCAACAAAGTGGTATCATTAAATTTTATGCAATAATTGAAGAAGAATACAAAACAAAATTTTCAATGTACTACTGTACATACTTATCTCTAAAAATTTTTTTCCAACATAATCTAGAAAAGTATAACAATCCACAAAATGGTATCATTAAATTTCATGCAATAATTGAAGAAGAATACAAAACAAAATTTTCAATGTACTACTGTACATACTTGTCTCTAAATATTTTTTCAAACATAATCTAGAAAACTTTTAAGAATAACAATCCACAAAATGGTATCATTTAATTTCATGCAATAATTCAGAAACAATCAAAAACAAACTTTTCAATGTACTACTGCACATACTTGTCTCTAAATTACCTTTCTATAAAGCCTTGGGAAAGAATTTTATTATAATATATATGATTTAATTTAAAATAAATAAATCTGTGAAGTGTTTTAAAATTCAAAAGTTTCATAAATGCTAATGAATAAAAGTTTGGTAAAAGTTTAATAGCAGTTTATAGGAACTTTAAATTCATGCAACTGAAAAGTTAAACGGATATCGATGCTAGTTTCATTACATAAGACTGAAAACTATTGCTTTTAACTTATCACATACATTCTTGAAATGTATATGCATATGTCACAATAAATTTTCAACGATAATTAAGATAGTCAATCTAATTTAGTCAAACTAAAAACTAAACAGACTTCTTAAACAGTCTTAAATTGTAAAAAAAAATGGAATTGTAAAAGTTATCGTTGCAGAGTATCAGCAATGTGTTTAAATGTAAATGAACATAGACAAACTTTTAAAAATAAAACTAACGTTTAATTTACTTAAAACATACAAAGAAAAGGTTTAAGGCAAATAAACATGGTATAGAATCCTTTAAACTGGTAACTTAAACTGTTAAACAATATTACTACTAGTAAAAGAAAAACATTGAAAACGATTACAAAAATGAATACATTTGACCTTACTAAAACTTAGGCTAACCCAGAACCAGGCACGAGCAGAACCTCATAAAGCGAAGTTGTTTTGCACCCCTCATTACGCAGATCGACTTCTCAAGCAACAAACAAGTTAAAATGAGCCGCTTAAGTAAGAACTTGTATTATTAAATTCGTTGGAATAAATTTCCCTTACCCAATTAGAAGCTGACTATTTTATGGAGTTGAGAAGTCGGCCTGGCCAAAGGTTAGATTAAAACACGTACTTTTGACTAGTATTTTGTGTATGAGTGAACAAACCAAGGCGTTTCATTTGACAACAAATTATACTGGAATGGTAATAAAAATTTATTATGTTTGAAGTAGATAAAGCTTTTTGATAAGAAAATATTTTGCTCAATGCGTTTCTTAAATTTCTTTACATTTTATGTAAAATAAACTAACCACATATAAGGTATGTAAATAAGGACAGATATTTTAAACAGATAATTTTCTTTTTTGGAATGGCTTGAAGATATTATCGCAGATAAACATACGAAAAATATTTTTATATTGAACCCTCTTTTAAAATGGTTTGAATTAATCTAAAATTTTTCTTAAACAAACGTATAAAATTTCTGCTGCATAATTCAGTATAGTAAATTCACGAAATTACTGCATATATATACTATTACAGATAAACAGAGTAAATCATTTTGTATGTTAAACCATCTTTTTAAATGGTTTAAATTAATAATCTAATAATTAAAACAAACAAACGAATAGAAATACGTTTAAAACGAACGTATAGAAATTTCTGCTGGACAATCCAATAGAATAAATTTACGCAATTACTGGAAAAACACGATACTATAAGAACTATAAGAACACGAAAAATAATTTTTTTATGTTAAACATTCTTTTAAAGTGGTTTGAATACGTCTAAGAATTTTCTTAAACAAACATATAGAAATTTCTGATACATAATCCAATATAGTAAATTTACACAATTAATGGAAATGTATCCTATCGCAGGTAAACATACGAATAAAAATATTTTTATGTTAAACCCTCTTTTAAGATGAATTTAATTAGTCTAAAAATTTTTTAATACATAGAAATTTTTGTTTCATAATCCAATATAGTAAATTTAATACTATATCTAATATAGTAAATTTAAGCAATTGCTGGAAATATATACTATCACAGATAAACATAAGAAAAATATTTTTTATGTTAAACAATCTTTTAAAATGGTTTAAATTACTGTAATAATTTTCTTAAACAAACGTATAAAAATTTCTTCCGCACAATTCAATTTAATAAATTTACGCAATTACTGAAAATATTGTCACGAAGATTCGAATGAACACACTGTTTAACTTAACAGAAGAATTTATTGAAGCTAAGTAGCAACTCGCAACTTTACAAAATCGAGAAGTTGCCTACAGCTAGTGGGTATCAGCTTTTATACCCGAACAGAATATTCGAGAAATAACTAATTTACATATTAAAGAAAGATCTAGAATGTTCGAGAACATAAGGAAACAATAATTAACATTTTTAAATTAAAAATCCGTACAACTACCATGGTAAGCATCGAACCCACAATCTTCGGGTCTGGATATCGCACTTTGACCATTCGGCCACTGAGCTCGCTAACCAAACTTCTTTATACAGCAATATATACTATCGTAGATAAACATACGAAAAATATTTTTTTATGTTAAACCCTCTGTTAAAATGAATTGAATTAGTCTAAAAAAATTTTAATGTATTGAAAGTTTTATTGCTTAATACAATACAGTAAACCTACGTAACTATTGAAAATATATACTGGGCGAAAACGGAACTCTAATTACGATGTGTGAGGCGCCAGTCATCGCTGGTTGAGACAGAACAGACTTGCGGTTTTTGGTTTTTTTTTTATTCAAGCACGAAAAACATATGTATTAGTCACTTCTGTGTAAATCGCCCGACGATAAAGTCGGTATTCGAATTCGTTAATTCTTATTCAATCTTATTCGCATTAAAAGTTAAAGTTTTAGAAAACAGGCCTGTTCCTTGGTGTATATGTGTCCACATAATTCTTGTGTCCTGCCCTGGGAGATGGGTAAGTTACCCAATCGTTTCTATTCATTTATAATCTTGTATTACGTTTTGTAAACAATTAATTCTTTACATCTTTCTTTATTCGTAAGGGGAATTAAAGCTCCCCATATACTATTGCAGATAAACATATGAAAAATATTTTCTTATGTTAAATAATCTTTTAAGGTGAATTGAATTAGTCTAAAACAATTTTTAATGTATAGAAATTTCTGTTGCAATATCCAATATGGTAAATTGACGCAATTACTGAAAATATATACCATCGCAGATAAGCATACGAAAAACATTTTTTATATTAAACCATATTTTATAAAAGTTTGAAATAGACTAAAAAATTTCTTAAATGTATAGAAATTTCTGCTGCACAATCCCATAGAGTAAATTTACGTAATTATGACAGCAAAATGACTTTTGTAATGCAAAACTGGTCTAGTATAAAAGAAGCAATTAAACAACTTATGAAGTGAAGCTGATTTTGCAGGCAAAGTAAAGTAAAATTTCTGCTAAGAATTAGATGACTTATATGGCAACAGAATATCACTGACTTCAGAGGAGGTGTTATCAAAAATCCTTTAAAAATGTTTGATTGAAAATTCAAATTTTCAAAAACCTTGTAATAGCTACGGAAATGTTCTCAAAATAAATAGCTGTGCCTAATTACATAACTGCGTGGAAAAGTCACGTATATAATAACTTGTACAGCTGTTTTTTCTACTATAGACTACCCAAACAATAAAGCCACTTTTACAGGCAAAGTAAACAAAACTTGCAATAATTTGCAATATCTTGGAAGATAAAGTTGATGGTAATAAGAATGATAATATAAAGCTCTTTGTACGATGTCGACATTTGCCGCCACAAACTGAGTTCGATTCATAACATCTGCGATCTACATCTTATCAACATGATTTGATGCTCATTGAGCATTCATGGTATATTTTTTTTGAGTATTTTGCAGGCAGAGCGATATTTTACATTGAGAGATTTAACGGATTTATTTGAGATTTAAAGGGGGTTTTTTTAATTTATGTGTTTGCTATATTAGAAGTAGTAAATATACAGTGAAACTTCTTCGAGCAGCCACCCCTGTATAGCGGCCACCTCTCTAAACGGCCAATTTTTCATGGCACGGATTTTTCGACTCATAGGCCTAATG
>CM063501.1:81460464-81462964 GCA_032207245.1 Pardosa pseudoannulata | reverse complement strand
AAATCACCGAGGGCTCATATTTTACAGATAATCAACAGGTATAAATAGGCATAAAAAACAGATTTTTGATAACTTTATTTTGTTGGTGTCATACATAATTATACATATAATTCAGTGTGAAACTTGGGTGTCCATATTTTCAGCTAATTTCTTATAATTGGGGATATATTTAGAGCTCCCGGTCCTTAAACAATTATCTAAATGTGAGTCATTAAGCTTTGTTCGGTATTTTGATTTCAAATATTTCATATTTGAGAACAAAGACTCGTAATTGTATGTTGTTGCACAATATGAATAAATTTTTAGAGCGCATATCCTTAAAATAGGATACTTATTTTCATTACTTTGCTGGAGTTCATTGGATAGTTACTATCAAAATTGGTATGGACAGTCTTAAAATGTCGTTCAATATTACTTTTCTTGGGAATCGCAGCACTATTATTACACAACAAACAAATGCACTTCCCTTTGTAATCAACGAAACAATATAGATGTTCCCATTCATCGTTAAAATAATATGTTCTTTTTCTTTTACATTTATCCATGAAGGGTTTTGAAAGAAAAGAATTATTTCGGATTACTTGGTAGTTTTAAATGCACGGTCTACGCGTGGTCTATTCGAAATACGATCACACACTGACAAAAAATACGCAAATTAGATACGCTCAAGGGTAGCAAACTGCTAATCTATGTACAATCCTAAACTCAACTGACTACTTGCTGTATATAGGCCTTTGACAAGAGTAAGTAAATCGCTCTGGCTATCATACATTTACATTAGTCCAGCGAGGGCGCATTAAAAATCGATCGGGGGCGCCATAGCGCCCGCGGGCGCCGCGTTGCCTACCCCTGCTTTAGACCTTTGAAAAATATTGACAACTAAACTTTTCCAACAGTATCGAACACAAGCCTTACAATATATATCAAAGAGTTTCTAGCTATTTCGTTTTCACCCGAGATCAAACACACAAGAGACACATTCAGACAAGCAGTTTGTATCATAACTTAGTTTTGAAATTATATAAATATAGATACACATATAGACAAATACAAATGCAAGTTCTCAATTACAAGACTATTTTTCCAAAATTATGGAGGTCTAAAACTGTGTGTGTGTGTGTGTGTGTGTGCGTGCGTGCGTGTGTGTGTGTGTGTGTGTGTGTGTGTGTGCGTGCGTGCGTGCGTGTGTAAGAAAATTTCTAAGGGGTTTTCAGAACTTAAGTCAAGGGCTAAAAATTCCAACGTTCTGTTGCATTTTCTTTCTAACCCCTAACCTATATTGACCATTGGGGTTACAGTTTACTCCCTCAGAGAAGGGGTTTGAATAAGTATAACTCTACATATCCCTAGCGGATAATTTAGTTAAATTTCCAACAAAAAGGAGATGCAAGCTGTCGGAGGCAGATTTTTCCTACAGATTTCGACTGAGATGTTGACCCAGGTGTTAAAGATCTTCTACATATAACTTCATGGTAGCTAACCCCTCAGTTTGTCCTGTCCCTATGATGAAATGGGAACCCGTCTTCCAACGTTCTGTTAATAAAGGTGTTTAGCTAAAACGGTGTCATCTTTATTGGCCATTACTGCAACCAAGCATCTTGAAGTCAGTCTTATTACACACACACACACATGCATACATATATATATATATATATATATATATATATATGCATATATATACACACATATATATATATATGCATATATATACACATATATATACATATATCTACATATATATATACATATATCTATATATATATATATACATATATCTATATATATATATATATATATATATATATATATATATATATATATATATATCTATATATATATATATATATATATATATATATATATATATATATATATATATATATATATATATATGCATATATATACACATATATATATACATATATATATATATATATATATATATATATATATATATATATATATATATATATATATATATATATACATATATATATATATATATATTCATATATATATACATACATATATATATATATATATCATATATATATATATATATATATATATATATATATATATATCTTTGTATATATATATATATATATAGGCATATATATACATATATATATATATATATATGCATATATATACACATATATATATATATATATATATATATATATATATATATATATATATATATATATATATATATATATATATATATATATATATATATATATATATATATATGTATATTCATATATATACATATATATATATTCATATATATATACATACATATATATATATATATATTCATATATATATACATACATATATATATATATATATATATATATATATATATATATATATATATATCTTTATATATATATATATATATACATATATATATATATATATATATACATATATATACATATATATACACATATATACATATATATATATACATACATATATATACATATAT
>CM063501.1:81432964-81457964 GCA_032207245.1 Pardosa pseudoannulata | reverse complement strand
AGAAAATAAAGAATTTTTGAAAAAAGAAATACGCTTTATTTTAGTAGATTCTTCCGAAGGCTTATCGGTAGAAAAATACGTACTGATCAATTTATAGTTGTGAGAGCCACCAGCCAGAGTTCTTAATGGTAGTCATATGGAGGACGCTTAGTGGCATGGAGGAAGCTAAACTAATAATATAAAGAATTATATATAATGCCTATAAAAGCAGGAATTAATGTTAGTGTATTCGAACTTGCCAATGGAAAGAACAAAAGATGGTAGCTATGTTTTGAAATAAAATGACATCATCACCCGAAAATTATTTTAGGATACACTTATAATTATGTTGGTTAGTTTTTAAGGTTAAAAATATCATTACACACGCACACACACATACACAGATATTTATATATACATATGTGTTTGTTTATATACAATGTGTGTGTTTATACACAATTTGTCATGCGTATTTTCTTTCTTTTACTTTTCTAAGGTGTGTGAATCATTTTTACCTCTAACAAATTTCACGCTTATAAATATCCTTTAACTTCATAAATATCCTTTAAACATATCTTATGATTTTGTTTTCGTAGCCATTTAAAATATTGTGTCTTTTCTTTTTTACAGTAAATATTGTAAGACTTTTGTAATGTACATACAACCTATACACCAGTGTTCGTTACAAGGGGGAAACACAGAATGAATATAATACCTTATGTAGATTCAGACATTTATTCTATACATTTATTTACAAAAATACTTGGTTAACATAATCATCAATCATTTATATCTTCTATTTACACTGTTATTATCCCACAACTCTTTATAAGGAATTATTATTATTAACAGAGGCCTAAGTCAAAGGACTGTAAATATTATTTATAAATTACCTCCATTAAAGTCACAGGGGAGCAGGCAGGGGCTTTCCTCACGGGCATACGGGACGAGTTGGTGATGGTGAGCGGGGTGGTCTCGGTCCGGGCGCACAGGACGAGCTGGTGCTAGTGGATCCTTGTTCCACTTCTCTCGACTGCCCACTTCTAACCCTCAGCTCTCACTCCATTTCCAAAACCTCACCTCGGTCCCAACGCCCCTTTTTTTTCTTATTATCCAATCCCTTCCTTCGGGAAAATTTTCCCACATCAAATGCCCTTCGGGAGTGCAGGTGGGCTCATTAAAGTAGCCCCTTTTTGTTCAAGCTGACATTACATTTTAGCCCCTGCTCCCATAATTCACGCTTACAGTTCTGTGCGAGCTTGACCGTTATGCTGCCATTCCGTGAAGTATCCTCTCTGCAGGGGTCCCTAAACTTGACGTAAATAATTGGGGTCTTAAATTCGTCAAGGAAAATCCTCCCACGGCTATGCATGCACGTGCAACTCACCGTGAGAAAGTACCTCGGTACAAAGACAAAAGTCATTCGGGTCATTTTTTACCCTAAACTGAAATTTTCCTAAGCTCATTATTCAAAATGTACAAAGATGAGCTCCACATTTATCAATATATCATTCAATGATTACTGCTGTGACAGTGTATTTGTGCTCCCTTTGCTTTCCGTTGCATATTATACATTTTACAGGGGCGCAACAAACTGCAAGAATAGTGGGTAAATAAAATATTAGGATTTCATAAGCATATATGTAATGTAAAAATTTAATACTTTAGTCTTAAACTAAAACTACTAACTCCTATATCAAAAAAACTATTAAATCCGGATTTCTTCATAGTCTTAGTAGCCTCCCTGCTTTAAACTCTTCTGTCTTAGAAAAATCTCCTTCCTTTTGGCGAAATTAATTAGCAATCCTACTTTGCTGATTAAGCACATTCCTTTTCTCAAGCCTGTGGGGTCTTCAAAGTTATACAAGGCAGCACGATCATTTATTGAGAGAGAGATTTTTGCTGTTGGATGTTGGATGTTGCTAAAGTTCACTTGATAAATCTTATTCTTTTCACCGACGACTACACCCCTTCGACCCCGTTACATCCCTGAAGCATGGCATGCTACACTATGTTTCATATATTTTCTGCTCCTTTTCTTTTCTTTTTGATGTTTCTATGGTGTTCGATACATTTTTTACCTTTATCATGTTTAACTTATGTAAATTTCTTAAAGTTGGAGAAATTTTTCAAAAAAATCTTATTTTATTTTAATGGTTATTTTAAATATTCAGAATTACATACCGTAATTTCGCACGTATAGTATGTACCATCGTGTAGTACGCGGACGCGATTTTTTATTTAAAAAATTTCATAAATCATCAGATAATCCGCACCACTAGATAATCCGCGGACTATACGAGCAAAAATATGTATTTTAGTATGAAAATATTTCTCTGTTCCTATATATCGGCCTATATTTCTCTGTTGGAGAACACAGCAATGTAAATCATCCTCTAATGTAGGTCATTGTATTTTTCCACGACGATTGGATCTCTTTCATCTCGTATTTTAATGTTT
Source organism: Pardosa pseudoannulata (assembly GCA_032207245.1). Classification (NCBI taxonomy): domain Eukaryota; kingdom Metazoa; phylum Arthropoda; class Arachnida; order Araneae; family Lycosidae; genus Pardosa; species Pardosa pseudoannulata. Next base: position 81,455,525 of record CM063501.1, on the reverse strand, counting down.
CCTTTGGCTTGAGCCAATTTCTTACTGCTTTTACGTCGCCCTTCTGAATTACTCTCAGCTTAAAATCAGCAGTCAAACTGCGACGATGTTTTAAAGACATAATGAATGGCCAATATTACCGCAAATCAAAACTTTGAAAACAAAACACACTGTTACGAGTGATCCTCGTGGTGAAATGACCTTCTACCCTCAACCTTCGATCTTGAAGCCATCCACTCGGTGTTCTCAATCGAAGCTGTAAATAGTGACTATCGATATGTTACTGTATTTCAGGACACAATTTAAGATTGCGCTACTTGGCTACTACTGATTCGTTCTGCTTTATGGGTTGTATTTTTTTTCACGGTTTATTACCGATACGATACGATGTTTTCTTAGCATCCCGTGAGTTGTACTTTTGTTTACATTTGATCATCTGCCGTTTAAGCCAGCGGTTCTTAACCTATGGGTCGCGACCCAAAATTGGGTCGCGAAGCATATTTCTTGGGTCGCGCTGAGTCGAACCAAAAAAGTTAGTAATACACCAAATAATAAGTAATACCAACACCTCCTAGAACAAGTTAAATCCTGAAATAGATATAAGGTGCTCCTTGACAAGCATTCAACCGAGGTTTGAAGATCTTTCAAAATGTATTCAAGCATAAGGTTCTCATTAAAACTGTATGACTTGCATTTAAAATTTAAAAAACTTAACATATGTATTGATATTTCTTTTTTTTTAGGAATAAGTTAAAATGTCAATTATTTTCAAAAAGTTATAAATATATTTTAATTTGGTCAATAAAAATTATTAAAAACACTTGATTATTAATTAAATTTTCCTTGGATCGAAAAGTACTTTTGTTTATCTTTATTATTAAAAAAAAATAAATAAATAATTTGAAAGTTAAAAAAAATCATCATCGTAGGATTGAAGATTTTTTAAAAATACGCTCTAAAATAAAGCAATGAAAAAGTTTTGACTTATTTTGGGTCGCGACATGAACATATTTCTCAAATTTGGGTCGCGGCTTAAAAAGGTTAAGAACCACTGGTTTAAGCAACGTGATTTTCCCCCCTTTCTTCCAATTTCGATTATTTCAGCGATGAACAACCAGCAGATAGTTCGAGGATGAAGAAATTTGCTTTTTAAACACAAATAATCCGCGGACTATACATGCGAATTTTTTTTTCACACGGTAATTATTTAAAGTAAAAGTTTTAACATAAATGTAGTTCCGGTCATTTTTTATCCGTGTATAATATTCAATGCATAAAAAGATGACCACCGTAATTTTCAATATGCTACTCCATTAATTTCGCTATGACAATGCTGCTTTCCATGCATTTCATTGTATATTACTTGTTTTCTATTGATACAACTGAGAAACCATTCCTGTATAGTTCACAGTAGTGGTTAGTTTCTATGCCCAAATTGTCATTTTGTTTTGGTATATGCCATATACAGCAAGTGGGAGCCAAGGTGGTTCAGTCGACCAAGGCATCTATCTCATAAATCGAAGGTAATGAGTATAGGAGGGTATTTATTCCTGTATAGTTCACGGTAGTGGTTAGTTACTATGAGCACTTGTAATTTAGTTTTTGGTATATGCCATATCGAGCAAGTGAGAGCCAAAGTGGTTCAGTCGGCAAAGGCATCTGTCTCATAATTGGAAGGTAATGAGTATAGGAGGGTATTTATTCCTGTATAGTTCACGGTAGTGGTTAGTTACTATGAGCACTTGTAATTAAATTTTTGGTATATGCCATATCGAGCAAGTGAGAGCCAAGGTGGTTCAGTCGGCAAAGGCATCTGTCTCATAAACGGAGGACAATGAGTATAGGAGGGTAGTTAGAGAATATGATACCAATTTAAAATAACTCGTTTTCAAATATTTTCTTTTAAAAAGTAAAAGTAAAGCGTAATAATTCCTTATATAATAATAGCCAAAAATATCTGTCCGTCTGTCCTCGAATTTATGAAAGTTTGGACCTGGAATGGATAGAGTCATCCATATTGGATTCTTAATGAGTAAGATTTAGCAAAATTCAAAGTGATTAATGTTTATCGTCTGCTAAACTATCGATCCGATTCTAACATAAATTTGTATAAATATGCTTCATATCTCAGCAAAAAATACTGTCGTCTTTTAAAAGTTTGAATTCCATGTCTTTCCCCTTTTACGAGCCTTTAATGCCATTATTGCAAACCGTATTTTAACTTGTTAAGAGCAAGCGATCAAATTTATCAATTCATCACATAAATAGGTAATAATAATATTTATTTTACAGCATTATGACGTCTTTCCTTTAACCATCACATTTCGTCATTTCTTATTTTAAATTATTTAAATCTCGTATGCATTATTTTTATACATTTTATCACTGAACTTAGATATTATGTAAACAATTTTCTTTTATATTTGGCTTAAATAGGTTATCATTTTAGATGTAGAATCACCAGAAAGTTTTTTTGTTTTAGAATACAATTATAGCTAAGTTAGTTTGATCACATATCCTATATAATAATATCCTAAGTTATCTGTCCATCTCTCCTCGAATTTATAAAGCGGTTGGACCTGGAATGGATAGAGCCATCCATATTATATTCTTGATAACTTACGGGTATCAAAATTCAAAGTGATTAAAGTTTATCTTCTGCTAAACTATCGATCCGATTTTAAAATTAATTGGTATAAATAGCTTCATATCACAGAGAAAAATAATGTCGTCAAACTTTCAAAATCCACTCTTCCCCTCTTTTCAAGCGTTGAATTCCATTGTTTCAAGCCCTATTTTTCCCGTTTAAGAGCATGCGATTAAATTTATCAATTTATCAAATTATAGATAGATAAAAATAACATTTTTATACACAGCCATCTATATAGAAGGCCTGCGCACTTAAAAACATGGCGGCGGCCGAAGGCGGTTTCCCTCCTATAATCCTCAAGTAAATTGTGTTATGCCTTTTACTACTCATCAAAATATTTTTTTCAAAAAATAAACTAAGGATATTCAATTATTTCACTAACTTGAATATTGATTAGTAGAAAATTATTTTGCTATAGATTTTATTTGTGTGTCAATTTATATTTAAATTTTAGTTACCAAAATAACTTTATACACTACACGAGAACAGATACGATACATAGATAAAATTTTAAGCAAAGAAATTACATTTGCAAAAAATTACACAACTGGCATCTTTTTTTTTCTTTTTACTTACCTTTTATTAAATGGTCCCATGGAAATAAAATGTCTTAATCTTTATTCATAAAATAGGATCCTTTACGGATCACATTAAAGTTAAAATAAATAAAATCCTTAAGGATTATATTAAAGGTAATGTTAAAAAACACTGCCTTAGTATAAAATCATAGAGCAATTTATCCCTGACAAATTTCACAAACTCATGCAAAAATATTATGCTGAGGCAAAATTTTTTACAGTTTTATTTACGTATAACATCTGATACTGATTTGTACTACATAAACAATGAAACATAATTCAATAGTATACAGAAAAAAAAAGTAAAAATGTTGTTACAAGAAATATTTTAAAAAAATTTTTTTATTTTATCATGACAAGAAATAGTATCACTCGAGATAATTTTAATTTTGATATTCTCTTTACAGAAATTATCTTTTATAAGCAAGGTGCAGAAGATAATAAAATTGTGAATATTAAACGTGAAAATTTTCTGAAATATTAAAATACGTAAATTAACGTTGTATATTTGCTAACTATTAAATATTTTAGAAAATAGTACAAAAATATAAAGCTATTAACGAAAATAATTAAATTAGTAAAAATCTTAATCAAATTTTATTTAAAATTATCTTAATAAAAGTTATACTTACATTATAAAAAAAAAATTGTTAATATTTAAGAGCATTTTATCATTTCAGAAAAGAACAAATTATTCATTGTTAGTCAATATTCATTATATATATATATATATATATATATATATATATATATATAGTTTTTCCAGCATTATGACGCCATTCCTTTAACCATCTTATTTAATAATTTCTAATTTTAAATTATTTAAATCTACATTATTTTCATACGTTTCAACACTGAACTTAGATATGACTTAAATAATTTTGTTTTATACTTGAATTAAATAATAAATTAGATACATATGTGATAATGTTAAATTTATTTATCGATTAGTTTTGATTGCAAGATAATTCTCAGCCTAAAAACAAACCATTTTTTTACCTGCCTCATAAGGTAATATACAATTCTGGAAAATTAAAAATTTTACTGATCCCGTCATTTGCGGGCTATATGCTAGATTCTTATTTATAAATAAAAATAAAAACACATAATTTCTAAAATTTATATCTATTCTAATATTCTAATACTTATAATTTATAATATTTATAATATTTTTATCTAATATTTCTAATATTCAAAGCACTTACCTGGATTACTCTAGTTATGTGAGAAATATTACTAGTTTAATTCATTTTCTAAAATAAAAGCTTAGTAATTGCTTGGAATATATAAATAAAAAAATGACAATATTTTCTACAAAAATTTTTTTTCATTGAATCACTTTTCTGAACATAATTTTATCAAAATACAATATAAATGTAAATATTATTTACCATCAGTGACAAGAAAAAGTACTTCACTCGAGATAATTCAGATTTTGATATTCTCTTTAGCAAGAAATTATCTTTTTACTAAGCAAGGTGCAGAAGATAATAAAATGGTGTGAATATTAAACGTGAAAATTTCTGAAATATTAAAATACGTGGGAAATTAAAAACGTTGTAATATTTGCCTACCTATTAAATATTTATGAAAATAGTACAAAAATATAAAGCTATTAACGAAAATAATTAAATTAGGTAAAAATCCTTGAATCAATATTTTTATCTTAAAAATTCATCTTAATAAAAGTATATTAGCTACATTGATAACGGAGTGAATTTGTTAAAATATTTAAGAGCATCTTTATCATTTCAGAAAAGAACAAATTATTCATTGTTAGTCAATATTCATTATATATATATATATATATATATATATATATATATATATATATATACATATATATAATATATATTTTTGTTATGACGATTTTTAACCATCTTATTTAATATTCTAATTTAAATTATTTAAATCTACATATTTTATACTATAACATAACTTAATATTATAAATAATTTTCTTTATATGGCTTAAATAATAAATTAGGTACATATGTGATAATTTTAAATTTAAACATCGATTATTTTTGGTTGCAAGATAATTCTCAGCTAAAAAACAATCCATTTTTTTACATGCCTCATAGGGTACTTTACAATTCTGGAAAATTAAAAATTTTACTGATCATGTCATTTGACGGGTAATATACTAGTTTCTTATTTATATGTACAAATAAAAAAAAATAATTTCTAATATTTATAGTTTATAATATCTAATACTTATAATTTATAATATTTATAATATTTTTATCTAATATTTCTAATATTCAAAGCACTTATAATATATATTATTATAAAATATTATATTTTAATTATTTTCTATATATAAAAATATTATAATATATATAAATAAATAAATGAAACTTTTTCTGCAAAAATTTATTTACTTTTAAAAATTGAATCACTTTTCTGAACATAATTTTATCAAAATACAATATAAATGTAAATATTATTTACCATCAATGACAAAAAAAAAGTAATTTACTTCACTCGAGATAATTTGGATTTTGATATTCTCTTTAGCAAGAAATTATCTTTTTACTAAGCAAGGTGCAGAAGACAATAAAATGATGTTAATATTACATGTGAAAATTTCTGAAATATTAAAATACGTGGGAAATTAAAAATGTTATAGTATTTGCCTACCTATTAAATATGTATGAAAATATTACAAAAATATAAAGCTATTAAACGAAAATAATTAAATTACGAAACAATCCTTGACTCAATATTTTTATCTTAAAAATTCATCTTAATAAAAGGATATAAACTACATATTGATAACGGAGTGAATTTATTAAAATGTTTATGAGCATCTTTATCATTTCAGAAAAGAATAAATTATTCATTGTTAGTCAATATTCATTATATATATATATATATTATATATATATATATAAATATAAATATATATATGTATATATATATATATATTTTATATATATAAGAATTATGTAAGATCATGCATTTAACTGACTATATTACTTTTTTGCTGCATTTTAGTGAAATGACTGTGAGAATGTATTTAATTTAGATATAATAATAGCCTAAGATATCTGTGAATATATCTCGAATTTATTAAGTGTTTGGACTTGGAATATATAGAGACATATATTGGATTTATGTTTATTATAAAAATTCAAACGAGTAAAATTTATCTTCTCCTATATACTATATATATTCCAAAATAAATTGGTATAAATATGATTCATATAACAACAAAAAAATACTGTATCTTTATAACGTTCGAAACCCACTCCTTCCCCTCTTTTCGAGCGTTTAATGACATTATCCAAGCCCTATTTTCCCCGGTTAAGAGCAGGTGACTAAATTTATCACATAATAAATAGGTAAAAATAATTAATTTGATTTTTCTAGCATTATGAAGTCATTCCTTTAACCATAACATTTAATCATTTTTTATTTTAAATTAGTTAAATATCGTCTGCATTATTGTCATAAGTTTTATCACTGAACTTAAATATTACTTACATAATTTTCTTTTATATTTGGCTTACATAATAGATTAGGTACATATGTGATAATTTTAAATTTAATCATAGATTATTTTTTGTTGCAATGGATATTTTATCACCAATATTAACAACGAATTCTTCTCACAAAAGTTAATGAGTCTATTTCAAAGACTAATAAATACCTAGCGTTTAAGTTATGTATCTTTGAAATCTAAGAAGTTTGTTCGTTTGTGTATTTGTTTTTATACATAACCACACGGTTTGACTAAATGAATTCAACGGGATTCTAAACTGCATTCACAGCATCGAGAGACTCTAGAGGAGTATGAAGATAAACAAATTATTGAGCGTGTACTAGATAATTCTCAGCCAAAAAACAAACCATTTTTTTACCTGCCTCATAGGGTACTTTACAATTCTGAAAAATTAAAGATTTTATTGATCCCGTCATATGACGGGTTATATGCTAGTAAATCAATAAGATGCAGTAGAATTTGTGTTTTATATATTTACTTAGTGGGATAAATGAAGGATAATTTCTTATTTAAAAAACCTTATTGTTATTAAACCTTATTGTTTTTGTTTTGAAAGGAAAAGAAAGGATTTCATTAAATTAAAACAGAAGAAATCCACGTTATTCTTTGATGCTTTATTCCCTACAAGTTTTCTTCATTTTTTCTGTATTTTACTTTTCTAACACGGAAGAATTGTCAAAATTAACAATCATGCAAAAGAAGCAGATGTAAAAACCATTGTGATAAATGTAATAAAAATGTTTGCAGAAAATGTGTTTCAAAAACAGATTTTATATGTAAAAAATGTTTTCCATGAATTTTTTTATAATAAACATTTTATTTCAATTCATTTGCAACTATTGTCTTTGCAAAAAAAAACTTCAATTTTTTTGCATGAGTCGAATTGGCACTCTTCGGTAAAAATAGGTATATGATCAACATCCATAAATCTAGTGTTAAAAAAGACATAAACCTTATTGTTTTTGTTTTCAACGGAAAAGTAAGGAATTCATTAAATTAAAACAGAAAAAAGCCATGTTATTCTTTGATGCTTTATTCCCTACAAGTTTTCTTCATTTTTTCTTTATTTTACTTTTCCAACACGGAAGAATTGTCAAGTTTAACAATCATGCAAAAGAAACAGATGTAGAAACCATTGTGCTAAATGTAATAGAAATGTTTGCAGAAAATGTGTTTCAAAAACAGATTTTAGATGTAAAAAATGTTTTCCATGAATTTTTTATAATAAACATTTTATTTAAATTAATTTACAAGTATTTTCTTTGCAAAAAAACTTCAATTTTCTTGCATGAGTCAAATTGGCACACTTCAGTAAAAATAGGTATAGGTATAGGTAAAATAGGTAAAAAATAGGCTTAAAAAAGACATAAACTTTATTGTTTTTGTTTTGAACGGAAAAGTAAGGATTTCATTAAATTAAAACAGAAAAAATCCATGTTATACTTTGATGATTTATTCCCTACAAGTTTTCTTCATTTTTTCTTTATTTTACTTTTCCAACATGGAAGAATTGTCAAAATTAACAATCATACAAATGAAACAGATGTAGAAACCATTGTGCTAAATGCAATAGAAATGTTTGCAGAAAACGTGTTTCAAAAACAGATTTTATATGTAAAAAACGTTTTCCATGATTTTTTTATATTAAACATTTTATTTAAATTAATTTGTAACTATTTTCTTTGGAAAAAAACTTTCTTGGAAAAAAATTTTCTTGCATGAGTCAAATTGGCTCACTTCAGTAAAAATAGGTATATGATCAACATCCGTAAATATAGTGTTAAAAAATACATAAACCTTAATGCTTTTGTTTTGAACGGAAAAGTAAGAATTTCATTAAATTAAAACAGAAAAAAAGCCATGTTATTCTTTGATGATTTATTCCCTACAAGTTTACATCATTTTTTCTTTATTTTACTTTTCCAACACGGAAGAATTGTCAAAATTAACAATCATGCAAAAGAAACAGATGTAGAAACCATTGTGCTAAATGTAATAAAAATGTTTGCAGAAAATGTGTTTCAAAAACAGATTTTATATGTAAAAAATGTTTTCCATGAATTTTTTTATAATAAACATTTTATTTAAATTAATTTGCAACTATTGTCTTTGCAGAAAATCTTCAATTTTCTTGCATGAGTCAAATTGGCTCACTTCAATAAAAATAGGTATATGATCATCATCCGTAAATATAGTGTTAAAAAAGCCATAAACATTATTGTTTTTGTTTTTAAATTAAAAGTAAGGAATTCATTAAATTAAAACAGAAAAAAAAGCCATGTTATTCTTTGATGCTTTATTTCCTACAAGTTTTCTTTATTTTATTTTTTTTACTTTATTTTACTTTTCCAACTATCCTTAAAATTTTTCATTATATATCGTCTATCAAAAGCGTTTCATTAATTTGAACAGTAAAACAATAAGGACTAGCATTGATACTTTATTATGGTCTACATTTCGTTTTTCATTAACCGCAGAAGATTCTAGAAACGGGCATTTTCCCCCGGTAAAGAATGGCGGATTCTTTTCATTTGTCGGGTAGAAATTGACCTTTTTTTCTTTCTTTCTTAACCCCCACCTCCTTTTCTTCCTTCAGAAACTAAATCAAAAGTTTCATTATTCAAATTTTAATGAACTGATGCCGTTTATGAGACAGTTTTGTTTTAAAGCTCAGGGCAACTGTGACGTCCCAATTTTTATCTCAAATGAAATTCATTTATTAAACTTTTAATTAGTTTTTAGAATCTCCCTTTTGTAAAAGAGCAAGTTGACGTTATTCTGTCTTTTTAAGTGTTTTTTTCCTCTAGGAAAATCAACTTTAAGACAGACCAGGGGAGTGTTCTTGTGATATGAGATAGAAATATCGTTCTTTTTGCAGATGTCATGTTTCATTTTTCATTTTTATTTTAAGGAATTAATTAACATAAATTTTTTAATGCAATTTTTTATTCTTAATAATACACACACACACACATATATATATATATATATATATATATATATATATATATTATATATATATATATATATATATATTATATATATATATATATACATATATATACATATATAATACACATATATATACATATATATATATATATATATATACATATATATATATATAATATATACACATATATATATACATATATATATATGTATATATATATATATACACATATATATACATATATATAAATATATATACATATATATACATATATATATACATATATATATACACAATATATATACATATATATATACAACAGATATATATATATATTATATATATAATATATAATATATACATATATATATATATTTATATATGTATAAATTATTCTTATATATAATAGAATATTTCCTAATATATTTTATAACATACATATTAATATTAAGAATATAAATTCATATATTATATAAATATACAAATACTATTAAAAATATAATTTTACTATTACATATATTTAATTATATATATAATATACAATATCTGTATTAAACACATGGACAGACAGATCAACTGGAACAAATTTTATCAATTACGCGGTAATATATTCAATATTTTAAAAATAAATACCCCATCAAAATAATTAATAATTTATTTAAAAATTTACAATTTTATTAACAGAGTCAAAACAGGATAAATCTTTGTAATATATATTACATATATGTTCATATATTTATTATACTATGAAGAAGAATTTATCAATAAAAAATTATTGTAAATAAAATATTTTTAAATTAGTTCAAATATTTCTTATTTTAAAAAAAAGAATTACTGTGAACTTTGAGAATTCAAAAAGGACTTATTTTAAACCAAATTCATCTAATACCAAAATGTAAAATGTAAACAACAAGGATCCGGTGGATCGAGGAACTCGATTCAGATCTGAGGGTCATCAGAGTCAAACACTGGAGAAGTCTGTTCAAAAAGAAGGCTGCATGGAAATCAATTCTAAGGAACTCCCTGGTCCACTGAAGAAGAATGATGTATCTTAAGTAAACCAACCAGCTTAAGAAAAATTATATTCTAAAAGAAATTTAAGATGATTCTATAAGTAAATGACAACCTTTGGTAAAATGTCTTTGATTCTTTTTTAATTCTTTGGTTCTTTCTTTTTTAGACTTTTTATTCTCTTATTAAACCACTAATGAGCCATTTGACTATACATATAAAGTTCAATGCTAAAAACTTAACTGCAGCCCAAAAAACAAAGACTCAATATTTTGAAACTCACAGATTATGTTCTCAGAATCAAACACTTGAGAGTTTTTCAAAAGATTCTTGGAATTCAATTCTAAAGAATTCCATATGTTATACATAAATATAATATGTATCTTATATATATATATATATATATATAGTATATATATATATATATAATATAATATTAATACATTCTATATATAATGATATATATGACATAATAAAATATATTTCAATATATATATAATATATGTTGTAATATGTGTGTGGTTGTGTGAAGTGTGTGTATTCAAAAAGATTTATATGCTATAATAATGAAATAAAACAAGAAAATTATTAGAATGTTCAATGAGGGTTCTCAGAGTGAAACACTTAAAGTTGTCCAAAAAAATTGTTAATTCAATTCTAAAGAACTCATATTTCTGAAACAAGAAGAATATGTATCTAACTAAATAATTGTATAATTATATTAAAAAGAAATTTATAATTCTATATAAATATAATTATACATAATAAAATTTATTTTGTGTGTGTGTACTAGCATTAAGAATAAGGGATCAAAAAAGATTTAATGTAAAGAACCACTGAGGAAAAAAAAGATAAAAATTCGCTGAATTTAGGAATTATTTAGATCTGATTAATAATCACTAGAAATATTTCAAAAAAGATGTTAATTCATAATGCTAAGGAAGGTTTTTTTTATATGTTTATAAAAAGAATGATGTATCTTAAGTAAAAACCAGCTTAGAAAAATATATTCTAAAAGAATTTAATCGATTTATACGTAAATGACAACCTTTGGTTAAATGTCTTTGATTCTCTATTAATTCTTTGGTTCTTTCCTTTTAACTATTCTCTTATTAAACCACTCGCTAGCCATTTGAAAATATAATAAATATAAGATATATAAGCAAGTAAAAAGCTTAGGCTGCAGAACATCCACAGAAGGATTTATCAATAAATAATAACTTTTTAAAATTTTCAAGTTGTGGCCATGACATCCATGACTGTTCTTTATAAACATAATAAATCTTAAGTTTAGACAGAAAAAAAAATATAAATAAAAAATATATTTGTACATGTATATACATATATATGTAAATATATATTGTGTGTGTGTGTGTGTGTGTGATATATAAAATATATATGTATATATATGTGTGTGTACATATGTGTGTGTATATAAACATACAATATATGTGACAAACAATTAAAATATATTAGCATAAAAGTGTGTATACATAATGCATATATGAGTGTATATTCAACTTATAAGATATCTATAATAAATGTAAATAATATTACAAAAAGTACTAGATAGGATAAAATCTACAAAAAATGGGGTGGATTTCGAACTCGCTTTTAATTTTGCCTAACTCATGAAAAATTGTCCAAAAAGATTCTGTGTCATCATCCAGGTAAACTGCATATTAAACAATTGTAGAATTATTTTTTAGTGCGTATATATATATATGTATATGTGTGTGTGTGTGTGTGTGTATACACTTATATGTGTGTGTGTGCGCGTGTATAATATATGCATACATTATGCATATATGAGTTTGTATTCAACTTATAACTGTATATTTATATAAACATAAATATTACTGTTACAAAAAGTACTAGATAGGAAAGAAGGATCTACAAAACTACTGTTTTTGTTTAAAATACTAAAAGTTTTCATAAAAATTAATCTATTGAAATACCAATCATTAAAATCCTCTTCATACACTGCATATTAGGCAATTGTAGATTTTTTTTTCGGAATGCTTAGCATTTAATAAAATGAATGTTGAAATTAATTGTTTTCGTTTAAAAGCCAGAAAAAGAATCCCTGAAACGGTTGAAGGAGGTGGATCAATTTAATCAGTTTTTAATTTCCTGTCTGCATTGCCTAGCTTCCTTCTCATTAGGCTTTTATACTCGGTTGGAATTTTATGTGATTGAATGAGTTGATTTAAAATATCTAAAATTAGCTTTAGACTTTTATGGTTTCTAAAATTTATGTATTTGTGATCAGCCGTTTTATGATTTCAAAGTATTAGCTCCGTTAAGAACAGATAAAAACATAATTCGACGTGGACGCTACATAACTTCTTTGTTAGCTTATTAAGTTATGCATATTTTTGCTGTACTTCAATTAAATTTATTTACTTTTATGTAAGACATTGATTTAAACTTCATTTTAATGGGAGACTTGATCCTCAAATCATAAAAAAATATGATGACACCACATGACTTTCTTGTGCACATATTAAATTACACATAAATACGTTAACCTAGCATACGCAGATATAATTCCAAAAATGATTCCGTATTGAGACTAAAGAAATATACAAAGCATATTATCCTGAATATTGAGGTTAAAAAACTTATAGCGTTGATTTTCTGTACATACAGAACAATTATAAATTTCAGCATATATAAATTTAAATCATTACACACTCAAATAACAGTTGTGTTTTGTGTTTAAGATTATAAGAAGTTATAGCAGAAGAAAAGAACTCATTATAAAACACATATTACTGGCTCTAAACTTACTACGAAACAGTACTCTTCCCAAATGGAAATTCTTTTTGCAAGAAATCTAAGAAGTTAGTGCCTCCGAGAAATGACGTACATTTTCAGAAGGATTATTGAAAATTTGACAGGAAATATTTCAATCCTATCCAGCGTCATTTTCATTTCTGATATCGTCCAAGTGATTTCGGAATAGATGAAAGCAATAAAAAATCGAATTGGAGGTGGAACTTGGGATATATATATTTCTTTTCTTTTTGTACATATAGAAATTTGCATAGAATGTAAGCATTGACTGAGTATGAGAATTTTAAAATCTCCGCAGGTAAATCGCGAAAATCTCAAAATTGTTTCCACATTGGATTCATAAAGGAAACGCAATTTGTATCCGATAGTATTTCCTTTTGGTTTTTAGTTTAATATGTCCTGAAATAAAGTCATTACTCTTTATGTTATAAATGTTCACTTTAAAAGTATATAATAGGATGTTATAATGGACTTAAAACAGACATATTTAATCATTTTTTATAAAAAATAATTGATAACATTTTCCAATCATCCTTAAAATATATTTAGATACGCTTAGTACTGGAATTTTGTTTCCGAAAAATTAAATTTTGACCCCAAAAATTGGATCAACTTCATTACACATTCAGTTATATTGCTTTTATAGAATTTTTATTGCTTCCAATCTAAAGAAATTGTCAAACCTGCAAGAAACATATTATCTTATTTTTTATTTAATACCCCATACAGAGGAAAGTTTCTTAAGTTGTTCCCCTTAAAAAAATTACGAATAACCTGTATAATAATAGCGTAAGTTATCTGTCCGTCTGCCCTCGAATTTATGAAGCGGTTGGACCTGGAATGGATAGAGGCATCCACATTGCATTCCAGATGTGTTAGGGTTGGTAAAATTCAAAGCGAATTAAATTTATCTTCTCCTAAACTATCGATCCGATTCTAAATTAAATTGTCATTAATATACTTCATATCACAGCGAATAATGCTATCGTCTTTAAAACGTTCGCAATCCACCCCTTACCTACCTGGTTAAGAGCAGGCGATTAAATTTATCAATTTATCCCATAAAAAAGAGCTAAAAATAACATTTTTCTAGCATTTTGACGTCATTCTTTAAACCGTCTCATTTAATCCTTTCTTATTTTAAATTATTTAAATATCATCTGTATTATTTTCATACATTTTATCTCTGAACATAGATATTACTCTACATAATAATAACCCAAACGTCTATAAATAACTAAAAACGTGTTATAATGCACGCATTCAAAATCTGGTTCAAAATCTATAAGTCGAAATATACAGGATTCGTCGTGTTCACATACTCTCATATATTTCCAAAAAAACATCTTTTTTAAATCATGGTGGAATCAGAAAGGGAAGATCAAACAAAACCCTCAAGGTCAAAGTTTACCGTATTAAACTACTATCCTTACACCACGTATAAGCGACAGTAAAAATTTATAATTTCATGAAGTATAAATCTTAATATATACCTACTTATATCATTACATAAAATTTTATAAGGCTTTTACGAATCCCGTATATAATAATAGCCTAAGTTATCTGTCCTTTTATCCTCGAATTTAAGAAGCAGTTGGATCTAGAATGGATAGTAGCATCCATATTGGATTCTTGATGAGTTAGGGTTAGCAAAATTCAAAGCGGATAAAGTTTATGTTCTTTTAAACTATCCAGCCGATTCTAAAATAAATTGGTATAAATATTCTTCATATCACAGCGAATAATACTATCGTATTTAAAACGTTCGAATTCCACTCCTTCACTCCTATCCGAGCTTTTAATGCCATTATTTCAAGCCCTGTTTACCCCGGTTAAGAGCAGGCGATTAAATTGATCAAATTATCACATAATAAATATATAAAAATAACATTTTTTCTAGCGTTATGATGTCATTCCTTTAACCATCTCATTTAATCCTTTCTTATTTTAAATTATTTAAATATTGTCTGCATTATTTTCCTGCCTTTTATCACTGAACTTATATATTACGCAAATAATTTTCTTTTATACTTTCGTTGAGAGCATCGATGGGAGAAATGTATAGACTTGCAAGGACGCTATGTAGAAAAATAAAAGTAAGTTGAAAGAAAAAATAAAATTTTCCTGTGTAGGGTGGAAACTTTTCTCAGATCCTTCATGTATTCGGTAGAAATGATTCAAGAATTAATGGTGCCTTGGGAGTGAAACTAAAATTTAGTATACATACAAAATTAAACCTTATAATTGATACTCCGAAGTAAAAACAGACGTAAAAAATTAGAATTGAACAGGCGCAGTTTTTATTTCTGTTAAAATAAATTCTAACGCACTGCATAGTTAAGTTTAAACGTTATAATATATCGGTGTTCGAAGTAACTTAATACAAAAATTCGTACAAAATTGTGAAGACCCCCCCTCCCTTGTTCAGAACACTAATGGCAGAAATCAGCCCTGCTGGGTCCCACCAGATTGACCAGACTACAATAGCGAGGCGACGCAGTGTCTGGGAAGTTGACAGTTCGGTTGAATAGGCTTCAGGCCCTGATTGGTCGTGGTAATGATTTCAGTGCATCACCTTGAGAATTCTAGAAAGAGACAGCTAGCGAATAAGAATCCGACTACTTAACTAGCTGTAACCTTAGCTAAATTTTTCAAGTAACTGAAATCGTAAATGAACAGAAAACAGTAGGCGGGACCGTAACTGCTCCCCCCCACACGTATAAAAAGCCTAGAGTTTTGCTACTCGGGGCTTTTTTACGTAAGTGCTTTGACGTCGTAAAGGTTTCCTAGGCTTTTGACCGGAGCCAGTGTTTTTAGGTATTACACACGGGAGACTCGTAAGGTCCGTTCATATAAGGAACGGCAGAGTCTCGGACACCGAACGGGGGGTAGACTGGGATCGCGACGCACCCTAGAAAAGTCTCCCCATCGTGTGAGAATATTTAATACTCTTTTACAACTGTGATCATCGTGGATATGTTATCCAAGCAACAATCCTTTATACATTTCGAATGATTTGGGATATTAGAATCCCATTTTATATAGCAATTATATAGTAATTTCCAATTCTGTTGTCTATGAACATTCTTCACGCTACGTCTTCACTCAAAAATATTGAATGCGTCACAAAATACTTCAATCTGAAGGATATCATTTGATAATCTAAAAATGTCTAATTATAAATTATTTTCACAATAAATTCAAAGGAAAATATTTTTATTTTAATACGTCATCCATATTAAAATATTGACTTTCGTACGTCGTTATATATCACTGGTGTGGATAGCTTAAAACAAAAATTCGTACATAATACGTCAATCTGTAAAACTGTTATTCGGTAAATCAACTAATTATAATTTTTTCAAAAGAAAATAAATATGATGAAATGTAGTATAAATATAGAATGACTATTAATTCATTTAAAACATTATGAGGTGTTTTTTACACATTTAAAAGAATTTCTACTTACGTGTAAATTCTGTTTTGGGGAATCTAATTATATATAGCGACAGCTTAAGATATTGATTATGGTTAGAGTTAAACTGGAGTGCTGAAATTAAATGACGTCAAGAGCTCATGCTCTCGTAACGAATAGGTGAATGTTTATTTTTGTTAATTTTTCTGGGAAAAGATTCTTTAAATGAGTGATATTTTGCCTCTATCTATATAGAGAGTTCGTTTGTTTGAGTAATTTTACATATACCCACACCGTTTGTCGTACAGTTACCCAAAATTTGGTATTAAAACCTCTTTTAACCATCCTGTCGTGTTTTAGAATTGACAATGGGCGTCTGGTGGTATCGAAGGATCTCTGTCCAAAATCGGTAATGAATAGGTGAATATTTATTTTTATTACTGCTTCTGCCTAAATCTCCTTTTAAAATTGACAGTGAACGTCTGGTGGTATCGAAGGATCTCTGTCCAAAATCGGTAATGAATAGGTGAATATTTATTTTTATTACTGCTTCTGCCTAAATCTCCTTTTAAAATTGACAGTGAACGTCTGGTGGTATCGAAGGATCTCTGTCCAAAATCGGTAATGAATAGGTGAATATTTTTATTACTGCTTCTGCCTAAATCTCCTTTTAAAA
Source organism: Pardosa pseudoannulata (assembly GCA_032207245.1). NCBI lineage: Eukaryota > Metazoa > Arthropoda > Arachnida > Araneae > Lycosidae > Pardosa > Pardosa pseudoannulata. The sequence goes on along the minus strand of CM063501.1, from coordinate 81,437,957 downwards.
TTGACAGTGAACGTCTGGTGGTATCGAAGGATCTCTGTCCAAAATCGGTAATGAATAGGTGAATATTTATTTTTATTACTGCTTCTGCCTAAATTTTTTTATTACAGTGAACGTCTGGTGGTATCGAAGGATCTCTGTCCAAAATCGTAATGAATAGGTGAATATTTATTTTTAACTGCTTCTGCCTAAATCTCCTTTTAAAATTGACAGTGAACGTCTATGTATCGAAGGATCTCTGTCAAATCGGTAATGAATAGGTGAATATTTATTTTTATTAATGCTTCTGCCTAAATCTCCTTTTAAAATTGACAGTGAACGTCTGTGGTATCGAAGGATCTCTGTCCAAAATCGGTAATGAATAGGTGAATATTTATTTTTATTACTGCTTCTGCCTAAATCTCCTTTTAAAATTGACAGTGAACGTCTGGTGGTATCGAAGGATCTCTGTCCAAAATCGGTAATGAATAGGTGAATATTTATTTTTATTACTGCTTCTGCCTAAATCTCCTTTTAAAATTGACAGTGAACGTCTGGTGGTATCGAAGGATCTCTGTCCAAAATCGGTAATGAATAGGTGAATATTTATTTTTATTACTGCTTCTGCCTAAATCTCCTTTAAAATTACAGTGAACGTCTTCGAAGGATCTCTGTCCAAAATCGGTAATGAATAGGTGAATATTTATTTTTATTACTGCCTGTAATCTCCTTTATAATTGACAGTGAACTCTGGTGGTATGAAGGATCTCTGTAAAATCGGTAATGAATATGAATATATAATTACTGCTTTGCCTAAATCTCCTATGACAAGAGTCTGGTGGTATCGAAGGATCTCTGTCCAAAATCGGAATGAATAGGTAATATTTATTTTTATTACTGCTTGTAAATCTCCAAAAATTGACAGTGAAGTCTGTGGTATCGAAGGATCTCTGTCCAAAATCGGTAATGAATAGGAAATATTTTTTTTATTACTGCTTCTGCCTAAATTCTTTTTAAAATTGACAGTGAACGTTGTGGTATCGAAGATCTCTGTCAAAATCTAATATAGGTGAAATTTATTTTTAATTACTGCTTCTGCTAAAGATTTTGATTACGTGATATATTGCACTACATTTACAAAACTTAAGCAACAGGTTTTTGCCATAACTAAGAAATATAGAGACATAAAATTCAGATAAAAAGTATTATGTACGTAAAAATGACGAAAGCCGACTAAAAAGGAATGCAATCTACTATAATAAACCAAAACAAGTTTATTGATCGCATAGTATCGTGAATAGTTGTCTATAAGAGGAAGAGACATAGCAATGAATTCCATAATATTGGATATAAAAGGTTACTCACACCTTCGATAATCATAACCAATTCCAACATTTTTTGTTAATGCCATTCAAGCATCTGTTTATTTTTGTTTCGGAATGTAAGCATGCTGCAATGCGTCTTACAAAGAATACAATGTTACATTATTCATTTTCTAACAATCATTCGAGTGATATTTAAAAAAGGATTTCTTTTATATATAAAATATATAATGATACAACAGTTGATATGATTTATCTTAAGTGCAACTGATAATAACTAAATTATATAAAGATTACTGCATAAAGGTATACAAAGGACATTTTCTACAAACCAGGCGACAGAATAAAAGTGGTGTCAGTCACTCATTAATATTGGCAAATGCTGCTCGTGGATAAAATGAAGACTGTCCAATATTTTCTTATATCAAAAGCAAGAGAAATCAAATACTTCTGCAATATTTTTTTCAGATTACATTTTTTATTAAGTTTATAATACTTAAAGAAAAGAATATTCAGCAGAAGATTATTTTATTGAAATTTATAATTCTCACTACTACTTATATGTCATTGACATTCAGTCATTTATTAAGAAATATAAATTTAAAAAAGTATAAAAGCTTTTTAGTTTGAATTTTTATATTAAAAGCGATAGTAGCATTATATAATAAAATAATATTTTCTGTTAATTTTAGCGGTTGAATAATGATAATCATATTTTTCTCAATGATTATAAACGTTAAAAATTTTTCTAGCATTTAATGCCATTTGATTTTCGTTAAAAACAGAATTAAATTTACTTTGTCATAATAAAGAGGAAAATAGATTTTTTTTCTAGCATTGAGTTTTTTAAACTTTCATTTTAATCTTTCTTATTTTAAATTACTTAAATATCGTCTGCATTATTTCATGTGTTACAACTTAATATTAAGTAAATAATTTCTTTTAAATTGGGTTAAATAAAGATTAAGTACATATGTGATAATTTTAATTTAATCATCGATTATTTTTTTTGTTGCAATAAAATTTTATCACCGGTATTAACAAATTTTTCTACCTCATGTAGTAAATACTAGTTTAATTCCTTTACTCTATTAATTACTGTGGCAAAAATTTATAAGAATTAACAATAATTTTGACATAGCTAAGAAAACTTCGAATTATCTTTCTAAATAAATTCAACGTGATTCTAAACTGCATTCACAGGAGACTTCAGAGGAGTATGAAGATAAACAAATTATTCAGCATGCACCAAATAATTCTCAGCCAAAAAACAAACCATATTTTTATCTGTCTTATAGGGTACTTTAAAACTCTGGAAAGTTAAAAAGTTTTACTAATCCCGTCATATGACGGGTTATATGCTAGTTATATTTTCACAGCGAACATATATACACATGCAAAGGATTTTGTACATAGAGATATATAACTGTCTAACTCTAATCTCAAAAACACAATTCGTGTGTTATTTAATGTTTGAATCAAAAATTTAAAAGCACGAATAATGTTCTTAAGCGCTTTAAAGTTGAATAATCAGAAATCTAATTTCATTTTTTACGAAAGAAATTTCCATTTTCTGAGAATTCCTGCGTCTCTTTTGAACTGCAGTTAATGCTACTTAAGCAAATGCTTCTCGTACTCGTGATTAAACATGCCGTTGTGAAATATTCATGGGAAGCAATTTTCTAATCTAAATAGCATCAGAGTGATTACTACTCTACTACACTATAAGCTTTTAATATAAGCTTGTTAGATTTTCAGACAAAAATAATTAGGCGAACTCTCTGGATGTGCATATGCATTAATATACATACATTAATAATTAAGTAACATAATTAGCTTCGTGCGATTTACGTAAAGAAAGAGTGAAACACTACAATTCGAAAATCACCTACGCACATTTCATAGGTAATCACTTTAAATACAAAATACGGTTATGGCTCAGCAGTAGCAATTAAATCATATTTTGTTCTTGGAACTTAATACCTAATTCGTTAAATTAGTCCCCGAAATTTTAGCTCGGGGCCGAAATAATTGGATAATACCAAAATTACAAGTTGAAATTTAATTAAGAGCGCTTTTCTATAACTGTTAATATAAAGCATTTCTGAATAAAATTCCTAAACTTTATTTACTGTTCAGTATAAAACAGCAGCCTTGGTTTAAGTGTTTAAAGTGTGGTACAGATTTTAGCAGTAGTGTAAGAATTCTGACTAACTTACAGCCGTATTCAACAACACGTGTTAAACCACGTTCATTGTACCCGAATGTTAAAAGCGAAATTGATTTTGACTAAGTCATAATCAGAGAATTACTTTATCTTCTAACCCGCTGAATATGATTCACCGAATCTGCGTTTAACTCACAGATTTTATCAGGCATACGCACTTGTTCACCCTTCCGTAAATATGGTTGAATTTAAAAACACTCACTTGATGAAAGTGTTTTTTTTTTTTTAATTTTCTTACTTTAAGTACAGCTGACACTTTGGTGGACTATCCATATTGGAACAAACACACCTGATGATTAGGATTTAATTCAAAATTGCTGAGGAAACTGTTTTTATAGTAACCTAGATTCTCCCTCATTGGTCTTATGACGTAGAATATGGACGGAGGAAGTACGACGACTGGAACATGATTACACAGGCCTGCAAAATTGAAATTTTTGAAAAATACAAGAGAATTTTTTTCTTATTTTTAAGTTATTTGGTATGCTGATTTCGAAAATGACCTCCATTTTTTTCCATCACGTCAGGATTTTTTGTAAAATTGATGTACATATTACTGGTAATATCCTATATGGAAAAAATGCTCTCGAACTGTTAGCTTGTACTGACTGGCAACAGTGGGTTTTATCTATTCATGTGAGTTTATTTAATCTGTTTATGATTAGGCATATTAATTTTTAAACAACAATTAAAATTAAAAATGTATACATTTTGTATATAAAGAATGAAAACCATCGCAACCAGAACGCATGAGCTGCACCAGGGCGAGACAAAAAGTTCCCTCGTTATTAAATTTTTTACATTAATTTTATAAGAAAAACAGTCCTAGAAAAACCCCCAACTACCTGTTTTTACGTTTTATTAAGGTTTATATATAATAAATGTAAGTTTGAAATATATTTGAAACTCAATACGAAACAAAGACATTTAAATTTAGTTACGTACATTTTTTTCCGTTAAAATTTCTTTTTGACGTTCTTCTTTTATGTTCAATCTTATCTTCATCTCTTGCTAACATCCAACAATAGTCGGCAAGCATATTCTTATTCCACCTACCTTGATATTTTCTCTCCATATCCTTCATGTCTTGGTGGAACCTTCTCCCTGTTCTTCGCTGACGGATCCTAAATTTTCGGGAAAAAAGTCCAAATGCGATTGGAGGAAATGCAATTTTATACACATGGAGCAGCCCAACACTTGAAATTTGTCTAGCATGTTGCCAACAATTCTTTTAAATTTAGGATCTTTGTGATTGCCCAGAAATTTTTCCACAACATCTTTGAAGGCAACCCAAGCTTCTCTTTCCTTTAATGTCATAGTTGTCTCAAATTTGTTATTCCTAATAAGTTTTCGGATGTCTGGTCCTACGAAGACTCCCTCTTTCAATTTGGCTTCAGAAAATCCAGGAAACTTTTTACACATATATTTTAAGCACTCACCATCTTTTGGAAGAGCCTTAACAAACTGC
>CM063501.1:81410464-81427964 GCA_032207245.1 Pardosa pseudoannulata | reverse complement strand
ATTCATTTTAATGAAAATTGTTTTACTTTTTAATTTAGCTTATTCCACATGTTTAATTTCTTGTTTTAGGTTTTTTTTTAATTTTATGTTGCTTTTATGTACTTAGTTTAACAAGCTTTAGGAATAGTCATACTGTATAAAGTACAGCAAGATGAAAATTTTTTGCAATAAAATTTAAAAATAAATACACAAGATATACAAGCAAACTATTTAAACTTACAAAGCAAAAACATATAATCTTTTGCATAAAATGGATAAAATATTTCAAACAGATAGAATTTAGCATCTGAAATCCTGAAATCCAAATCATATAACAATTTTTTCTAAACTACAAATCTTATAATTTTATATTTAAAAATCTGTAAATGAATCCATAAGTGCAGAATATACCCTACATTATTATTTTCAATATGTATACCGCAGACCAGTATTAGTGCGCTAGAATAAGTGTTATTTCTAAACAAAAATCAACCTTATTTTTTATTACATATTTCATATAATCAACATTTCATGAATCAGGAAATCATTATCAATATTCCTTCAATTTATATACATTTTTTAAGTTTTAACAGGCTTATGGCTCTCTCGGTATGTATATATGTCTTCTTCACCCTTCCAAGTACATACCACAGCATCACTACATACAATATCATACTAATAGTGTGTTTGTGCTAATTCCCAGATATATCTGATTTATGATATTTATGATATTAATGATTTTTGTTTTGCAAAACACTCAAAATTCAAGTTACTTATAATAAAAGTACATTACTGATAGCATTTGTGTTCTTCATAGGCTGAAAATAAATCCAGCATTCAGCTAATTTTGTGAGGGTTTTTTCGATTTTTAATCTTTTCATATAATATTTAGGAACTTCTTGAAACTAGAGAGAAGATCTGATAAATCTTTAGGTAACCAATTCCCCCATCCGCACAAAAATAGTTATAAAAAACGATAATTTAAAATACTATAATTCATAAATATCGTTTTTAACATATAACAATTATATAGATCACAGAATGAAGGAACTTTAAGGTTCTAAGGATTAATATAATGTTCCATAATTAAAAAAAAATTGATAAAACTTCAAATAAATGTCGCCTATTTGAAAATGTTTTACTGTCGCCTTAAAATATGAAACTGCAGCTTTAGAAAACAGCAAATAGAGCTTTCTTGTTCGATGTCCGTTTGACGTACCACTAGAAGAAAGAGTTTAAAAGGCAAGATGATTCTAAAACAGTCAACCGTTATTTTTGTACTATATCTTTCATGTTTTATTTTTTTTAAATCTATATCATATACGCTGTCGGAGTAAAATCTACATTATAAAATGAATATTTTAGTATGCACTCCTCTAAATGTCACGTTTTCCAATGCACTATGATCTGTCACTTAGAATCTGACATAAAATTTTAAGCCGGAAACTTTGAAATCATAAATAAAAGTAGTGCATATTGTCTTCTTGTACATTTTTGGGTAAGACATATATTTTAAAATTTCCAATGTAAAAACGCAAGCTAAAATGTTTCTATATTTTCTCCTCAATATTTCAAAAAGTTATTATATTTTATTCTGCTTAAAATCCTTCAAAAAACTATGGTCATTTATTGTTAAAAAATATTTCATGTAGGTACTACTTTCTACGTATTAGAGACTGTGGGAGAAAAACAAGTTTCACAAAAAGTTCATTTCTATAGGTAAATACCAAATATTTGGCAACAAGGCAGTAAATATTTGACTTTTGACTCCAGAGAGTTCTTCCATTCTCTTCTACTCTAGCGATATAACATAAGGGAATCAGTTCTTATAATACTACTGTTAGGTTCCCTATAACAAAAAAATTCGCAACTGATTAGAGTAAACTCAGCAGCAAAGATCAAATTCTTACCCTCCTTTTATATTGAAATAAATGCATTGTAAAAGACTCAAAATTAATGCAAAACAAAATAATCCGTACTATAAAGCATTTTATAAGACAGAGATTGTCATTTTTTTAGTAGGGGACTAAATCTTTAATGTATGTTAGTCAGGACAGGTTGCAAATTCAAATACAGGGGACTCTGCTTAATGTGATTAGTTTGGGATACCGTGATTTTGATAACAATAACTGATTGATAAAAAAAATATGCAAAATTAGATAAATATACCTTCCCTCTTTAATTCACACGTACTAAATTTCAAAACAAACCGAAAAAACACACCTTATATTTATGTACTTATTCTTTAAAACATAAGAATTGTATACATAATTTAAAAAATTGATCAATTGTTGAGTGTCTAAACTTTTTTCTAAGAAGCTCATTGATAAATTGTTCTTAACCCTCTAAGCGGTTCGCACGTACAATTCCGCCAAACTGATGATGTCTTCAAAGACGTTGTCACGTACAATTTTCGACCTTCAAAAAAGCTCCGAAAATGGATGTAATGTACATTTCTGCTAGTGCTTTCCACGATGCAATTTTGAGGTAGGTGGTCAGGTCTATTGTGTAGGAACTGCACCCCTCTTTGACTAACATTTATTGAGGGATGCATCCCTACCCCCTGAGGCACAAAGACTTTGATAGCTTTTCATGGCTTTGTAAATCTCTATTTCGAAGTATTTCGTTTGCGGTAACAGATGTATATCTAATTGCACCACTTAAATATCTTGGATGACTTTCGTAATAAAAATACAAATAAGTCTCTCAAAGAATATTTTTATTTGTACTTTTAAAATCCATTATTTCTTATGGGATGATCTTTGAGATTTGAAGAGCTTTATGTGTATTGAAAATTAACAGTCTATAATATTTATTTATATATCTATTTATAACCGGAAGTAAAGGGAAAATAACGAGGGTGGGTTTCCCGTATTCCATTCTAGCCGACTAAGGGTGAAGTAAAAAATCATAGTACGCTTTGGCCACTGACACAGTAAACCATTAGCGCATTTTTGGACACTTTTTCCTCGATGTGTTCCACTCGGAGGGTTAATTATAATCAACCTGTCATAACGATTTAAAATTTCGATCTTTTGTTTTAATCCTCCGAGTGGAACACACCGAGGAAAAATAGTCTCCAAAAATACGCTAAAGTTTTATTGTGTCAGTGACCAAAGTGTTCTATGATTTTTTACTTCACCCTTTGTCGACTAGATTGGAATACGGGACACCCACCCTCGTTATTGTCCCTTTACTTCCGGTTATAAATAGATATATAAATAGACATTATAGATTGTTAATTTTTAATACCCATAAAGCTCGTCAAGTCTCGAAGATCATCCCATAAGAAATAATGGATTCTAAAAGTACAAATTAAAATATTCTTTGAGAGAATGATTTATATTTTTTTACAAAAGTCATCCAAGCTATTTAAGTGGTACAATTAGAGATACACCTGTTACCGCAAACGAAATAGAGATTTACAAAGCTATGAAAAGTTATCAGCGTCTTTGTGCCTCAGGGAGTAGGGGTGCAGTTACTAAACAATCGACCTGACCCTCCTACCTCAAAACTCCATGGGGGAAAACACTGGCAGAAATGTACAATACATCCCTTTTCGGAACGTTTTTGGAAGTCGAAAATTGTACGTGACAACCGCTTTGAAGACATCATCGGTTTGGCGGAATTGTACGTGCGAACCACTTAGAGGGTTAATGTTAAATCATTTCGCTTTCTGGCTTCCATATCACCGACAAGCTGCATGTAAGCGAGCAAGGCATAAAATGTGAATAAGCTCCTTCTCAGTTCCGATAATAATATGTTGCCTTCTGCTTACCTGACAACCAATGACCACCAGCAGGGTGTGCGTATTTCGGAAAAATTCCAGGAACGTGTAATATCCCACTCCTTTGTTCATTCCCAATTTCCCTAGGTTGAAGAGGAAAATCCTCGGAAATTCAAACAGCAACGAAGTGAAAGAAAATAATAGGTTCCTTTTAAATATATTGTGAATATTCCTTTACCAGTTAAAATGAGGTTCGAAAACGGATCCCATCAACCGATGTAACGAACACATAATCGATAATTTTAACTTACGAATGAATAGAGAAAATCGGGACCAAGTGTTATCGATAACAATAAGCGATTGATAACATTAACAGCGATCACATTAAGGGGAGTCCACTGTAAAAAGTATATTTTACTTGTGCTCAGAAAGCTTAATTCTTAAGAAAGTTATATTTTATATGAGTAAATGATATTTTTAAATATACAATCTTTATAATATTATACTTTAAACACTTTAGCGTCGACTATCCGGACAGATCGGGATCAAAGCTAGAAAAACTAACTCTTGTAAGGGGATTCGAAGCAGTATCCAACATGTACTGCCATCGTTCGGCAATACTGCATGGTATGATGTCGTGGTCATAACATAATTGCGCCAACTCCGAAGTTCGTCGCTATCTTAAATCCGAAATCAGAAGTAATTTTAAACTTGAGCGGTTACATTAAATGACTAACTTCATCTTACTAGATGACTAAATCAATTAAGCGACGTTGACACACACACAAAATTAAGAAAAAACACTTAAATATATTCGCGATCGAGCAAGGATCATACAATCACAAACGTCAACCATTCCTGTTCCACGCTCACTGCGCCATCTGTCGTCTGTAAGGGAAAGCACCTCACTGCATGGACACTGGGAGATTGTGAAAGAGGAGTGGAACAAAATCAGCCTCGAAGTTTTAAGAAACGCTCTGTTATCTTGGAATTCAAGACGCAGTATAGCAGTTCAACAAAAGGAACAAATATAGGGTGTTTCAAAAAGAACGGTATATTTGAAAAATCAATAAAAACTAAACAGACAGTGATAGAAATTCACAGTTTATTGCAATATGCTTGGGACAATAGTAAATTTTCAAGCAGACAAACTTTAAAATTAGTTACAATATTCCACAACAGATGGCGCTGCAGTCTGTAAAAATTTAAACCACGATATTTGTATGTGGGGACTTTTAAAAAACCAGGTTTACCGCCACTATCCAGATACAATTGAATAACTGGAACAGTACATCTGTTCTGCATGTGAAGCCATCCCGCCTGAGACGTTTACACGGGTTTCTGATAATTTCGTTCTGAGACTACGCCATATTATTGCTGCGCATGGTGAATATTTGGAAAATATCGTTAAGATTTTTCAGACTGTAGCGCCATCTGTTGTGGAATATTGTAACTAATATTGAAAGTTTGTCTGCAAAAAAATTTAATATTGTCCCAAACATATTGCAATAAACTGTGTATTTTTACCACTGTCCGCTTAGTTTTTATTGATTTTTCAAATATATCTGTCATTTTTGAAACATCCTGTATAATTATAGTTACTGTTCTAATGACTGAGTGATTGATTGCCACAACCACAACCAACCCCCAAAGGGGGTTTATGGTTGCAAATGGTTGGCCTGGTATATTCACATCCACCTCCGAACTGTATTTAGAACATTAAATTATAATAACTGTTCTAATGACGGCAACTGAGAGTTGCTTTTCAACTCAAAATGTTATATCATTTTAAAAACATGTTAGAAGCCACTATGAACGAAGATAAAATAAAAGCTCAAGGTGTCATACCAAAATGGCACACCTAAAGTTAGTAAGTCTTAGATTTGTTTACCTTAAAAAAACTGAAGGTTTACTTACAAAAACCTGTACTACTTTTAGCTGCAAAGTTTTCCTTTAAATTGTAAAACTGGAAATATGTATTAACTTGTAAGTTACGGAGTTTCATGTTTAATTTTCGAAATTTATTCTGTGATCCTTCATTAAAAAAACAATGATCCACCTCTGACACTTGAAAGGAAAACCGTGTTATGAGTATCTCAGAAGATAAAATACAGATAGATTTGTTCAACATTATATAAGACTGCATTTCTAGATCTCCATGTTATAAGGAGTATAGTTATGATAACATTGTAAAGAAACAAAAATACTAAAAGAAACAAGTATATATTTACATATTGTTGAGTTTTCATGTAAGAGAATTTTTAAAAAGCTATATCCAAAATAAAAACTTTATTTAAAGACATGGAATTGAGTCTAATAAACAAAAGATCTTACACACGCCAACCTCTAAGTAAGATTCAGTATAAGGTTCTTTTTCCCGATGATTTTTTGTTTCCCTTAAATGCTCAACCCATTTTTTGCCGGTACATATCGGTGCATATCTTAAATCTGAATTTTTATGGACTGCACAGAATAATATAAATATGACATTAAACACCTTTGAATACTACAGCACGTCAGCTATCGGTTTAAACATCATAGAATGTCATTTATGGAAAAGGTTGGTTGGTTGGTTGGTTCAAGTTTTACTGCGCAAGGTCCTATTTAGGACATAAGCGCCAAGCACAAGGTGTTTTTCCATAAATACAACAAGACATAACAGATAAAAGTGCCCTAATACGGAAACAGAACAGGCTAAAACCAGATTCAACCACAAAGGGTGACTACCAGGCGGTTGATGCATACGGGCCAATATGCACCTTTTGTTTACCCGAAGCAGGGGCCAAAGTAATGTGTTGGTTTCCCTCAATTACCGGGATTTCCCTTTCCTGGGACATTGGTCACCACGCAAGGCAAACACGTGGACAGTAAACAGTCCTCGAGAGGCTATTTTCAGAACAGAGTATAGCATCACGAGGAAAGCCCTCACCTCCGAGAAGGATACCGCAACGAGGGGAAACAAAAGAAAAAAAAGTAGAAGACAAGAGGAGGGGAAATAGAGAAAAATGAGGAGATCGCTAGGGTACCTCGGGAGTGCAACACCCGTGTTTACCTAAATAAGGCAAACCCCTTGAGGAACCATTTATGAAAAATGAAAAACTCGTAAAAAGAATTATTCGGTATTACATGTAATATAAATACTACAAAATGGGTTTTTATAATAGGTAAAGACATTTGTCCTGATTTCAGTCTACGTACTTATCAGTCTATGTATATGTGGGTCGATTCAAATGAAAAATTTATAAATAACAGAAATTACTTGAAACTTTTGTAGATGTTCATAAAATTGCCCTCTACCTATTCTCAAAAGTAAAACTCGTTCTAAGAAATATATAAGAATTCTATAAGTTATTTTTTAGTGGTATGTAAATTGATGCACCAAGGATTAAAAGGTATGGTAGCGAAAAATTTTTAACTGACAAAAAGCCTAATCCCCGCCTTCTTCTTTCTTTAATAGCGTGACAACCTATTGCAGGTCTTGGCTGCCTCAACAGCACGCTTCCTCCAACTCACACGATCCAGTGCAACTCTCTGAAAATCTTTAACTCTTAAACTTTTGAGGTCATTTTTAATGTCATTGAGCCACCTTGTTGGTGGTCTTCCTCTGGTACAAGATCCCTCGGGATTCTTAACCCTTGAGGACCAGCACGTAAATGCTATACGAGTCGACAATTGTGTAAACCGTTGCCGTTTAAGCCATCTAGTAATTAAATCTAGCATTTAAAAATTAAAATAAAACGCTTAGATCTCCTACTACGCATACACGACGCTGGTCTCTCAATATCAATAGATCATCACGTGGAGGCGAAGATGGACTGATAAGAGTGAAATCTCTGCTTCGCGTATACGAGACGCTGGTCGCGAAGGAGTTAAAAGTAAATACTATGATGGGGTTGTTCTTAGGGCTTGTCCAGATGTGGTCGAACAAACTTAGTCTGTTACTTCGGATGATTAGTGTAATTTGAGTAGGAACAAAAATAAATCGGCTGAAATATCTTTCATTATCATATGAGAATCTAGCTTAATCATCATCTGAAAATAAATCTTAAACTGAATCCGTTGTTTTTTCAACTTGTACGGTTGATATGTGACATGTGATGGTCTTTTATAATAACACAGCTAATAAATATTACGAGAAACTACACTAAACCCAGGACAGTATGCCAAATAAGGACATACCCCCATATTCTTTTCTGTTGTTATTTCAAAATTTTCGACGTACCAGAAAAATTTTCTGCTGTCGAAACTTTTGCTCGCGTGCCATATAATTGCCACTTCTGCTCTAGAGTCTGATGAAGAATGCGTGTGATTGTGAAAATTTTCGGATAATTGAAGGCCATATCACAAGTTAACCTAAACTTCAAATTTTTTTGTTTTCATACAAATTCGTGCATTCATCGGGAAAAGGGAATCCAAACTCAAGTTTTTGCTGTTTCAAAGTAGAGAACATGTGATAAGGCCTTTGAAGAAATAACTTGAGGCGTATAAAATCTAGGATTCATAAGCAAGCTAACAATAACATTAAAACTTTCCAAATGTAAAACCAATCCAAACTTGTCTTCTATGAATTTTTTTCAGATATATATGTTTCCAGCTAATCAATCATACATTCATACTATTTCAAGTAAAGAAATCTTTAGTAAGTCTTGTAATAAATCATTTGATATCACGTTGGAAATAACATGGCATGTTTGGCACCTTCAAATACCAGCACAGAGGCATTTTAATGAAGTTTTATTGCCAATGTCTTTTATATTTAACGATAAAGTATCTAAAATACAGACTGACAAAGAACAAAAAGAAGTCATATAAATAAGGGAGTAAAATAAATTACCTTAATAAACATTATTTCAGCCAAATAAAAATAAAACGAAAGCGCAAAAAAAGGGATTGTTCAAAAAGAAAAAAAAATCCCGCGCTTTCATTTCTCATATCTGAGTGTCTGCTCATAACAAATAAACTGAGACACTTTAATACCCTTCCAGAAGTAATGGAAAGACAATACGGAATTCGTTCAGGCAATAACTACTCAAAAATAAAGCTTTCAAAAAATAACAGTTTCAAAATGAGCGATGCCAAATGAGATAAGACACTTAAGCTGTCTTTAGGAAGTAAACATAAAATATTAAAAACAATATCACTTGAATTTATTCAAGAGCAGCATAAAATAAACCGGAAGCGAGAAGAAGCTGAATAAAAAAAAGGCAGCTGCAATTATTTAAGGCATTATTTAGACGGAATGGCAACGAACGTAGAAGAATTGAAGCGATTGAGATTTCAAATGAAAGTTTGCTTTTTTTTTCCTTTAGGTGTTTCTGATTGCTGAACCATGTGCTAAATGAATTTAATGACAAAAAAAACTGAAATTAGATTTTTACAAGACTGATTTAATTGTAACTGTTTTTTGAAAGAAGATACAAATTAAATTATAAAAAAGATCACGCTAAAAATTTGTACATTTTGTTTACCTTTAAAAATAAAATGTGATTCTAAGATCGCTGAAATTATTTAGAGTCTAGATATTCAACACGCTTTTTAACAAATGTGTTATAAAAATTCTTTCAAATGTTGTTAAGTTTAAAGAATCATAATATAATCTTCTTATTTATAACTTTTTGCATTTTAAATAAGATTTAACAATTAAATTCGGATTGTTTTCTTCTAAATAAGACAAAATTATAATCTAAAACTGAATGATTTAAGTAACTGATATAGATTCTACTTTTATGGAGAAAACTAAAAGATAATCCCCTTGTTTCTTTGTTTATGTTTTTATCACCTTAGACTTTTTAACGTATAGCTGGTAGTGTATACAACTCTCTGTTGGCAAAACTGTTCTACGATTGGACTGTAGAACAACAGCTGTTTGCTCTGAATATACAGGGTGTCCCAAAACGACCTCATAAACTCTGCACAGCTAGATTCCTCGTTGGGAGTACATAAAATCTGCCCAAAGAAACGTACCTGTACGATCCATAGTTTACGAGAAAAATACCAAATACAAAGTATGACGTCACTGCCGGTGCAAGGAAAAGCACTTTATTGAACATATCAACAGCAGTGGCACGTGGCACGGGCATACTCCCTAAGAGCTCATAAGGCCATTACATCGGTCGTACATGAAGTAGATGTAGCAGAACGGAATACATGGCCACCATACAAAGGTAGCTGCAAAATGCAGCCTTTTAAATACCAGTTCAACGGAGGCTTAACGTCATTCCATGGGGCACACGCATGATTGATGCTATGAACGTTTTAAACGTCTGGGAAGATATACAAATACTGTTGTTGATATGTACAATAAAGTGTTATTTTCTTCCACCGGCAGAGATGTCATACTTTGTATTTCGTACTTTTTGTAAAGTATGGATCGTACAGGTACACTTCTTTGGGCAGTTTTTATGTATTCCCAACGAGGAATCTAGTTGTTCAGAGTTTATGCGGTCATTTTGGTACACCATGTATATAATTTTGTCTATTGAGTAAGTTGCTGCATTCAGAAACAGAAATTGTAGGACACGAATTCACGTCAGAGATAACCAGCTACATTACTTGAAATGATGTGAATTCACGTTGTAACGTATTTAGCACCTATATCAAAGTGTACAAGTGTTTAGGGCGACCACACAGACAACCAGTACGATTAAATTTCCTTTATAGACGGACCTTAGATAAAATGGGTATATACAATGAATATATACAAATATCCACAGAATGGAGATCCTCTACTGCCGATAACAGGTGTAGACTCGTTCTTCTTCCGCTGCTTCTCGTCGAGATGAAGCTGGTCTCTCCCTAAATATGTTTCTGACAACTTGGTCGAAGAGAGAAGAGAAACCTTCTCTTTTTACCTCCCCAATACTTTACTGGCAACTTAGCCAAAAAAAGGAAGAGAAACCTTTTCTCCTTAGATTCTGGTGGTCTATCAATCAAGACTTGGCTGACAGCCCGAAGTACGCAAAAACAAAGTCGTCCCGAGACTCACCAAAACTTTCTTCTCTCTAGAGCAGGGTTTCTTAACCTGTGGTTCATGGACCCCTTGGGGGTCCATGGGTCATATTTTGGAAGTCCACCGACTGCTCCTAATTTTTAAAATGTTTGCATCAATATTTAAAAAAAAAACTTTTTTGTCACGGGCAACCTCTGTAAGCCGTCTGTCTGCCATTTCCCAATAGAGACCTCTACAATACGAGGAAAAGAACATTCGCAAACCATATAAAATTTGAAATTTTTAGAAACACAAAGTAGCCTTTGAATTTTACTTCACTTGGAAATAAAGTGACGTTAAAATCAGTTCCGCAAAGTTCTTGCAAATTTTTAAAACAAAATATTTGTTTTACTTTTTCATTTGAATTCTTAATGTTTAATTTGATTATTTGATATTTTTTGTAGCCCAAAATGTCCAAAAAGAGAAAGTATGATGAAAATTATGTAAAATATGGATTCTGCTGCAAGGAGGAATCGGACGGTGTTGAAAAGCCACAATGCTTTCTGTGTGGAAAAATTTTGGCAAACGCCAGTATGAAACCGGCAAAATTGATAGAGCATCTCAAATCTCTCCATCCTGAAAATGCATCTGAAGATCTAGAATTTTTTTACAAAGTAGAAAGCCCAGTTTTCGAAATCTGGAACATTAACCAAACTTGGATTTGGTATTCCACCAAATATAAAATTTGGTATAAAAACCTTTGGTTGAGGCATCTTTCAAAGTTGCATATCGTATTACCAAAAGTAAGAAACCGCATACTATTGGACAGACATTAATTCAGCCATGTGCGCTGGAAATGGTTGAATTAGTTTGTGGACTGGAACAGAGAAAAAAACTTGAGGCTATTCCATTGTCCAATGATGTGATACATTCAAGAATAGTTGAAATTTCTTGCAATATCTTGAAACAGATCATCGATGAATTGAAAGCATCGCCATTTCCCTTTAGTATGCAACTGGATGAAACTACAGACATCTCGAATTGTAGTCAACTTCTTGTTTTTGTTTGTTACGTGTCTGCTGATACTATCAAAGAAGAATTCTTATTTTGTGAGCCTCTTTTGCAAACTACAAAGGCAGTTGATGTTTTAGCTATTTTGAATGTTTTCTTTTCCGAACACGACTTGGACTGGAAACAAAAACTTCATTCACTTTGAAACAAAACACAGAAATCGACTAAATATCGAACATGATATGCGCGTTGCTTTGTCGAAAACCATCCCTCAATTCAATCCGTTCATCAAGGAAAAGCAGCAACAGCCTTCACATTAAAAATTTTAATTTTTTCAAACTTTTTATACTATTAAAATAAGAATATTATAATAATTAAATAATAAAACAGCATTTTTTTGTAATAAATGATGTTTAAGCAATTTGTTTTCACAGAAGGGTCCGTGACATATTTAAAATTTTTAAAGTGGTCCATTGTACCAAAAAGATTAAGTAACACTGCTTGCTCTAGAGGGTTAATAGGTCGATCTGCAAGCAACACGCGTTTCCGAAAGCAAAAACCAAGAAGCCCCGAGAGCTGACTCAATCCCGTTTTTAAAGCTCCCAGAAATGACGTCGGATCAGCATGACATCACTCATTTTCCGATCATTTTCAATCTGAGTATATTTATTTAAGTATTATTGTTTGTTTTAATAAATTATGTTTATTTAATTTTTGAACATGTATATTAATTTTTTCCTTTTTTTCTTCGAATCCGATAATTAAATACAACTATATACTATATGCTTTCAAACTAAACTACCAAACGCAAAGTATGTGTCATGACTGAAAAACAGGCCTGGAATTACAATGTTGCCTAGGGCTGCTTTAATCTTAGTCCGGTATTAAATCAACGCCTTGCATAAGTAACGCATTCAACCAAAAAAATGACTATAGAATTTCTTTCTCTAGAGACTATAAATAGTTTGACAATAAATTTCAAGTTATGATTTTACTAGGAAATAAAATCAAAATTCCATGAACTGTAATAGAAACAATTATAAAAATCATACTACAAAAATTAACGATATTATAGCGGAAAAAAGAACTTTAATATATTTTTTCTCAAATAGATGAAAAATTAAATTTCTCAAGTTAACATAAACAAGCAACTTTATCGCCAAGGTATCACACTAGACTAAGAAAAATAAGCTTTCTTTAAAGAACTGGCCATACCTCGAGGCGAATTTATGTTTTTCCCCTGAAACTAAAATAATCTATTTTAGTTTCTTTTTGTATGCTCAAGTGTGTCAAAAAGTTTATGAAAGTGATTAATTATCTTTCTTATTCTCATAAAAAGGCATTCTTTTTTTCTTTTCTTAGAAACCTGGAAGGCAGAATGAAAGTTTTTGCGCATTTCGTCCATTTTCTGTGAAGACATGTCAGGTATTTTAACAGTGCATGCGCGCTTTCAAAATGAGTAATTTAACCTGAACTTGGTTTTTATTACGTCGGAAATGTGACAGTCAGAACTGATCAAATGTGTTGTTTGCTTACTGTTCAGCCAAAACTCATAAAAATAAAGGCATATGATAATAAAGGTAAACTGTTGTTATAACACAATATAAATAATGTTACAAAAAGTTTGGTTAATTTGTGACGAAGAAAGCGAAAATGATTAATTACTTCTCTGTACGAAGTAAAGGAACGGCCATTCCACAGAAACGGGTGTGACACATTGAACTACTTTTTATCACCTTTTCTACAAAAAATATAACATTTCAAATATATAATTTTTGTGAAGCAATTATAACACCTAAGGAAGAATTTTGAAAAAAAATAAAGCATTTCTATTTCTTCTTTACATGTTTAAAAAAAATATATATAGGCTGTAATGGATGTGACATAATTATCACACCTGTAAAATTGAATTATGGGTGCAACATGACTGTCACACCCATATATGTAATATATATGTAGTATATCAACATTAGTTTACTTTAAATATCTCTTAAAAATTATCTTCTTCCCCCTTCTTTTACCTTCAAATCTATTTTCTCAGCCTCAAAATATCTATTTAAAATGAATATCCACGATTTGAATTACCAACCCATTTCTGTGAGAAAGATGCTAATTTTCTGTCTATTCACCACGTGAAGCATTAGTCCCCTAACATTCACTTCTTGTAGAATTTGTGGAAGACATTTAGTGGTATACCAGTTTGCTGTTACTGTCTTCTGTCCTTCCAACTTGATGGCTTTGACCAATCCCTTTACTTCTGAAGCAAAAAAACATACATCACTTTTTTTAGTGCTCGTTGCCTTTCCCCATTGTCGGCGAGAGATCATCTTCAAAGACTCATACTTTGCTTTCTTGACGTGTTGAAACGTCAAAAATCGGTATGTACGTCATCTCAAGTTACAATTTTAGAAATGATGCGGTGGCCACCATCATTTAGCAATTTTAGAGTTACTTTACTGTTTCTGACACGTTCTCCTTTTTGGTGCTCAGTTAGATTATGGGGAACCCAACGGCAAACTACTGTTTTCGTATGGAATTCTTCATTAATAATTTTGTGTATGGCTGCGGATCCAATGTTAAGTTCTGTCTGTATAATTTGATAGGTACAACGATTATCATCCATTAACATTTTTCTTATGGCAGACACATTATCCGGTATTACTGCTTTCTTGTGTGTCCTTCATCCTGAAGAAAATTGTGACATCTGCTAAATTCTTTAAACCATCTGGATACAGTAGCACGATTCATCGCCAAATGTCAACTGCAACCGTTGAAAGCATTTTTCTTGACTTAATCCTGCTTCAAAATCGTAGAAAATCA
Organism: Pardosa pseudoannulata; assembly: GCA_032207245.1. Lineage (NCBI taxonomy): Eukaryota > Metazoa > Arthropoda > Arachnida > Araneae > Lycosidae > Pardosa > Pardosa pseudoannulata. The sequence continues at coordinate 81,413,499 of CM063501.1, read as the reverse complement.
TTGAACGAAAATGTTCTCGTGTCAACTCCATTTTTTCTTGTGTTTAAAATTTATTCTACAGTAAACAAGTTGAAGTAAGTCAGTAAAAAATCGTCTACTGTGTTAAAATACTTTGTATTTTAAAATTAAACCTTTATTTTTATTTTTTAAATTCTCGTCTGAGCGTATCTCAAAAATTTCAGAGTAACCCGTATTAAGAAGATCATAGTTCTTGACAATTAGTGATTCTCGATTAAGTCGTAGATGGTGTATGTCTAAGTTAGTGTAGCATAAAAAGATGAATTATCTGTTCATTCATTCATTGTAGAAACATGGAGTTTGCATTATTTTCTTATAAAAAATTCTGTATCATTATTTACGATTAAAAATAAGATAAAAATGGGGTTTGTTTAGATACATTTCAGTCGAGGAACCGTCTATAAATTAGTAAAACTGACTGTTTTTAAACTAATAAAAACAAATGTTAAAACAGATTAAAATAAAGGAAAGTTGTATCTGAAACAAAAGAATGTTTCAACATTATTATTTACGACAAAATAATTAAGAGTCCAATTCTTTACTATTCTACAAAAATATTAAGAAATTCCATGAAAAATGATACATCACAAGCCAAAAAAAAACATTACATTCATGGTGAAATTTAAACAAAAAGAATACAGTTTTTTCTTAAAATAATTACCCAAATTAATGCCATTTTAGCGTTTTTTTCAGCTTAGAAATCTCTTCCACTGTATTATGGCATTTTAATGGACAAAACTTATAAAGCAGCCTTTTAACTTTAGAGAAAATCTAATTCTTTTTACAATCATTATCATTTGTACCATGTATCATTTGGGAAATTTTTTTTGTTTATTTTCCGTTGGCAGTCTTTTAATTCTTTCTGCGAGGCATTTTGTTTTCGTTCTAATGACATAATATATTATGAAAATCACTAGAATACTTCAAGTTTATCCATAAAATTTTCCCTTGGCTGCGCTAAGTAAAACTCATAAAATAGTTTCGCTTATAAAAGGAATGCGCTGAAAGTACACTTAAGATGAAGAATGTCCGCCATTTTTTCTAATTCTGCGTTTGAAAAATATCGCATGTAATAAATATCGTTTGAAATGATATTTGAAAAGCAGAGATGAAACATCTTTTGCTTAGGTGATTAAAATTCTTCTGCGATAGTAAATGACAAAAGAATGATGACAAATAATTCTTTAAAGTTTATCAGTTCTAGGTAGGGAAATAACCATTTTCCTTTATTCCCGATGATATAGCACTGGATATCAAAAGCAAAAGTAAAACAATCTGAATATTTTTGAACAATGTGTTTTGTCATATTTCAACATTTGCGATGAAAGCACTTAAGAATTCTTCAAAAGAATTTCAATTTAGTTTTAGATTTATATGGAATTTTATCATTTCAACATGTTTTTGTAATAATTGAATATGTACCGTTAAAAGTTAGTTTGAAAATATAAAACATAACCTCTACAATACAGAATTACGTATTATCGTCATTTAAAAAAAAGGATATTGACCCTTTAAAGGTCACCAAAAAAAATTCCTTAGAATTTAGTGTAGTTAGTTTATAAATGTTATCTATGAACCTTGTAAATGTAAAATGTATAATAAATTTTCTTTACATTCCTTAGGAGGGTTTGCCTTAGAGGTACCTAAGGAGGGTTTGGTTTGGAGTGCTACGATCTACTCTTTTGCAACACGAGGGCTAATCAGACCGGGACCTACTGCTTAAAGACGATTCCGGACGGCTACGAACATACATGCTCCAGTTTTGATTCGAACCCATGAACTCCGGTCCCGATGGCCAACACCCTAACCAATCGGCCATCGTTAGGCAAGGAGATTTGTAGGAGTGGTTTAACTGACTAACCCCTCCCCTTGTACAGCTTGAATATTATACTTTTCAAACGTTTAACTATACTAGAAGAACAATAAATAAGAATCCTTAAAATGATATAATAAACAAATAGCTTCACAATTTATAAGTGGGGTTTTGTATAGATACTTTTATTTGGGGTCATAACAAGGATAAATTGAATTACTGACTTCTCAGGTACAGAAAGTTTGAATGCATATATTTCAAAAGAAAAAATAAATTCAATGTAGAGCTATCATCTGTTGTAAATTTAAAATGTCAAAAACATAAAAAAAAGTTGAAAAATCATCCATGTCTCTAAAAAGTTTTTTTTAATTGCAGAAGCTCTTGATTCTACATTATTGGCTTCCATACATCACAGATGTATGAGTTTGGAACTGTAAATAATTATACAAAGATAAAGTAAAGTACTTCTAAAAGTAAAATTTAAAAAAAAAATGTTTAATAGGTGGTTTCGCTACGAAACCACTGTCCGCTAAAGGGTTAAAGGTTCCACATTTTGTCTTCCATAGCAGAATGTATCATCAATTGGACAATTAGACCTCACTTCTGTTTTGTAGCTGACAAACTCTGGATTTTCCCTTATATCTATTAAGTTGTAGCCAACTCCTAGATACTCCTTCTATCAAGTTATTACCACTAAATGGTGCGTAACATGAACACTGAAAGCGGGAAAACGAAAAATCCGGGAAAATATAACATTCGTTTTGTAGAAGCCAATTGGGGTCAAATTAATTGGATGATGAAAGCGAAAAAAAAAACCCAGGAAAAAATAAAATTGGCTGAATGGGAATAGATTCGGAACAAAATGAATTTAACGATCACTGCGGAAAAACGAAGATTCCAGGAACCAATGCAACTATATTCCTAATAATTTAGATTTTACTTACATATATATATATATATATATATATATATATATATATATATATATATATATATATATATATATATATATATATATATATATATATATATATATATATATATATATATATATATATATATATATATATATATATATATATATATATATATATATATATAATATATATATATATATATATAATATATATATAATATATATATATATGTGTGTGTGTGTGTGTGTGTGTGTGTGTGTGTCAAAAAGGACTTCGGCATTTACGGG
>CM063501.1:81377964-81400464 GCA_032207245.1 Pardosa pseudoannulata | reverse complement strand
AATAAATAAGCTTTAAAACATAAAATGAATGAAGTTTCTGGTTTTTGGTTTGGTTTGGAGCGCTACGGTCTACTGTTTTGCACACGAGGGCTAATGAGACCGGGACCTACAGTTTAAAGCCGATTCCGAACGGCTACAAACATCCATGCCAGCAGCGGGATTCGAACCCGCGAACTCCGGTTCCGAAGAGCAGCGCTCTACCATTCGGCCATCGTTCGGCGAATGAAGTTTCTGAATAATCTGCAGCCACTACAATGAGATATTTACCTTCGAAATTGTTGCCCTATTCTTTCCCAATTTCTAACATGAGATACAAATTACACAACGTAATTGAAACTCAGATTTCCTCTCGATTATTCGTTAAGCACATAGTATGAGATAATATTTCAAACGAAATTATGTCGAAATTTAAGTCAGTTTTCTAACATACAAGAAATAAAATTACTCTCCATTTCTTTCCTAATATCCCAAATAAGTTACGAAATGCACATCAAAATTGAAACTCGGATTTCCTCTCGAATATTGGTAAAACACATAGTAAAAGATAATATTTCAAACGAAATTACACAGAAATTTAAGTAATTTTTCTAACATACCAGAAATAAAATTATCACATATAAACACAACTCTGGTAAAGGAAAGCTTTGTAATAGATATAGCAATTTATCACGATACCAATTTAATGTAACAGTCAAAAAATAGGCAAGTTTTAAAACACAACAAAATAAACGAAGTTTTTAAATAATCTGCAGCCACTACCCTGACATATTTACCTTCCAAATTGTTGTCCATTTCTTTCCCAATTTCCAACATAAGATACGAGTCGCACAACGTAATTGAAACTGAGATTTCCTCTCCAACACCGAAACGAGTTCTTGAACGAGTTCGAAACGAATATTTCAAACGAAATAACGTCGAAATTTAAGTCATTTTTCGAACATACAAGAAATAAAGTAATGATATGCAAGCACAACTCTGGTAAAAGAAAGCTTTATAATAGATATAGCATTTTGTCGTGATACCAATTTAATGTAGCTGCCAAAAAATAAATAATTGTTAAAATGCAACAAAATAAACGAGCTTTTAAATGATCGACATCTACTGCCTGAGATATTTACCTTCCAAATTACTCTTCATTTCTTTCCCAATTTCCAACATAAGATACGAAGTGCACAATGAAATTGAAACTATGATTTCCTCTCGAATATTTGCAGAAACACACAGTGAGAGATAATATTTCAAACGATATTACGCCGAAATTTAAGTCTTTTTTCTAAAAGGTAATAATGTCATCATGTATAGACGCATCTCTGGTAAACGTTTGGCATGATTTGCTGAGCTACAGTCTACAGTCTTACATGCTGAGGGTTTATTAGACTGGCACCTACTGCCTAAAGCTGATTTTGATTGGCTACGGACATGCATGCCAGCAGTAGTATTCGAACCCATGAACTGTGGTACCCAAGATCAGCGCTCTAACCATTCGCCATCATTCTACCTCTAGTAATGGAAAGCTTTATAATATATAGACACAATCATATACAGACGCAACTCTGGTAAACGAAAGCTTTATAACAGACATAGCAATTTGTCATGATACCAATCTAATGTAGATGCCAAAGAATAAATAATTGTTAAAATGAAACAAAATAAACGAGGTTTTTGAATGATCTACATCTTCTACCTAAGATATTTCCATTTTTAAATTACTGTTCATATTTTCCCAATTTAAAACATAAGATACGAAATACACAACGAAATTGAAACTCGGATTTCATCTCGAATATTTGCACTGAAATTTAAGTCTTTTTTTCTAAAAGGTAATAATGTCACCATATACAGAGGCATCTCAGGTGAAAGTTTGCCATGATTTGGTGAGCTACAGTCTACTGTCTTACATCACGTGGTCATATTAGATTGGGACCTACTGCTTAAAGCCGATTTTAAATGTCTACGGACATCCATGCTAGCAGTGGTATTCGAACCCACGATTTCTGGTACCCAATATCGGCGCTCTAACCATTCGGCAATGTTTGCTTTTTGGTAAAGGAAAGCTTTATAATATATAGACACAATCATATATAAACACAACTCTGTTAAAGGAAAGCTTTACAGCATGCATAGCATTTTGTCATGATACCAATTTAATGTAGATGTCAAAAAATAAATAATTGTTAAAATGCAACAAAATGAAAGAAGTTTTTGAATGATCTGCATCTACTGCCTGAGATATTTACATTCCAAATTGTTGTTTATTAACATCCAACATAAGATACGAAATGTACAACGAAATTGAAACACAGATTTCCCCTCGAATATTGTTAAAACACATATTAGATAATATTCAAACTTATATTCAAAAAATTCAAACTTAATATTCAAAATTTAATATGAGATAATATTTCAAACGAAATTACACCGAAATTTAAGTCATTTTTCTAACATATAAGTAATAAAGTAATTTCCTATGCAGACACAACTCTGGTAATGGAAAGATTTGTAATATAGTAATTTGCCATGACACTGATTTAATGTAACTGTCGAAAAATAAATAATTTTTAAAATACAAAAAATTAAACGAAGTTTTTGAATGATCTGAAACTAATGTCTTGAAATATTTACATTCCAAATTGTTGTCCATTTCTATCCCAATTTCCAACGCAAGATACGAAATCCACAACAAAATTGAAACTCGGATTTCCTCTCGAATATATTAGAAACACACAGTAAAAGATAATATTTCAAACGATATTACGCCGAAATTTAAGTCATTTTTCTAACATATAAGAAATAAAGAATTATTATACTAATAAAACATAAAAGAATTTTTTTTTCATTCTCTACAATACTGACGTTACCTACATTTCAAAGAAGAAGAAAAAAAAAAGTAGAAAACAACACAAATCTATAACTGATATTGAAGATGAAACACAAATTTATGCAATATTTCACCAGAAAAGAGAATATTATTTTCTGATACTTGAAAATGACGGAATAAGGCACTTGTAAGAAGGTAAAGATTCCGGAGAAAAATGTGCATAAGCAAATACTCATTGCCGTAATGTAGGGAAAATAACTTCCTGCCATGTGACGCTCGCCCATTTTCTCCCTACCGAAAAAGAACTTCTTCAGAAGGCTCCGATGCATCCTTTAAATGGGTTTTAGATAGTTTTTTTTTTCCTGTCCGTCTTTTTCAGAATAAATAAAGAAAGATAGACACTATCTTTATTTCTCGACGATTTGATCCATTTTGCGTCGGTGCCCGCACTGAAACAACACAACTTCTTTTGTGTTCATGCTCTACTTTGGGAATACATTTTTTTGTTTCTTCGTTATTTGTGTGTGTGTGTGTGTTTGGAAGGCAGTTCCAGAATCGTAATTGGACGTCAGGAAAAAAAAGAGCAAGAGAGGGAAAGAAATGAAACGTGAGAGGGAAGTTTAAAGTTTGAGAACTGACCAAAATAATTGTTTTGGGGGAATAAAAAAAAAGTGTTTGTGATTTTAACCATGCATTTGAATAAAAGAGAAAAAAACTTAATTGGGTATACCGTCTGGGCACATAATTATCAGGTTCAACACGGAAACAGTACGTATATTTTCAATTTTTGTAAAATTGTGCTGTAAATCAATTGAGCTTTTTATTTACAAGAATTTGAGAAAAAACCGCAGTGGCTCAGGCGGCAAAGGCGACGATCCACTAACGAGAGTTGTGAGTTCGAGGCTAGAGTCGGTCAGATTCGTCGTTTTCATTAATGGAAGCTTGGGCGCGTTCAAATGATATCTCTGAAAGAAGTAAGTCAAGTATGGGGGTCTTCTTCTTATCCCTGCTTATAAATTACCAAGACCCAAAGTGAGAAATGTTACTTTCTCCTGTGAAATTTCTTAATCTACATGTGTTCTAAAGGTGGTGCTAAATAAATAAGATCTTCGCAGCTGTGTTCAGTCTAATGAAATTTATCTGTATTGTCAGCTGCACTGTAAAAAAAAATTGAGAACAATAAATTTTTGATGCCAAATGGCAGCACAACTTAGTGACATTATTAAACTTGTTGGTTAGAAGTACTATGTTCAATATTTGAGTCGATTCATAAAATTGAATTTAAAGTAAGAGTAATAAAAATGTGTAAAAAATCTATGTCATAAAAAGTTGTTTTCATAAAATTAATATACATTTCGATATAATATTTAAGTTACTGTCTTCTTTAGAGTGACACCAGCATATAGTCAGTCATATGACGGGATCAGTAAAATTTTTAATTTTCCAGAATTATAAAGTATCCTATGAGGCAGGTAAAAAAAAATAGTTTGTTTTTTGGTTGACAATTATCTTTCAACAAAAATAATCAATTAAAATTATCACATATGTACCTAATCTATTATTTAAGCCAAATATAAAAGAAAATTATTTACGTAACATGTAACTTTAGTGATAAAACGTATGAAAATAAGGCAGACGATATTTAAATAATTTAAAATAAGAAATTATTAACCCCTTCCGGTATGATTTAATAATGAAAAACCGTGCATGAAATAACCATTTAATTTTTATTTAAAAAACTTGTTTCATTTTACAATTCTTGCATATTCTTAATTAAAATCCACTTTTTACATAATGTTAAATAATATCAGAAACAGTAAAATTAAGAAAATATCAAAGCAAAACATTAATAAGGTATACAGATAATAGTCTTTAAGCTAGTGGTACTTTTCAAAACAAAGTGCAAAGGAATTCTTAATTGTTTACACCGCCAAGTAGTCTCACTTTTAATTTGATTCTTGTAACACACACGGCATTTCTTAGTAGGTTTTCTGACTCATTAATTTGGCAATGACTTGTACCAAGAAATTCTAAGTAAACAATATGCAATAGTGACTTGTGATTTTCACAAGTAATAAAAGTGTTGCCAAATTCAGTACACTAGAAATTTTAAACTAAATTAATTATATTTAACAGTAATTTTAATCGCATGACGAGTGTAGCTGGTCATTGTTTTGTATGGAATGAAAAACTAATGACGAGCTAGACTCGTCATTTTACCGGAAGGGGTTAAATGAGATAATTAAAGGAATGACGTCATAATGATGGGAAAAAATGTTATTTTCATCTACTTATAATGTGATAAATTGATAAATTTAATCGCCTACTCTTAAAATGGGGCTTAAAATAATGGCATCAAACGCTCGAACAGAGGGGAAGTGGTGGATTTCACACGTTTTAAAGACTACAGTATTTTTTGGTGTGATATGAAGAATATTTATGCCAATTTATGTTAGAATTGGATCGATAGTTTAGGAGAAGATAAACTTTACTCGCTTTGAATTTTTCTAACCCTAACTCGTCAAGAATCCAATATGGATGCCTGTATCCATTCCAGGTCCAACCACTTCATAAATTCGAGGACAGACGGGAAGATAACTTAGGCTATTATTACACAGGGGATTAAAATTTTTTCGTTCTTACATCGTTAATCTGCATATTCTTCAACGGGAAAACGAATCCTAACCTGAAATTGGTGCTTTCTCAACAATTACGTGTTTATGTGTGATATGACCCTAACGCATGTTTACGGTACGTAGAATCACATAGATCTCCAAAGCAATGAGGAATTTGCACATGTGGGGGATTTGAACAACTTAGTGTTTTTCTGGTAATTTCAGACTCGTAGATTCCAAAAATGTTCTCAAAAATGTAAAAAACTGGGTCCATCATTTAAAAAATTAATTTTAAAGTTAAGCGAAAATCACGTGACATCAAAAAGCTCCGTGATTGGTTGTGATGTCATCGTTCATGCAGACCAATATTTTTGTATTGCTTTTAAGCGCGCACTATTTTCCGATTTTGTTTTTGCAAGTTCCTGAAATTTTCTAGCTATCAAAATTTATATTTATTTAAACCTGAAGGTTTATTTTATCGATCTAGATAGCTTAGTTATCTCAATTTGTCATAAATGTCTCTTCTACCTGGATTTACCAATCAGACAACCTCCCGAAAATTGACAGCATGTCAATGTTTTCTTTCTTGGCAAAAAACCCGGATTTTATGGGAGCAGAAATACGAGGAATTAAAATCCAAAGGTGTGTAAAATCATTTATATTTTTTTCCAATTTTACTTAACATGTATTAATACTTTATTCATGCTAAACACAGCTCTTTTGTTTGTAAACACAAACAAGTCAAATAAATATACATATATCATATACATACACATTTGTAGTTGCATCGTTTTTTATAAATAGAGACGGATGTAATATTAAAATAAAAATTAGAGGAGGTATTTTTTGTGAGATCGGTCTCATTAGCCTTCGTGTTGCAAAAAGTAGACCGTAGCATTCCAAAACCAAACCAAAACAAAATCAATTCTTAGATATTTTAAATATGATGAACAGAAATTTAAAATCTTTAAATGGCTTTACTTAATTATTTATACATTTTTAAATAGCAATACAATTTTATTGCCTTTAATATTAATGTCAAATTAAAAAATGTATAAAATTTCTCAAATTAAATTTAATTTTTAAAGTAATATAATTATTAAGTATTTTAAAAATATTATACTTTTTTTTCAAATTAGTCACCAATTTAATCGAAAAATATCACTGTTACATTTGATACATAAGAAAGTATGCATCTCTGAAGAAAATATTTATAATACTTTGAAAATACATAACTTTCCCCTCCCCCGAGTTATTTATTAGATAATTATATGCTTTAGATATTTATATGTTTTTCGATATTTATATGCTTTATAAAATATTTATTGTACTTGAACTCTGTGATAATACTCGAAAATTAGCAGTTTTAAAAGTTAAATAGCAGTGGTTAATCAACAATCCTTTTAAAGGTATAGATGTATTTTATATACTTTAATTGTTCTAAAATGGTAATATTTAAACAAATGCAAGCATTTATTTACCGAAAAATGGTCTTGACAAACCCATAGAGATGATTTATATGATAATTTGAGGTTTAATTTCTCATCCCTTTTCATCTCAGTTGTCCAGATTTTACGTGTATGTGGGTCTTTTGGGACGCTGAAAAATATCTTCTCATTGCAATTAGTTGTTGTATTTTTACAGAGTGGCACAATACAATATTTAGAGTATGATTTTTTAATGCCAGACATAACAAAAAAAATGCTATTATATGCGATACTTTACACAAAAAACAAATTTAAAAGTCGCCTTTTAACATGTAAACAGCATAGGAGCTCGGTGTTTACATGAACGATGACGTCACAAACTCGGCGGAGATAAAGTATCGTTTTTGAGAGACGTTAAAGAGTCCGCTATAAAACCCATTAGAAATCACTCATTAGGCCCCCAAATGAAAGAAAAATAGCTACTGTCCTGCTTACTTTTTTGTTTTCTATCGTTTAAAATCAAAATTAGAAAACGTGAAAATTCCTCATTGGATGCAGGCAGTTGAACTCTCTGTTTTGACAATTCACATTGTTACTAAATAATTATGTACTGTACAGAAAATTTACATCTACTTTACTTATTAATACCTAACCAAAACACAAATACTAGTGTCAAATAATGCAAACAAAGAACTGAACTGCAGTGTCTGGAAAATAATATAATACAAGCCAATTGAATTTTAGCGGGAAATATTTCCCACGTGTAAAAACCACATTGATAATAATTCCAAAAGTCAATCAAGACTTACGGCTGAAAACACCATCGAAAAAATTACTACAGGCCTTATCAGACGTCAGCCTGTACCAGTTGGAAAATCAACAGATTCAATTTACGATTCTTTTTCCTGATACAGATTTCTCGCGTATTAAAAAATTTTCATCCAAATACAGCTCTAATCTTATTGTGAAACTAAGCCAAAATAAATCGGTTGAAATTTTTTTCACTATCACAGGAAAATTCCGCGCAGATCTGAAAAATCTTCAGCTGAAAAAGAAATGCTAAACTGATTTTTTTTCAACTCGTGATGAGACATTTAATAAAACATCACGTCAATTTACATGAATCCAAGGGCACTACGCCAGACAACTAGGAGATAACCCCATACTGTTTTCTATCTTTATTTCAAACATTTTGGCGTGGTAGGAAAATTGCCGTGCTAAATGATGCGTGCCAAGTAATTGTCACCCCTGCCCTACAGTCTAAAAATTATCACACCAGAACCTGTACAAAAGCAACAGAATAACAAAGTAACAAGTCCTTTTTTCCGATGTAGAAAGTGAAAAATTTTTCAGGCTATTAATCATCTTCACGCATGCCTTCCTGAACCAAAATAAATCGTTGTGAAGTTTTTGATATCAAATCGAGAAACCTGTGCGTTCTTTCGGAAATAGGTATCCTAAACCAAAACTGTTGCTTTTTTAACGCGTACAGGTGGGCATATGATAAGACATCAACAGTGCCTAAACGAAGAGCATTTGGGATTATTGTATTAGGTAAAAAGTTATAGTGTACCATATACCATTATTTACCCCATTCGACTTTTTATCTGCTACTGCATTTATGCATGCATTACATTGATAAAAATACTTGCACTTTGACTGTTTTAAGTACTAAGCTTAAGAAAACAATATACAGGAGAACCTCTGTTAACCTAAACTCTCGGTTAACCAAACCTCCGTTCGGTTAAACGGAGGTTTTTCCGAACGACATTTTCTTCACTTTTTTTTCACTTTCTACTATCACCCAAAATTTTCTCTTTACAAACATGAATTTTTAAAGTTTTCTTTTTTTTTCCACATTTCTTTTGTATGCAAGCCGTCCTTTTCAAACTACGAGTGCAGATAAATATTTTGGAATTCCCTCTTTTAGAATTCCTTCTAACAAGTGCACTTCTCGTTATGAGTGTACTCTTCCTCATTTTCAGACATACCTGTTCTAAACGAAAACGCACCCCATTTCGAAATTTGGAAGGTCATACTGCCGAGACCCAGAACAATAGAATGTTATTGCACCAATAACGATACTACATATTAAACTAGAAGATTATTGATGAATTCTCGATTATCCGATAATTTCAATGAGGAATTTTCACGTTTTCTAATTTTAATTTTAAACAATAGAAGATAAAAAAGTAAGCAGGATGGTACCTATTTTTCAAGCAATAAGAAAATATTGGATATCCTGAACTATGACGTCACAACCAATCACGGAGTGTTTTGATGTCACGTGATTTTCGTTCAACTTTAAAATTAATTTTTAAAATGAAGGACCCAGTTTTTTACATTTTTTAGAACAGTTTTGGAATCTATGAGTCTGGAATTATCAGAAAAATACTAAGTTGTTCGAATCCCCCACTTGTGCAAATTTTTCATTATCCGAAATACGTTTGGTCCCATTTATTTCGGATAATCGAGGTTATACTGTATGTTATATTCAAAAAGGTGGAAGCCACAATAATTTCGCACAAGGTACTTAATACTCTGGAGCCGGGTATGGATTGCTCTACTTAAATAAGCTTCCTGGGTTATATTCCGGCAAATCAAGAAATTCTCTTTCCAAGGAACCGAAGGCGAACGTTAAACTGTGACCAAGTTAAGCCCTTTTCACTTTATAAAAAAAACACAAGTCTGGACTTGTTAAATGTCAAGATATAAAAAGATCACGATGAATTTTTAAGAAAAAATGTTGGGAAAATGAAGAACATGGAGAGAATTCAAAGCGTTGTTAAGTAAAAAAAATTAACCAACTCTTAAATTAATGCTGAAAATATTTTCTTTACTATACTGTCGCCTTCCAAATAGTTTGCATTCAGTTTACATTTACTATTAATTTCATAATTTATACATAATATTGTTAACATCTACGAAAATAAGAGACACAACTAGAATATAAATTAGAAAACTGTAAAGTGCTGATCTGTCAGTTAACAGTATTCGAGGTCAAAAGATGCAAAGAGAATTTAAATTGGTTTAAAACATTATTTTTTCCACTTTCAAAATTAATTTAATAATTTGTATTAGATTTTCAACAGTTAGAAACACCGTACTCTTATTAATATTCTAATCATGCAAAACGACATATCTGTCATGCGAAAAAAAGTAATTACTTTTCGGCTATTTGCATTAAAATTTGAAACGAAAAAACCCATTAAACATATATCTTTTAATGAGTTTTGAGTCACAGCAAAAAATATTACTTGACAAAAAAACTTCATACAATGTGTGTGATCAGGTAAATTGTTCAAATTTTCAGTAATGTTCAGAAACCAACGTATAGTAAAAAGAATACTTTCCTTGTATTCCATAAAAATATTTGAAGATACAAAATTTGTATGCCCTGTACACATTTTGTTTCGGTATAAGAACAAGCTATTTTTTTTCTTTGTAGCTTCCAAAAATTAAATGTAAGTTCAAAGTCAATTTCTACACAATGTATTTTTAATTTTTTTTCTGTTACCATTTTTGAGAATATTTACAACTGTGCAGTTTTTAAAATGGTAAAAAACTCACAGCAAAAAAATATTACTTGACAAAAAAACTTCATACAATGTGTGTGATCAGGTCAGTTGTTTACATTTTTAGTAATGTTCAGAAACCAACGTATAGTAAAAAGAATGCTTTCTTTGTATTCCATAAAAATATTCGAAGATACAGAATTTTTATGCCTTATACACATCTTTTTCGGTATAAGAACAAGCTATTTTTTTGTATCATCCAAAACTTAAATGTAAGTTCAAAGTCAATTTCTACACAATGTATTTTTATTTTGTTACCATTTTTGAGAATATTTACAACTGTGCAGTTTTTAAAATGGTAAAAAACTCAGCAAAAAAATATTACTTGACAAAAAAACTTCATTTTTTTTCTTTGTAGCATCGAAAAATTAAATGTAAGTTCAAAGTCAACTTCTATACAATGTATTTTTAATTTTTTTGTTACCCTTTTTGAGAATATTTACAACTGTGCTTTTTTTTAAAATGTAAAAATCTCAGCAAAAAAATATTACTTGACAAAAATAATTCATAGAATGTGTGTAATTAGGGACAGTTGTTTACATTTTTAGTAATGTTCAGAAACCAACGTATAGTAAAAAGAATGCTTTCTTTGTATTCCATAAAAATATTCGAAGATACAGAATTTTTATGCCTCATACACATCTTTTTCGGTATAAGAACAAGCTATTTTTTTTTGTAGCATCCAAAACTTAAATGTAAGTTCAAAGTCAATTTCTACACAATGTATTTTTAAATTTTTTTTTGTTACCATTTTTGAGAATATTTACAACTGTGCAGTTTTTAAAATGGTAAAAAACTCAGCAAAAAAATATTACTTGACAAGAAAACTTCATAGAATGTGTGTGATCAGGTCAGTTGTTTACATTTTTAGTAATGTTCAGAAACCAACGTAGAGTAAAAAGCATACTTTTTTTGTGTTCCATAAAAATATTCGAAGATACAGAATTTTTATGCCTTGTACACATCTTTTTCGGTATAAGAACAAGCTATTTTTTCTCTTTGTAGCTTCCAAAACTTAAATGTAAGTTCAAAGTCAATTTCTACACAATGTATTTTTAAATTTTTTTTTGTTACCATTTTTGAGAATATTTACAACTGTGCAGTTTTTAAAATGGTAAAAAACTCAGCAAAAAAATATTACTTGACACGAAAACTTCATAGAATATGTGGGATCAGGACAGTTGTTTACATTTTTAGTAATGTTCAGAAACCAACGTAGAGTAAAAAGTAACGTAGAGTAAAAACCAACGTAGAGTAAAAAAATACTTTCTTTGTATTCCATAAAAATATTCGAAGATACATAATTTTTATGCTTTATACACATTTTTTCAGTATAAGAACAAGCATTTTTTTTTTTTTTGGTAGCATCTAAAAATTAAATGTAAGTTCAAACTCAGTTTCTACACAACGTATTTTTAATTTTTTTTCTGTTACCATTTTTAAAAATATCTACAACGGTGCAGTTTTTAAAATGATAAAAAAAAAACCATTAGGACAAACTACTTCCACCCGAGAAAAAAATGTATAGCAATGTATAGAGAATGTGCGCATGACATCAGATGCAGCAAAAGTTGCACTTCAACTTCCTAGTTGGCAAATCATTTGAATTTCCTACGGATTGTGTTTGTTATTGGGGTTTTAATTTTGTCAATTATTGAAATGGTAACAAGCTGTGGTACGTATGGATGTACAAAGCATTTTAAAAAAGGATAATATATTGAATTTTATTGCTTTCCTAAAGATCCTACATTGCGAATGCTTTTGATAAAAGCTTTGATAAGGCATGACTGACTCTCTTCTGAGAACTTGCGGCAATTTTCAGAATGTATAAAGCAATCTTACTCGTAATGATTATATAAAACTAATAAATTTTAATCCTATAATGTACTTCTATGCTTTTTAATATTTTTTATAAATTTATTTGCTTAAAATGAATTTTTTTTATTAGATCAATGTAAAGTTTTATTTTTTTCATACTATATATTTATTATGATATTGTTGTGAATATATTAATAGTACTGTGTAATGTTTTTTTTTAAATATATACTTTTGTAAGTGCTAAAACAAATCTATTTTAAATTACTTGGCCAGTTTCTGATGTTTTCTTCCCCTTCCCTTAAATAAAATTTAGTTTTGTTGTATACGTGATCCATATCGAAGCTCATAATATACAATGAAAACAAGTATGTTTTGCCAAACAAAAGTTGAGTTGTAGTATACTTTGATACTTAATAGTACTGTGTAAAGTGTTTAATTTTTTTTTTAAATATATACTTTTGTAAGTGCTAAAACAAATCTATTTTGAATTACTTGGCCAGTTTCTGATGTTTACTTCCCCTTCCCTTAAATAAAATTTAGTTTTGTTGTATACGTGATCCATATCGAAGCTCATAAGATACAATGAAAACAAGCAATGTTTTGCCAAACAAAAGTTGAGTTGTAGTATACTTTTATTGTTACACTTTGATTATGAAAAACATAATAGTACTGTGTAAAGTGTTTAATTTTTTTAAAGTATATACTTTTGTAAGTGCTAAAACAAATCTATTTTAAATTACTTGGCCAGTTTCTGATGTTTTCTTCCCCTTCCCTTAAATAAAATTTAGTTTTGTTGTATACGTGATCCATATCGAAGCTCATAAGATACAATGAAAACAAGCAATGTTTTGCCAAACAAAAGTTGAGTTGTAGTACACTTTGATTATGAAAAACATAATAGTACTGTGTAAAGTGTTTAATTTTTTTTAAATATATACTTTTGTAAGTGCTAAAACAAATCTATTTTAAATTACTTGGTCAGTTTCTGATGTTTCCTTCCCCTTCCCTTAAATAAAATTTAGTTTTGTTGTATACGTGATCCATATCGAAGCTCATAAGATACAATGAAAACAAGCAATGTTTTGCCAAACAAAAGTTGAGTTGTAGTATACTTTGATTGTTATACTTTGATTATGAAAAACATAATAGTACTGTGTAAAGTGTTTAATTTTTTTTTTAATATATACTTTTGTAAGTGCTAAAACAAATCTATTTTGAATTACTTGGTCAGTTTCTGATGTTTCCTTCCCCTTCCCTTAAATAAAATTTAGTTTTGTTGTATACGTGATCCATATCGAAGCTCATAAGATACAATGAAAACAAGCAATGTTTTGCCAAACAAAAGTTGAGTTGTAGTATACTTTGATTGTTATACTTTGATTATGAAAAACATAATAGTACTGTGTAAAGTGTTTAATTTTTTTTTTAAATATATACTTTTGTAAGTGCTAAAACAAATCTATTTTGAATTACTTGGCCAGTTTCTGATGTTTACTTCCCCTTCCCTTAAATAAAATTTAGTTTTGTTGTATACGTGATCCATATCGAAGCTCATAAGATACAATGAAAACAAGCAATGTTTTGCCAAACAAAAGTTGAGTTGTAGTACACTTTGATTGTTTATACTTTGATTATGAAAAACATAATAGTACTGTGTAAAGTGTTTAATTTTTTTTTAAATATATACTTTTGTAAGTGCTAAAACAAATCTATTTTGAATTACTTGGCCAGTTTCTGATGTTTCCTTCCCCTTCCCTTAAATAAAATTTAGTTTTGTTGTATACGTGATCCATATCGAAGCTCATAAGATACAATGAAAACAAGCAATGTTTTGCCAACGAAAAGTTGAGTTGTAGTCAGCACTCGTATTTGTTTACAAACATGCACTTTTAGTCCCAAACATATCTAAAAGAATCATACACAAGTCCTTAGATTTGAAATTTCCTTGTTGATATGTTATACAACATTGTGTCACTCAAAAATGTAAGTTGCAAATTGCAAATTTGAAATTTTGCATTAAAAATTAAAAGCTTTAAATTAAAAATTCCTTTTGTTATGCTATCCATCTATTAATGGCGTAGAATTTAATTTATGCAGTTAAAAATCTTTTATAGCATAGATCATTCTAAGTTTATATATTTCCTTAATCTGTTTTGGACAAGAGAGAAAAAAAAAATGTAAAAACTTCGAAATGAAGGTTATGCTATTTTCTGGAAGAAAATAAAAAAGGTAAAACTATTCAAATCAGAATTCTTTAAGCAAACATGAAATTTTTAACCTTATTCCCTTTTAAAACCAGAAAACTTTTGAGAACAAGAATTCCGATTCTCGGTTTTATTTGCTTAGCAAGAAACCGCACGGGATGATAAATATCCGTTCTCGAAAATATCCCTTGTCGTTGAAATATTAAATACCACTGCAAACATTAAATTAATTTCTAAGTCAACTATCCACTTCAAAACGCAAGAAAAGTAATTTAATTTCATAGCAAACTTTCATGAATTTTGTTTACTTGCTGAAAATTCTTCGCTTGTTTCCGAAAAGCACCATGATTGATTACTTATTTAAATGCAAATTTTTTTTTACTTTTTGTTGTTAAAAACAAATATTTATGAAATATCAACTGCTTTAGTGAATTATTTCCTGATTAATTTTCTTACATTCCTTAAAACAAAATATAGTTTTTATGTGTGAAATACGGTTCGAAATATACAAAGCAAGCTCCGTATTTTCTTGAATAACTAAAAAATTGATTCCCCCGGTCAATTATATTCTGGTGGAAAACTAGAACCGAAATGAATATAATTTCGAACATCTTTTTTTTTATTTCTTCCAAGTTAGTTATTAACTACATTTAGTTTTTCGGAATAAATGAAATTTCATTAGTCTGGTTTCTTTAAAAAGCAAAACTATTACGGGAATGTTTATTTTTCTTGTAAACGAAAATTAAAGTTGCTTTTAATCCTTAGAGAATTTTTTTTCTTTACAACTATATATTTTCAAAACGTTTCAAAATGTTCGAACACTTTTTTATGTTTCTTCCAAGTTCTTATTAACTATTTTAGTTTTTGGAATAAATGAAATTTTATTAGTCTCATTTGTTAAAAAAGTAAAACTATTACAGGAATGTTTCTTTTTAAAATGTTAACGAAAACTAAATGGTTGCAATTTTAATCCTACACTGCACGATTTATTTTTACAACGATATATTTTCACACACACATTTGGGCCGTGATTTACATTAGAGACAGACACACATTAAAGAGTGTTCGAACACTTTTTTTATTGTTTCTTCTAAGTTCTTCATTAACTATGTTTACTTTTTGGAATAAATGAAATTTCATTAGTCTCATTTGTTAAAAAAGTAAAACTTTTACAGGAATGTTTCTTTTTAAAATGTTAACGAAAACTAAATGGTTGCAATTTTAATCCTACACTGCACGATTTTTTTTACAACTATATATATTCACACACACACATTTGAGCCGAGAGAATGTTCGAACATACATTTTTTATTGTTTCTTCTAAGTTCTTTATTAACTACATTTAGTTTTTCGGAATAAATGAAATTTCATTAGCCTGGTTTGCTTAAAA
Organism: Pardosa pseudoannulata; assembly: GCA_032207245.1. Classification (NCBI taxonomy): domain Eukaryota; kingdom Metazoa; phylum Arthropoda; class Arachnida; order Araneae; family Lycosidae; genus Pardosa; species Pardosa pseudoannulata. The sequence continues at coordinate 81,384,617 of CM063501.1, read as the reverse complement.
AGCAAAACTATTACGGGAATGTTTATTTTTCACTTGTAAACGAAAATTAAATGGTTGCAATTTTAATCCTATAGAGCACGATTTTTTTTTCTTTTACAACTATATATTTTCACAACACATTTGGGGCAAGAGAGTGTTCGAACACTTTTTTTATTGTTTCTTCTAAATTCTTCATTAACTATCTTTAGTTTTTGGAATAAATAAAATTTCATTAGTCTCATTTGTCAAAAAAAGTAAAACTATTACAGGAATGTTTCTTTTTAAAATGTTAACGAAAACTAAATGGTTGCAATTTTAATCCTACACTGCACGATTTTTTTTTCAACTATATATTTTCACACACACATTTGAGCCGAAAGAATGTTCGAACATCTTTTTTTTTATTTTTATTTCTTCCAAGTTAGTTATTAACTACATTTAGTTTTTCGGAATAAATGAAATTTCATTAGTCTGGTTTCTTTAAAAAGCAAAACTATTACGGGAATGTTTATTTTTCACTTGTAAACGAAAATTAAATGGTTGCAATTTTAATCCTATAGAGCACGATGTTTTTTTCTTTTACAACTATATATTTTCACAACACATTTGAGCCGAGAGAATGTTCGAACATACATTTTTTATTGTTTCTTCTACGTTCTTTATTCACTATGTTTAGTTTTTGGAATAAATGAAATTTTATTAGTTTGATTTGTTAAAAAAGTAAAACTATTACAGGAATGTTTCTTTTTAAAATGTTAACGAAAACTAAATGGTTGCAATTTTAATCCTACACTGCACGATTTTTTTTTCAACTATATATTTTCACACACACATTTGAGCCGAGAGAATGTTCGAACATACATTTTTTATTGTTTCTTCTAAGTTCTTTATTAACTACGTTTAGTTTTTCGGAATAAATGAAATTTCATTAGTCTGGTTTGCTTAAAAAGCAAAACTATTACGGGAATGTTTATTTTTCACTTGTAAACGAAAATTAAATGGTTGCAATTTTAATCCTATAGAGCATGATTTTTTTTCTTTTACAACTATATATTTTCACAATACGTTTGGGCCGAGAGAGTGTTCGAACACATTTATTATTTTTTCTTCTAAGTTCTTTATTCACTATGTTTAGTTTTTGGATTAAATGAAATTTTATTAGTCTCATTTGTTAAAAAAGTAAAACTATTACAGGAATGTTTCTTTTTAAAATGTTAACGAAAACTAAATGGTTGCAATTTTAATCCTACACTGCACGATTTTTTTTTACAACTATATATTTTCACACACACATTTGAGCCGAGAGAATGTTCGAACATACATTTTTTATTGTTTCTTCTACGTTCTTTATTCACTATGTTTAGTTTTTGGAATAAATAAAATTTTTTTAGTTTGATTTGTTAAAAAAGTAAAACTATTACAGGAATGTTTATTTTTTAAATGTTAACGAAAATTAAAGGGTTGCAATTTTAACCCTACACAATTTTTCTTTTACAACTATATGTTTTCACAAATATTTAAGCCGAGAAATGTCCGAACATCTATTTTTTATTAATTCTGCCAAATTCATTATTAATTATAGTTTTTGGAATAAATGAAATTTTATTTGTTTATTTAAAAAAGCAAAACTATTACAAGAATGTTTATTTTTTAAATGAAAACAAGAATGAAATGGTTGCGATTTTAACCCTACATTACATGTTCCCAGACAATGTAAGAATATATCTTCTTTATTTATTCTTCCAAGTTCATTTATTGGACCTGGAATAGATAGAGGAATCCATATTGGATTCTTGATGAGTTATTGCTAGCAAAATTCAAAGCGAGTAAAGTTTATCTTCTCCTAAACTATCGATCCGATTCTAAAATAAGTTGGTATAAATATGATTCTTATCACAGCGGAAAATACTGTCGTCTTTAAAATGTTCGAAATCCACTACTTTCCTACTTATCGAGCTTTTAATGCCCTTATTTCAAATATTATTTTCCCCGGTTAAGAGCAGGCAATTTTTTTGTCACATAATAAAACGAAAATAACATTTAGGTTAGGAGTGCTGGCCTTTAACCATCTCATTTAATCATTTCTTATTTTAATTACCCACTATGGCATTATGTTCTTGTAGCCGTTAGATATTACGTAAATAATTTTCTTTCAATATTTGGCTGAAATAGGTTATCATTCTAGGTGCGGAAAATACTGTCGTCTTTAAAAACAGTATAGGTAAGTTAATTTGATCACTCTTTTAATACCATTATTTCAAGCCCCATGTTTTCCCAGTTAAGAGCAGGCGATTAAATTTATCAATTTATCACATAATAAATAGGTAAAAATAACATTTTTTTCTAGCATTATGACGTCATTTCTTTAATTATCTCATTTAATCATTTCTTATTTTAAATTATTTAAATATCGTCTGCATTATTTTCATACGTTTTAACACTGAACTTAGATATTACGTAAATAATTTTCTTTTATATTTGGCTTCAATATTAAATTAGATACATATGTGATAATTTTAAATTAATCATGGATTACTTTTTGTTACAAGATAATTCTCAGACAAAAAAGAAACTTTTTTCTACCTGTCTTGTAGGGTACTTTACAATTCTGGAAAATTCAAAATTTTACTGATCCTGTCATATAACGGGCTATATGCTAGTTACATTTAATAAATAATCATTAATAAATATTCCAGAAAAGCAACCAGTTGTTGCTAGTCCAATATCGAACTGTCGCAACTGGTACCTGAAAAGTCACATTTTTAAAAGTCTTCAATAAAAGAGTCTCAAAATATTTCTCTTTATACTTTTTTATTTCTTTCTAGAAAAATCGAAAATGTTCCATAGTACTATGCCGTGCATCCACCTCCTTGAATTACGGGCCAGCTGTAAGAACAGGAAATTGAAAACTGTATAGAAGAGTTTTTTTATCAATTTATTTCCAGGGATATTTCCGCAAGTGTTTCTGGGTAGGAAATGAGACCGGAGATGGTTTTTAAGTGTTTACTCCTGTGGAATGGTTTCATTCCTTAAAACAGAGGCGACATTCTGATAAAGATTCCGGCTGTAACTACAAGCTGTTCTATTCGGAAAATGTTGTACAGTTTCCCTTTTTTTCCCTAACTAAAAAAGTTAAGTAAAACCTTGAAAGTCCTAACATATCTTACGTATTTTGGTGTATTGTTGATCATTAATTTTTTTTTCTTGGAATAGCATAAATAGAAACATAAAATATAACATAAAGCACACAATTAGAAAGAAAGAAAAATATCTATATCTTTTTCAAATACGTTATTTATGCCTTGTTCTAAAATCGCCCAAATTTTGGTTTCATTAATAACCCTTAATGTTATATTTCTCAAAATGGTGACACGATCATAATAAGTAACACTTTATTCTAATTTATGGCTATAATCTACTATCTCCAAATTTTATAGTCACTGTTTAGTAGAAATAAAACAAATGTGCATTTAAGATTAATGAGTCAAGTGTTACAGTGTGTTATTTGTACAGAAACTGTCTGAATTAACCTGAATAATAGGTTAAATTACAGTTTACTGCCATTTTCAGATGCCAGGTGGTTATTCAATACAGGCGACAGAAAATCAACGAGCTGTTTTACTTGGAGAGGTGCCAAATTCGCGAACGACACCGGAACTAAAAGGTGTTGCACTTCAGATACACGAGAATAATTCATAGAACTCAGGAACATTTAAAGAAATAATTACGCTAACAAGAATATTTGAAAATTCTAAAATAAAACTACATTTGCCTCAGGTTTTTTAAGGAATATATCACGATGTTAAAAGATATATATATGTTTTTAAACTGAGTAATTGAAAATAAATTTGATGCTACTGGGTTCTAGTTTCCAGCAACGTATGACAGCTTAAGCTAATCTGCAATTACCTACGATAAAATTGCATGGTACTAATTGGTAATTATCTGTAATCAACCGTGATGCAAGGAACACAGATATATATTTTTAAAAAAGAATGTTCTTCATTTAAGGAAATTCGCAGCGGTTTTGAGCTATTTTGTTTTGCACATATATACATGTATATAGTATATAGATTACACGTATACACATATAGTACCACAGTTCTATTCTCTAAAAAATAGTCTTTGGGAGAGCAAATTAGTATTCAAAAATAATACATTCGACATCAGCAACAACAACCATTTTATTTTTTTTTCCATTTCTTTCCGCGTTGCCATCGGCGGAAAACCAAAAACAGCCGTGCTCGCGACACCTCAACCCTTACAATTTACAAATTAGAAAGAAATCTTCTCTTGACACTGAATGGAACAATACCGCTTTGGCAACTATTCAGGAATGTTTTCGAGTTGATTCTTGGTTTCATGTCTGTGCTGATGGTTCAGCCGAAGGGGCCATTAGAAATACTGGACCAGCTGTTTACTTTATAGATTTTACATGATTTTACATCTTATGCCTTTGAAAAACACTTTAACAACTGTGATGGAGAAATAGCTGCCATTTATTCTTTAGTCCAGGACAAAATAGAACATCGTTAAAAAGGGAAATGTCGTTTTTGCTGATTCCAGGGAGGCAGTTATAACCTTAACAATAATCAAGTACTGTGAATGTGAGATTTTTAGGACTTGCATGATAAAGATAGATAGGTTATTGAACATCGAGAACTACATTACAGTAAATTCCAAGCCATTTTGGAACTTAAGGAACTATAACAAGCAGATGTGTTAGTAAAGAATAAATCTCAAAAGATGTAACTAGATCCATCTTTACATTTTAGACATATAAAGTGTTACATATGCATCCCTATTAAATCTGTTTCAGACAGTGTAGCTAAAAAGACTCTGGGGAAAGTGGAACTCTTTATCAGCAGAATTTCCAGTTCTTTGCTTAGAACCCGGGTCATAACTATTTACAGAACCACGTATGTATATTGGGATTGACAGATACTGATAACCAAACGATGGCCGAATGGTAGGGAGCTCCTCTTCTGAAATGGAGTTCGCTTGTTTGAATACTGCTGTTGGCATGGATGTTACAGCCAAGATATATTACAGACGACTTTTACGTTATAATGACTTTAGATATCATCAGGCCGAACAATGGCCGAATGGTTAAGGCGCTGTTCTTCGGTACCGGAGTTCTGTGGCATCCCACTGTGGCATGAATGTTCGAAACCGTTCGGAATCGGCTTTAAGCAGTAGGTCCCGGTTTCATTAGCCTTCGTGAGCAAAACAGTAGACCGTAGAGCTCTTAAACCAAACAGGTACTGATAGTTGTTCCCTTTACAACCCTCGCATGGCTATGACTGGAAAGTACCCCAAAATATTCCCTGCTGATCTGGGCTGTTTCTAAATATAGTATTAATGACAGTGCCTTTGATTGTTTTTTTCATCCTTTATTGTATTCAGCTACTCGTCGTTTTGTGACCAAGCGATCGAAGACAGGCATAAGGCAAACAAAAATTAAATTGGCGAATTAAAATTTTGTTATAAATTTCTTCCTATGAGTCTTATTATAGTTTGCAAATGCCCTATAAAACTAACTAGAAATAACATTCTGTGAATGTAAATTATGAATTATCTAGTTATTGTAATTAATACCAGATTAATTCATAACCATAAAAGACTATATATCTACCGCTTTAGTCCTTGGAAAAACAATTAAAAGCAAAAACTTTAAATATAGTGATACTCTGCAAAATAACAGTGTTGATAACTGCAGTCATTAACATTTTTTTCCTCCTACCTTAGAAATTCCGACCTCGGTGCAAAACTGACCACATTAGACACTCACATATTTCTCCTTTCCAAAACATATTACATACACTAGATTTTTTTTCCTAGAAGCATAAAAAAAATATTCTGTCTTTTTTTCTCCCATTCTGTATACAACTATGACATATTTCTCTCGACATGAAAAATGAAAATCTGAAAACAAAATTGCAAAAAGAACTCCCCCTAGAATTATTTTTCGTATCATGACACTTTATGGGCATTAGTTGCTTTTTATTTTGATCATTAACAACTCAAAACAACGAGAAAAATGCAGATTTTTATCGTTCTTTAAAAGAAAGGTATGTGCGGTATTTCGTAAACTAAGCGTGCAAAAATTTCAACAGTATTTTGTTTTTATTCGCTTCTTAAAACGGTTAGTGAGAGGTAACATTACATTAAGCATATTCGGTGAGGGTTTTAATGAATTTATTCGTTAGAATAAAAACTTTAGATATATTTTCATCTCGGCATGCACGCTTCGTTTGCAGAAAATAAATTTTCTGGAATTACTTTTTAAATTCCTTCCCTAAATATCTGTAACCAAAAATCTTGAACGATCAGGTGAAACTTTTGAAATATTTTTCCTGTCTTATTAATAAAAATGACAATAGATTTAGGAGGTTTTTAAAACCCTAAAACGCTTAATAAATTTTCGCGCATTAGCGAACCTTTTGAAAAAGCTTAATTGCTTTTATTTAATAATTAATATTTTATTTCGCTTAAGGTAAACCCTGTCTTTCGCTCTTGTTTCTAATTTAATAAACGTTTCATTCAATTACTTCCTGTTATTGAGTTAATTACATAAAATTGTTTGAATTTTCGTTCGCGTGTTTGAAAGATTTTGAGTTAATCGATTTTAAATACTCATTAATTTGAGGAAAGCATTTATTCGTAAACACTTT
>CM063501.1:81297964-81375464 GCA_032207245.1 Pardosa pseudoannulata | reverse complement strand
GTGTGTTTGTAATAGAACTTCTCCTAAACGGCTGGACTGATTTCGTTGAAATTTTGGGGTATGCAATTAAGTTGATTCATGAATGGTTTAGATTCACAATCTGATGCAATAGAAAATATTTTTTAATTAAAAATCCAGAATTGCGCACTTATTGATATTATTTTAATTCCCCTTGAAACACTTCACTGCCTACGTACCTGTGGCACAGTGGTCAGCACAACGGGCTTGAGAAAGAAAAGTCCCAGGATCGAATCCCCGTGCAGGTGAGGTATCAATTTTAATTTAATCTAATTACGTTTGTGATGATTATATGCGTGGTGGCGTCAAGTATTTTAAAAATAATATCTTCTCCTAACTTTTCCATCAAAACGGTCCAATTTAACGTTTATTTAAAAACATTTTAAGATTTTTGAATTTACAGCATTAAAACAGGACAATGTCTGTCGGGTCGTCTAGTATCTATATAATTACATATATATATATATAATATATATATATATATATATATATAATATGTGTGTTGTGTGTGTGTATGTATAAATATATATATATATGTATAATATATATATATAATGTAAATATATATATACATATATAATATTTATATATCTATATATATATATGTATGAATAAATATATATATTATATATATATATTTATATATATATATATTAATATATATACATAGATATTAATATAAAATATTAATATATACAAATATATATATATATACATATATATATATTTATGAATATATATATACATATATAAATATACATATATATTTCTAATATATATGTATATATAAAAAACTATATATATATATTTTTATATAATATACATATATATATAATAATATATTATAATATATATATATATAATATAAATATACAAATATATTAATATATATTTTCAATATTATATATATATAATAAATATATATGAAAATATTCACATGCCAACTTTTTACACATGCTGTGGTTATTTAAATCCTAATGTATAAGTAAACAATTTATCTATTTAAAAGTTTTGAATTGTGATCATGTGAAATATTTTTAAAATAATATTTTCGAAATTTAATTACATATTTGTACACGCGAATGTGGTATTTTTTTTCAAGAATATAAATATAAATATATATATAATATAATATATAATATATATAAATATATAATATATTTAAAAGCATATTTATACTATTATTTAAATGTATAATAATCTATTTCAAAATATTTACACTATATACACTACACAAAAACATAATATTTATATTTTAAAGCATTTATAATAAATTTGACTTATATATATAATATAATAGTAATTATAAATTGTTAATTATGTATATGTTACAATTGTATAAAATATGTCATAGTTTAAAGAAATATGATATAATATTAAATTAATGGTATTAAATAAATATAATGAAAGATTTTATTTTGATATTTATTTACATATTAACGATACAAATTATTATATGATACGTTATTACATTTTTATATTTACATTACATTTTTAAATATAATAGTAAATAGAATTATAAATAGAAAAGACAAACATAAACGTTAAAATAGTATTTTTAGAAACGTATATAAAATTCATATTGAAATTATTTCTTCAAAATTTGGATCGAAATCACTTGTAGCAATCCTTAATACCGAGTGTAGATTTTCGTCAGTAATTTGTGATCGATATTTATTTTTCTCGTAAACATTAGTCTCAAAAGAAATGACGAGTATGCGACTAGTGCTAAATCAAAATAAACAGTACGCGTGCTGTGGTCTGTCGTCCCTCGAAGGGTGAGAGGAATGCACATTCAATTCTATATAGTACGCCCACCACACGCTTTATTAGAGTATGTATGTTGCATAAATTAAAGTAGGGATATAGTTACAGCTGTTCAAATTATAATACTTTCTATTTTTATATATTTTTCATCCCTTATATAATAATAGCCTAAGTTATCTGTACGTCTGTCCTCCAATTTATGAAGCTGGAATGGATACAGGCATCCATATTGATTTCTTGATGAGATAGGGTTTGCAAAATTCAAAGTTTATCTTCTTCTAAACTATCGATCCGATTTTAAAATAAATTGATATAAATATGCTTCACATCACAGCGGAAAATACTGCAGTCTTTGAAACGTTCGAAATCCACTCCTTCCCCACTTTCAAGCGTTTAATACCATTATTTTAAGCCCGATTTTCCCCGGTTAACAGCAGGGGATTAAATTTATCAATTTATCACATAATAAATAGGTAAAAATAACATTTTTCCAGCATTATGACGTCATTCCTTCAACTATCTCATTTAATCATTTCTTATTTTAAATTATTTAAATATCGTCAGCAGTATTTTCATATTTTTATCCCTGAATTTAGATATCACGTAAATAATTTTCCTTTATATTTGTATTAAATAATATATTAGGCACATATGTGTTAATTTTAAATTTAAACATCGATTATTTTTTGTTGCAATAAAACTTTTATCACCGGTATAACAACAAAGTCTAGGAGTCTATTTCACGAACTAATATATATCTAGCTTTTAAGTAATATATCTTTGAAAATTAAGAAGTTTGTTTTTGTGTTTGTTTTTTAAACATAACCACACGGTTTGAAATCGATTCGCTCAATTTTGGACATCCATCATTCATGTGAACATCTTCCTTTTTCCCACTGCTGAACGAAGTACTACAGCTCCAGAGCAGCAGAGTCCATCACCAAGTCATCATCAGTTCGACTTCCGGGGTTGACAACAGTTGGTTTTAGAAAGAATGTGCATGCAGTTCCAAGTTCTGAGTGATTTTGTGGGAGAGAGAAAAAAGATGATTGATCGAGCCATGCTTAAGTTTATCCCTAGACCCCTTGTATATATAATTCCCTTAAATGTTAATTAAACTAATTTTTATAATAAGAGTTTGTATCCGAGTTTGTGTCCTGAATCTCTCTCCTTCACATTCATATATACCGCCAAATAATCACTTTCAATATTAAAACCTCTGCTGACTATCCTATCATGTAATATGACAAAATAAATTAAAGTTGGCAACTAACATGTGGTCAATAAAGATAAAAAAAAATTATTTGCGTGTACCAGATAATTTTCAGCCAAAAATAACCCATTTTATTATCTGCCTTTTAGAGTACTTTACAATTCTAGAAAATTAAATATTTTACTGATCCCGTCATATGACGGGCTCTATGCTAGTTATTGATATTACACTACGCATACAAATACTGCTGATTTCAACAAAATCGCATATAAGAGATTAAAAAAAATTGCATGATTTTTGCATGATTGCAGGATTTTTCAACGGGCAAGATAAAGTAAGTAAAAGGTCCGGCTTTTACTTACCTGGCCTAGATCATGGGGTATTATTTACCTTTAATGATAACCATTGTTTATATTTCTCAAAATTTTCGATTTTGTTCAACCTTTGAAAATACAATTCGCGAAACAACCAACAATTTTTAATTAGAGGTATATATAAATACATGCTACTTAAATATTTTGTAATACTAGAAAACCTGCTCAGAGAAATTAATGAGAAGTAAATTTTAAATTTGTTAGCCTTAAGGAGTGTGGCATGTGTACAAAAATAACTCAATAATGCAGTAAATTTGATTTAATAAATTTCATCATTTGTAACATATGTATGTGTTGCATGGTTGATTACAGTTAATCGCCGATTATTAATGCCATGCATTCTTATGGTTGTTAATTGCGTGTTAGTCGTAGCTGACTGTTAAGACCGGATAAAAGTTCTCTTCATGCCACTTTAAATTAATCGTACATTAACTACCATTCAAGTTCTTACATAACTATACGTTAGCTACAATATAATTCAATTTTCCAATACATTGCACGACAAAGCTCCACAGGAACGTTCCAGATCATCAACTTGTATTTATACGGCGATGAATTTCTCTCACACGGCGTTTATTAAGCCTATTTCTACGCTCACTTAGGCTTTCTCATTTTCGGCTTCCTCTCTTTTAAATACTTATTATAGACTCTTCCGGGTTTTCATTTAAATATTTCTCAGTTACAGACTCAAAATTGGCATTTTTGTGCTGTAATTAATGATTATTTACATTGACATGAATTGACGGTTCTTCTTCATTGTATGCGTTACCCAGCAAAAACTCACGCCAGTTGCAGATAAATTACACAAATAATATTTCAAAGCGCTTTAAATCACAAATTTATTAATTTACATCGGCTCATAATAGAGTGAAGGAACAACTGTTTTTCACAACACTCATCAAAACCGAACACATTATACAAGAGTAGTAGAAGTAGTAGTTCTTTTTTTAGTCTCGTAGTACGAGGCGCATCCAAAAAGTAAGTTTCCCGATGTTTTTCTCTATCAGTAAACGTAACTAGCCGTGTCAATTGAGCGTGCGTAACAGATCTATGACGTATTAATCAAATGCCAGCTGGACAAGTCCCGATTCGTGCCAGTATCGGGGTAGCTGTGGTCTGAAATGGAAACTCTAATTCCTTCTCCTGTCGTCTGCAAGGTTCGGTCGGTGATCTTGAATGCACAAAGCATTGCGACAATTGAAATTCATCGTCAGCTCTGTCAGGTCTATGAGCCGAAACTGACACCCGAACACAAAATTCAAAGCTTAGGAGCAGCACTGACATTTCTGCTACGGTATCACGACGACGGCGACGAGTTCCTCGACAGGATCGTCACGGGCAATGAGACTTGGATTTCGCACTTTACCCCGGAAACCAAGCAGCAGTCAATGCATTGGCGTCATAGTGGATCTTCGGTCAGGATCAAATTCAAACAGACACTGTAGGTGCGGAAAGGGTTATGCACGGTGATCTGGGACAGGAAGGTTGGTCCCATTCACATGCGGCAGAGTTTTAAGACAGAGATATACAAAAGTTGATCCCACAATGCGGCAAGTGTCTCAATTCTGGTGGTGGCTATGTTGAAAAATAGCTGAAACATTGCTGTACTTGCTGCCAACAAATATGTACGTGAAAGAGTGAGTTCTTTTTTCTTTTAAATAGGAAAACTTAATTTCCGGATGTGCCTCGTAGTAGCAGTTAGTTACAGTCGGGAAATAGTAGTTCTTTACAACGTTATTATGGGGTTTACTCTGGACTTGCGAATCAGTTCGAACGTTTGTTGTGACGTCAGCTTGCGTACATTATGCGAACAAACTATCAAGCTGACGTTACTACGTCACAACGAACGTTCGAACCGATTCGCAACGTCCAAAGTAAGCTCCTATGTTACCAACATTCTTTATGTATATAACAGATTTTGGAACCACGCACGTTAGAGTCTTATAAATACATATTAGGTATACAATTTGGAAACCTACTGATTAATGACGATTCCGAACACTCACACCAGCAGAGGGATTCGAACCATGAACTCCAATAAAGAAGAACAGAGTCTTTCCCTATTGACGGAATTGTTCGGTTTGACTATTGTTCGGAAGGCCGTAGATAAAAATATTCTAACATGAATTAAATCAAAATCAATTTATTTCCTAGAATATATTTATTTTCCTTTCTGTGTTTCCGACTTTAAATTAGTACTATCATTTTACAAATAATTATTTCAGTAAACAATACAAGTTAATTATTCATTATCCCATTATTAATTAATTAACAATAGAACACTTTCAAAATAAATTAATAGCCAATAAGTAAGCAAAATCTTTAATGCATATTCATTATGGCGTGCATATTTTAATACCTTTAATAGATAATATCGCTTCATTACGCTTAATAAATTCATTGATTTTAAAAGCTTATAAAATCGTATTACAGATTTTGATTAACTCAAATCTCTTGTTACGAGATTTAAAAAAAAAATTAAGTTATTAATTAAGCTTAAAATCTTTTCTGTCATAAATTGCGTTCCAAACTACGACGTTTCAGTTGACTACAAATTACAATAAGATATCAATCTATTCATTTATGAAAATTAATATTTCAGAATGAGAATTATTTAATAATATCTACAGTTAATTCGTAACAAAAACACATAAAATATTTTAAAAACCTAGTAAAACTTTTTGGGAGGAAACTCGTTAATGAAAAAGAACAAAAAATTTACGTCCCAAAATTTAAAAAACTCTTCATATTAGTTTTTATTATAACATTTCAATAAATTAGAACTTAGAACAGAAAAGTATCGCAGTTATTACACACACTTTTGGTCCAGGTGTAACTGCGCAATAATTTCTATCTTTCACCATAGAAATCATGAAGAATGAAGAATCACGGGATTTCCAATGACAGCTGCTTACTTATGATAGCTGTTACTATTATTATTTTATTTATTTTGTTTTACAAAAACTGCTGAGATTATGCAACTGAAAGTTGAAACTTTAGGAACATCTATGAATGTCAAACCTGTTTATGTGATGCGTGTTCAAACTTGTCTATGGAAAATTGTTCTATCCCTTACTTTCACATCATTGTTTAAGGGTGAAGCTCAAACGTAGTAAAATATCACAAGGTTAAGTCAAATGCAAATTTTTGTATTAAAAATTGAAATTGGATAAGACTACAGCTTTATTTCAAAACCTTACACAGTATCAAACCCATAATGAATACAAAATATGTTCTTTATGTGGTTTTCAATTTTCATGTTATTACACTTCCTTAATATCTTCCGGCTTCTTTCTACCCTTTATTTTTAGTGGGTAAAATTATATAGACACATACTAACAACACTAACTTTATAACAAAAAATAATTAATACAATCAACATCAAAGTGTAACTATAACATATACAAACATGTAAAGTAATTTTCATATTAAATTGCAAATTAAACTATAATTAACGCATTAAAATTTAATACGAGAATTCAAGACACAAAGTTTATTAAATATTAGGTTTATTGTGCAGAGTACCACTATTAACTCTTTTTCGACTATTAATCTGGTTCGATATTTGGGTTTCTACCATATTGTAGTCGAGATATGTCCCAGGCGACATATGCGTCCTAATGACGTCAGATGTCGTCATTATGACGTCGAAGAGAAGGGAATATATGGTACTAAATTGACATCTAAGTTGGTTTGGTTTGGAGGGCTATGATCTACTTTTTTGCAGAGACGGCTAATGAGACTTGGACTTACAGCTTAAAGCCCATTCCGAATGGTTACGAACATCCATCCCACAGTGGAATTCAAACATACGAACTCCGGTACCGAAAACCAGCGCCTCAGCCATTCGGCCATCGTTCGGCTTGAGGACATCTAAAGTCATTATGCCGTGGACGTCGCCTGTGACATATCTCAACTGCAATATGGTCGGCAACTCCGGTACCGAAAACCAGCGCCTCAACCATACGGCCATTGTTCGGCTTGATGACATCTAAAGTCATTATGTCATAGACGTCGCCTGCGACATATCTCAACTGCAATATGGTCGGTAACACCGGTACTGAAAACAAGCGCCTCAACCATTCGGCCATTGTTCGGCTTGATGACATTTAAAGTCATTAACTCGTGGAAGTCGTCTGTGACATATCTCAACTGCAATATGGTAGCATCCTTGGTTTTCATTGCAGCCAGTGCCGAAAATCCCGTTGTGCACAAATAAAACGTCTTATAAGGCAGAAAGAGTGATATTACTCTGCACTTCGAGGATAAAAATTCTCCACTCAGATTCCCCCAAAATTGAACTATGGTTTCATTTTAAGACTATTGTTTCAGTAGACTATCTTGCAATTTTTTTAAGTTATTGTCAGCACAAACTCTTCTTTATTGCAGGTAAATGAGTTATGTACCCCTAAAATCTTATTAATAAAATCTAAATCTTCAAAGTAATTTGAAAAATGCACAGTTCTAATCCCACCAAGTATTCAATGATAGATTTTTGTTTATTTTAATATTGGCTATTGGTTTCAATTTAACTCATTTTTTTTTATTCTTGCGTTACGATATGATGCTTATCCATTTGCAGATGTAGTATTAAAAAATTTTTGCGGAAAATTCACGGCTGCCAGGTTAAAAACCGCTGCTCTGCAATTATCATAGAAATATTCAAGAAAACAGGGAATAATTATTCTAGCAGCATAGCATAATTTGTAAAAAAATTATCTTTGGTAAGAATACAAACCATTGATGACATAGAAACAAAACAAACCTTTTAAAATATAAGGGAAATCACCATAGACTTGATATCCTCCCATCTTAAGTTGATGTAGAAGAATTTAACTCTAAAACATATAATTCCGTACTGGAATCGGAACTATGTGTTGTAGAGTTAATCTTTTCCAGTACGGAAACGTCAGTATTTTAGAAGTAGTCATTATTTCTACTTTGTTGTACTCTTCCGTAACAGCGTCTCTTTTCACTTAGAATTTCTTCCTTTTAAACTTCTTTAAATCTTCTAAATTAGCCATACTTTGATTCACGCAGCATTTGGTAATTTTGGAAAGAGTACCAAAAAATTTCACATTAATTTTCAAGAAAAGGGGAACAATTATGCTAGCAGCATATCATGATATATAAATTCCGTATCTAAATTAAAAACTTATTTTTCGTAAGAATACGATGCCACAAAAACAAATCTTTTAAAATGCAGAGGAAAAACACCATGGATCTGATAACACTATAAAGGTGTGGTTTGGAGCATTACGGTCTACTTTTTTTGTAACACGAGGGCTAATGAGACCGGGACCTACTGTTTAAAGCCGATTCTGAAATGGCTACGGACATTCATGCTCCAGAAGGATGCGAACCCACGAACTCTGATACCAAAAATCAGCTCCCTAACCATCGGACCATCCTTCGGCAACATTATAAAGGACCCCAGCCGTACCTCAGACGGGCATCGAATACTCATAAGACAAATATACCATATAAGTAAATGCACAATGCAGCTTGAATCATTCTAAATCCATGTTTTAGAAGAATATTTTTTTTTTCTTTTTTTTTAATAGTTCCACTAAAACTAAAAACGAAGTAGCCAAATCTAAAGACTCCTCCACACTATGGTCCACTGTAAGCCATCACCACCGTCTGGACAGGTATGATTTATCGTAGTCGATGGTGGCAGACGATAGGCTTGGCGGACGATGGCTTCCGAGGCGGTTTTTCTCCAAAGAACAAAGGTAGCCAGATGAGCAACTAAAATGCGCAGTAGACCCTATGGACGAATCCACGTGTTTGGCTCATTTAGTGACCAAGCGCGTGGATGCAGCCCGTGAACCATCGTTCAAGGTCCCCATCAGGAAGTGGTGAACAATTGGCCATAGTGTGGAGGCTACATAAAATAATGAAATCATTTTAAGGTTGTTGAAAGATTAATCGTTTGAAAATCTATGATATCATTTTCAAGAAAACTCCTGAAATAATGAACACGGTGTAATTTCTTAGAATGTAACAAACTTCATGAATTTAAAAAAAAAAATGGTTTCATTTTAAAAATTCACCAGGTTTTTTTTACAGTTTGATAACCTAAAATGTTTCGTTTTCCCTAAATATCTATAATGAATGTAATGAAGTTCTTCCGCTGAAAAAGAAAAAAAATATATAAACGCATCTTGCTTTATTACATGAAACAATAACTGATGTATTATGCATAGAAAAAAAAGTAATACGGTGTGAAATGTACTTATATAAACGTAGAATATTAAAAAAAATCTTTAAAAGAAAAAAAATTGCATGAATATATTTACACAAAATATCCTTTCTAATTAATAAAATACCTCATCTTGAAAGGATTTGAGTTTTTGCCTTTCGCTAATTAACAGATTATTTTTCTTCTTTCCTCGTGATTGTTCGGCAAACGATTTTGTAGTTACTTTCACATGGGAGAGAAAAAAAAAGTCCTTTTTCAATCCTCTATATTTTTTAATCTCTTCACCTAAAGTAAACAACTAACAGTTTTAAAACTTTATTACAACTGTTAACATAGAGAGGAGGGAATAAAAAAAACACCCCATAAAACAAAACATTAAAAATTCCTTAATTAGGCGTCCACGTAGAGTTTCGGTCTGAAGTGAGCTACGTGAAATGAAACGCATTAGCATCAATTATTCTATAATACATTTTTCGAACATCCCACAGAAGATACGAAGAAAGAAAAACGTCACGTGTCAAAAAATCATTCTCCGTGAGCGCTGTATGAAAACAAATAATTACGATAGGATCACAAAATAAATGACAAATAAATCCCTGATGATATTTTAAATAGCACAAAAAGAAGCTCGCGTTTATCAGAATTCTTTGCTTTTAAATCAGCGAGGCGTTCACAGATGTTTTTTATTTTATTTTATTTTTTTTATAAAAAAAAACCTGTTGAAGAAGTAATTCCACTAGATCTTGTAATTTCGTTCAATACATTCAGGATGTGGGATTAATTTATTTACGATGAAGATAAATAGAATTTTTTTTCCAAACTGATATAAAATACAGAAATAATTTCTGAATAACAGAAAAACAATAATTTGAATAAATAGCATATCCTGAAAAGTTTTTATTACGACATTTACAGATATGTTCAGCACAATAGGGAAAGACATTACTTAAGCCATTATTTAATGTCAAAAGCTTAGAATAGTTAAGAATGCATGCATTAAAAAAACTGCAGTAATTAACGTTTTCGACTAATTATGTCTAGAACGAATTTTGCTATATATGCAAAAAATTTCTCTGCACAATTATTAATAAAATATTAATTTAATCTAATCGTTTCGGAAATGTAGTTATAGAGAAGTAAGACAAATAACAAATATTGAGTCTTGATCGAGAATATTACGACCTAGCTTAGACAGTTGGTTATTTCTAATAAATTAATGTCAACGAATAAAAGTAAACGAGATGGAACGCTTGATACTTCACTTTTTGGACAGACTTCCCTGGTAACGTAACAAAAATATTTTCTGGTAGATTATGCATCGATTCAGACGAAAAAATATGAAATCTTTTGACCCCTATGCAATGTGTTAAGAAAAAAAAATTCTTAGTCGTAAATTGAATTGTTTCTTTAGTATAACATCTAACAGATATCACCAAAGTGTGTGAAATGGCCATTGTTGCAAACATCTATGGTTTTCATACTTGTTTTAAAATTATCGTTTGTCATTAGTTTTATTTTAATTTTTCTTTGGTGGTGTGGCAACTTTTGAAAAGAAAGGATAACTTTTTCTGATTTGATTGGAGTTTATAAGATAACGGAAATGATATATATGAAATCAATAAAAGGGATCTTATGGTGCTTCTTGTCGTATTTCCATGAAACCTTCTATACAATTAAGTATTTCAATAAGAAAACAAAAGCCATAAATATAGCCTAAGGCAAAGTTTCACATCATACCGTTTACACAAGTACAGTGAAATACGTTTAACGCGAAAACGTTAAGTCCATAGATCAAAATAGTCACATCGTTTTGTGATATACCTCAAAATAACCACATTATGCGAGTAAGAAATGCTAGTGGAACATTTTCAATAATTATTTTTAAGCAATTGATAATTATTAGTTACAAAAATTCAACAATTATACTGATTGTGTACAATTTTATTTATTTTTACGTCAATATACTGACAATGATATATTTTAAATCAATTAGATTAAAACAATAAATGTTAATTTTGAGAATTTGTGGTCGCCTTGAACTAAGATGATAATGGACTTATCAATTCTTTTTAAAAAATTATTAACTAATAAAATTTTGTACACAAATAAAGTGGAATTAGTACATTAGTCACATTAAATTTTAAAGTCATCTAATATATATCGATAAAAATTTTTTTTAAATAATAATTATAATTAATTTTTTCTGCTGCTTGGTAGAAATTTTCATATATTCCTAGAAAACATTTACCATTCTTCATATATAATTAAACTAATCTGGGTATTAGTTTTATATTTCGACTTTATAATGGTGATTGAAACTGAATTTTGTTTAGAAAGTACGAATTTTTCAAGAAAATTCTACGTATAGACATAAAAATACTGCCTATGAATTAACTACTCAGTCCATGGGTGATTCTACGCAAAGAAAAATTTCTGAACATACTACAAAATTTTCTGAAAAAGTATACGCTACTAATTTAAAATAAAAACTATATTAAGGTTAATTTCTGGATGTCAAAACTAGAGCTAAATATCTGAATTTTAATACTGTGGTTTATTGTTTACCAAATATTAATAAATTAATATGTTCTAATATATATCATCTTATTATACAGTTGCAAATATAAGTTGTTTGTTCTATACAAGAAACACATATATCAACGTGTGTGTTGGTCATATAGAAAACAAAAATTCAATTTCTTAATTTGAATACATAAATTTAAATTTCAACATAGTGCTTTAAAAAATAAAATTACATAACATATTATTACTACTCTTCGGTAGAAAACAGATTTGGGGACGCGACAGAAAAGAAAAAAGGATGAGAACATATAACTTTATAATTATCTTCAAAATTCATTTATATATTTTTTATTTGAAACGGAAGACGGTTTTAAAAAACTTTCCTTTTAATTTTCAAAAACAGATTTTTCAGAAAATTCTTTTAAAATTTTCGGAAAAAAAAACTTTTTTATAATTTTTGGAACAAACTCACAGAAATTTTCGGAAAAATCAGAAATTTTCGGATCAGAATCAGGCATGGGGAATATCGTACCATCGGAAAAATTCGTTGTATTAGGTGGCATTAATGTGTGTACAACCCCAATTATGGCCGACTAAGATATTTGGGAGTTTTTTCAACGCTAAAAAAATATTCATACGGATTCCGACGACGAAAATGAAATAAATAATGCAGTTCCTGCTCCCACGTCATCCGAAATGAGGAACATTATGAAAAGTATACGCAATTATTTAGACGGACATTCCTATGACGAAATAAATAACAAAATGGACGACATCGGATTATCTGATGCTAAAAGAGACAATACAAAGAAAATATCAGATTATTTTCCAAAAACAAAATAAATGTAATTTTTTTTTTTCAAAACCTTGAAAGTTTTGTATTGGATTTCATTAAGTTCTTGAGAATGTTTATCTTTCATTGCTTTTTATTATAAATATATATATATAATATTATATATATATATATAATATATATATATAATATTTATACATATCTATGTAAATAAAATGCACTCTATAAACTTAATTTTGCTGAATTTTATATATATATATATATATATATATATATATATATATATAATATCTGTAATACATCAAAATTATTTCACTTTAATAACTCTCTAAAAACCTCCTCTCCCATTCTAATTCCTTAAAATATATTTTCCTAATGTCGAGGACATTCCTTTGATTAATGCCTTAATAAAGGGAGTGTCCTCGACTTAAAATTCTTCCAACCCATTTCCCAAAGCATTCTATGCAATACATACAAATTTTCTGTCCACTCACCACATTTCCCAAATATCGCCGGAAAATGGCTTACTTTTTCTCCTGATCTAACAGTTAAATTCGCTCACTAAGTTTCCGTTTCTCTGGGAAATATTTCGTCTTTGTCTTGCTATGGGGATGTCTTTTCTAACAGCTCTTAAATAAAATTTCAATTATACTTTGGGCTTGTATGTCGTTCTCGTCAATGTAGACTGACTGCATCTTACTATATTACTACTAGCTGAGTAAGCTTCTTCTAGCCCAGTAGCCCTGGCAAGTAAAAGCAATAAGGGCTACATAATTATTGTAACCAAAGGAAATAATTTCCGCTGGATTGCATATACATTAAGAATGCTGTAAATATGTAATTTGTATGGTATCTCGCCAAATTGGCGAGATATTAGCTCCTTAGCGAAGTTTTGGGAGACTAATTTTTGGCGTCAATTTTGGCGACTTGGCGATATTTGTTGCCGACCCCCACCCCTTTCTCTGGATTTTACTAGAAGCTTGTGGAAATTTCCAGAAACATGAAAGCTATATAAAGGGACAGTGAGTTCTTATAAAAGGTCAGTTCGAGCTCAGATCTGGTGAAAGTAGGACCTGTGTTATTGCTCTGAAAAAGTTCGCCAAATAGCAGCCAAGTTTTATCGCCATCAGTAGTAATTGTGATTCATTTGGCGTGTTAATAAATTGTTATAGTTTTTGTCTTATCCAAAGTCTATTCGATCAACGAACTTTACCCGAGAATTTCGCAACAATATATACATACCAGAGTTGGGGCAAAAGTCATGGCAACTATTTTTTTTCTTGAAGATACCAGTCCATTTGGAAAATGTGACATATTTAGACGAAAGGACAAGGTGTGGATAATGAATAGCACTGAAATATCGTAACACACTAATTTATTACGGTAGTATACAGGGAAACATGGCTTTGACGGTGCAAAAGAATGACAACATAGTACACATAAGTCACCTGGGCCTAAAGACCTTCAAACTTTCTTACTCACCGTGCTACTGTACAGTATAGTAGGGCATTATTCCCAAGGGCTTCCACTAATTCACTGTGACATTTCTCTCTCGCAGAATGGATATTTTGATGTAAGCGCGCTGCTCAACACGATTACTTCCATCTCGTACTCACCAACTGACTGATTTCACAGCCCTCGCTGCGCTACTGCCAGCTATCCCAGAGCCATCTGTTGTTCTGCATACATACTATGCCAGCGGAACTTCCACACAACACATATACGTTTGTGATCCGTTCACATATTTACAAGAAAAAAAAATAATTGCCATGACTTATGCCCCAACCCTCGTATACATTTTCCTTTTCAATATCCTTCAACACGAAAAAATATTTGTCCTCTCAGTTTCGTGTTAAACGATTTTCACTGTACCTTGTAAATAAGTTTATCATTTTAAATGCAGAAACAGTAGCGAAATATAACGAAGGTATACATCAGTGACGGATCTACTTTGAACGATGCAATTTTTCTCTTCGTCGCATAACATGCGTCGCCGACAGTGTAGGCCCGAATATACCGTAAGTGATTCTAAGTTTAAAAAAAAAATTCATTTTAATATTGCGATATATCGTTTACCTAATATCAATATATTAATATGCTCTAATATATATCCCCTTATTATTCTTGCAAATATAAGTGTGTTCTGTATAAAATAATACGGAGGTTGTTCACACATTTTTTAGACCACGTACATTGTAGTCACAAAGTAACTAAAGTACATAAAATTCTTGTGTTTGAAATGCTCTGTTTGATAGTCCTAATTTTTAACTATCTTGCGACACCGTAATTTCCAGGATAATAATGCCTTTTGAAGTGTCAGAAGAGATATTCTATCCCATTCCTCTTGAACAGCTTTCCAAAGTCCTGTAAGGGTTGTGGGATGACTTTTGGATAATGCAGATTTTAATAAAAGTCCGAAAGCACAAAAATCCGTAGGTGACACTGGTTTTTTGTTAAATTTCTCTTAGAAAATTTACAGTGGATTTTGATGAGTGACTGCTAGCTTTGTCTTGATGGAGTTCCACAGATTGATGGCACTGCGGGTAAAGCGATGGTATTTCATTCAGAAAAATTGGCGATAAAATATGTTCCCGATAGTATTTGGAGTTAATCTTGACACTTTTTTATTCTCTCTTAATTTTTAACTTGCCATTATATGAAAAACCAGCAACAATCATGAATCCCTTAGAAAAAATTCCTTTCGATTCTTTGAACCATGTACTTACATTTTTTTCTCTTACATTTTTACATATGATTCATCTATTGCGACAATTTTTTCCATTTTTCTTTGGATAAATGTTTCTCATACAAAATTCTGCAGCGTGTCCTGCGTTCAGAGATAAAGACGATGCACATTGCGTTTTCTCGCTTTCTTAAGATTTAAATCAAAGTTTATTATTTTGTTTACAGTGGACACCGAGCATTTTAATGATTTTGAAACTGTCCTTTGACTTGGGGGATTTTCTTTTAACGTTAAACAACGTAGCTTTGCAATAGTCGAAGATGTTCGTTTTTTCCTTGGATACTTGTTTGGAATTTTTGTCCCACTTGAGGCTCCAATTTGACGTTTTTTTTCCCTTTCATTTTAACGATATTACCTATCGACGCTTTAGATATCACAAAACCATGACTCTCACATCGTTTTTGGATAACGGAATATGAATACTTCTCTTCGAAAAGAGCATAAATATAGCCTTCGAACCACTGCTTCGTTAAAAACGCCATTTTGAATAAAAACAAACCTCTCACGTCGCAGACGATAATTTTGACTTTTAAAAACATAGTACAATTGCAGTTATTTATTTTGCAACAAACGATATTTTAATAGCGATAACCAAAATCGTCAAAAAAATGTGCGAACAGCCTCTGTACAAACACACATATATCAATGTGTGTGTTGGTTACCTAGAAAACAAAAAATCCATTTCTTAATCTTAACACATAAATTTAAATTTTAACATATTGCTTATAAAAGAAAATCACATAACATATTATTACTGTTCTTCAGTAGAAACAAAAATAGTGAACGAGGATAAAAAAGGGCGAAAAATGATATAAAACTTTGATTATCTTCAAAATTCATATTTTTAATTTGAAATGGAAGATTGTTTTAAAATTAATTTTTTTTAAATTTTCAGGAACATATTTTTTCAAAAAATCATTTCAAAATTTCCGGCAAAAAAATGTATTTTTTATAATTTTTGGATTAGAATCACCCATGGAATATACTGATCTAGAAGGGTTTAAACAGTATATATTCTTGTTTAAATGACACACAAAACCATGACACTATCAGAACAAAGAAAAATTTTATTTTCCTTTTCTAATTTCTACAAACCAGTATCATACATAAAGAGGGTCTTTATAACCATGTCGAGAAAAATAATTTTTCCTTCATGCAATGAATTGGACAAGCATTTCAAATTGCTTTAGAATAGAAAAAAAATGCAATTGATGAATTCTCTAGTATGTGTAATAAATGCAATACACTATAAAACATTATTTGTTTCGAGTTTAAACAATAATAGTGATTTTGTCCGTGATGTAGAAAGTAGTTCAAAACATTTTTAATGGGAAAAATGCACATTCCATGCATACGTTTTTATGAAACAATCATTCATGCAAGTATTTCTAAAGATTTAATACCACATTTTACAATGAATTATCGAATAAACAAAAATCATTTATAAGTTGAAACAAACAGTTGGCGCAAAAATAAACTACTTATCTCAGTTATACATCAACCAAACGAAACTAAAACAACGGAAATTCTATTTATCATTTTTGTTTTGGCGTACTGACACAAAGTTTTCTAAAAGCAGCAAGAAACTCAGTTTAATAGATTTGTTGCCTTGCATTATTTTTTAATAAGTATGTAAGATCATTAAAATTAGGTTCATTTGGAATCACGTCATTCCACCTCATATAATTGATTCTTTTAATTAGAGGAAAAAATTATGAATTAAATAAAACCACCACACATCCTAAACAAAGATATTTAATACTACTCTGCTAACAGACCGGTAAATTACAACTGTTTACTCCATTACCGACCTCAAATTCACTATAAATTAAAAAAAAAAAAAAAAGCTAAGTGTAATACGTTTTAGAAGCAATAATTTAATTAAATTACCAAAGAAATTAACGACTAAAAATAAGAAAAAGGTTGGTTTGGTTTGGAGTACCATTACACTGGGATCTGCTTACAGCTTGAGTGCTGTAGAATTTTCTTGTACAAATGCTAAAAGTGCGGAATAAAACGCAGTTATATTTATTATATTACTATATAAGTGCATCGTGCCTAAGACATTAAGTCTTATTCTACTCTCAACGTGAAAATTATAGTTGTCGTTGCCAGTATCACTTTGGCGAAGCAGAGACCACACGAATTAAGACGAAAGGTGGGAGGCTTTCTTTTAAGGAAAACTATTAGGGTAAAAGAACGTCTTAGCTCAAGGGGGCCCTCATAATTTAGAAGCAGGGATCAAGCAGAAAACCTACCCCCGCGGCTTGACCAGCCACCCCCAGAGGTTTTGTTTGAGAACTAGAGCATATCTTATGTGCCCCAGTCATTAACGAACAAGGCGCATCTTAGGTCGACTCGAGCCCCGAACCCAAAACCCTCTAGTTATGAGATCGTTGCCTTTGCCGACCAAGCAACAGCGGCTCGAAGATTATAGCAACATACAGCGCAGCACGATAGCTCTTCTACGCACATTTGACACAACACAAGAGAAGCACGATAAAAACTTCCCTATATTCAAACGGTTAAGGTTGATTCTGAATGACAATGGACATCCATACTAATTGTAGGATTTTTACATACAGCCTTTTATCAATCAACCATCAACTGATTGATTTAAGGAGGGAGAGAGTGCATTAAGGTTTTAAAAAATAAATATATAGATGCTAACTTCCAAAAGAGAAAAACCTGTAGTTTATCGCAGTTACGTCATTTTTTTAGTATTAAGATAAAAATATAAATTTTTAAAAGGGAAAAAAATGGCAAGGTTTATAATAATGAAATATTTTTAGTGTATATATTAAACACAATTAAAAAGGTGAAAATTTGTAATACTATTTATCCAATATATAAAACAAACATATTAGACTTTAGCAATTTAAAATGTTGTTCTACAAGATTTTGCTATTTTCAAAAACTGTCTGTCAAATTCATTTTCAAAAATTTTAAACTTTTACTGCATTTCACAATTAATAACTGTTCTAATGTTTTATTAGACAGATTGTCTAAAATCAGTCCTGATTTCTTTTAGCTGGTTGAATATTTGCTGGAATACAGAATTGTTGACAGAGGGAAGAATAAAACGAGAACGGGAAATTTTAGGGATTTTAGACTATATCGCTGAAAATCGGAAGAATTAGTTTTCCGATCGGAATATCGGAAACATATCGAAAGATCGGATAAACTTCGGAGTATATCGGAAGCATTGGCACCTATGTAAATAACATACAAAGCAACGCAATTGCGCTTCTACAAACAAGCACGATAAAACTTCCTTGTATTCAAACGATTAAGGTTGATTCTGAATGACAATGAACATCCATACTAATTGTGTGATTTTTACCCACAGCCTTTTATCAATCAACCACGAATTGATTTAAGGAGCAAGAGAGTGCATTAAGGTTTAAAAAAAATAAATAACATACTTTGAATCGTATCACTCCATCTTACACAATGTATATTTTTAATGTAGAGAATAGGAGTACTTCATCAATTTTTAAAAAATACCCAAGATCTAAACACAAATAAAATACAGGCTTTTAATCATTTTACTGGTCTGTTACTAGGCCTTAACGCTATAATAATGCAATAGTTTTCCCAGTTTTATTCCAGACATGTCAACATTCAGGCGCCTCTGTCAAAAGCAACATATTTTTTAGGATTTAAAATTTAACCTGCTATGCAGGAAGTACACGTATAAACAATTTACATATATAATAGACTAAACAAAATAACCTAAAAAAATTAAACATAATTATATATTTTATTGGTTTCTAAATTAAATTGATCAAATTAAAATTAACACACAGTAGTAAACTATAATTTATGCATTTAATAATGTATAAGTAGCTTTTTAAACTTTAACAATTTCTTTCCAAAAAGCTTTTCTTGTAGCAACATTCGCCCTTATTAAAATATTTACATTTTTTTT
Source organism: Pardosa pseudoannulata (assembly GCA_032207245.1). Lineage (NCBI taxonomy): Eukaryota > Metazoa > Arthropoda > Arachnida > Araneae > Lycosidae > Pardosa > Pardosa pseudoannulata. Next base: position 81,355,897 of record CM063501.1, on the reverse strand, counting down.
TTGGCATCTGGGATTCTAGTGTTTGTCTACTCAAATTTGGCCTAAATTCAGTTTGGTTTTTCTACACAGTACTGTTAACTCCTAGACATGCAGAATTATTGTGTGGAAAGAGTAGTATATTCGGCATTATTTTTTTGCAAGTCTTTGTATTTGATTGCTGAATTGTGATCTTTTAGTTGTTCAAAATTTCTGTTATTTTCCAGACTTATCAAATTCTCTCATTTCTCCGGTGAATCCGGAATAGTTGGCATGCCTTATTCTGCCTAACAAAAGAATGTTTAAAAAACTAAAATAGAAATGTGTAGCAATTAATAAAAAGCGAACTTTTTATCATTAAATGAGGACATATCACAGATATTGACATTTTAATAAAACTGGAGTAAAGGAAAACAATTTAAGGAAAACTACTTTCTATTAATATTCCAAATTTGTATACATTCCACAGACTTAGCTTAATTTTGGTGAAAACCAAAAGTATCAGTTTTCCTTTCCTTTTTTAAATAAAAAAAAAAAAAAAAAAAAAAAAAAAAAATCAAATGAGCCTAAAAATCATAAAAACTTTACTTATCACACCTTTATTTGTTAGTGTTATAACTTACTTAAATTATATATTCTGTAGTATGATTCCTTAATTTAATATCAGTAAAAGTAAACTATATATATATACAACTTTTTACATAGTAAAACCAAAAAAAATCATTAAATCTGCTAGTTTCTACCATTTTAGAACACTAAACAAATACTGAATTATATGTATATAAATAAAATATTGTCTAATTGTTATAAACACTGCCGTTGGAATATACAAAAATTATAGCTTATTTTCAATTTACAAATAAAGGTTAATTTAATCAGCAACAGATATAAAGATCATAAATATATACGTATATAAAAGATGAAGGATACTTCAATACAGCAGTACTGTGATATACTACTAAGCACTTGTGCAACCAGTCACTGGTTAAGCCATTCTACATTAAATTTAACAATGCGATAGGTTGCCATTAAAAATTAGAGAAAATGTAAAAGGTAGTTTTGTTTCCATAAATGTAATACAAACAAGTGATGAAATTTAATTTTAATAGTTACTGAAAAATTATTCTGCAATGAGAAAATTGTAAAAAGAGCTAATTATAAAATATGTTTGATGTTGTCCTAATCAACATCATACTTGTCAATTAAATATTTTTTTCAAAAAAAAAAAAAAAAAAAAAAAAAAAAAGGGGGGGGGGAGAGAGAGAGAGTAAAAGAACATACTTTGATAAATATGTTGATATTGTTTTCCAGACATATACTTATTATTCAAATAAATCTGTATATTTTTGATTGATCATAAGTGATGGAAATGCTGATGACTATTTTTGCACAGATTTTTTTTCTTCTATGGGTAATTTTATAATTTTCCCCCTTTAACATTTTTATTAATAACCATCAACATTTTAGAAAGGTTCAAGAAACAGAAGCATCTTTCCCCAATAGTAAGATTTTCTAACAAAATGAGACTGGAAAAATTCTAATGGAAATAAAAATTGAATTTTAGCTTTATATTTTGAATGCATTTGAATTGCTTTAATAGAACTTTGGATCTGTTATTGAAAAATTGGACAAATATTGTCACAGTGATTTCTACAAAAGACTTCAGAGAGTTAGATAACATTTTTCTTAGCTTGGTAGATAAAAGTACATTGCTATGATTCCAGAAATGAGGTTGATGGAATTTGTAGTGCTGCAGAACTATTAAGAAACATTGATGGTTTAATAACATCAATGTTTCTTAAAAGTGTGTAGGTGAAAGAAAATGTAAGAAAAAGGGGGGGTGAAAAATCCACACGCCTATTGTTTGGAGCACTATGGGTTTTTTTTTTTGGCAACAAAAGGGCTAATGAGATTAGGACCCTCTACTTAGAGCCAATTTTAAACAGCTCTGAACATCCATGCCATAGTGGGATTTGACCCCATAAATTGTGGTACCAAAGGTCAGCACCTTAACCATTCTGCCATTGTTCAGCCACAAACCTTTGGGAAAACAAAAAGAAAGGCTAATTTATACCCTTAAGTAAGTCAGGAAGCATTTCCATTATTAGCTTGCAAATAAAGCAGAGCAGTGACATCAACAGAGAACCGTTTGTAATGTCTGAATAACACATTTTTTTTCTGCTTGTTTGCTGTGAAAACAGATGCTTACAAACGGATTAATAAAAGGTTCCTTGTCAATGATGTTTTTTTTTTCTTTTTTAAATAAGATGTCTTGCGAGAGATGCATCTAGTCTCAAGCCATCCAAAGTTCTAAACAAAAGACTGTAGGCAAGCAAAAATATTGACTTCGTCATTTGAATTTTTATTACTTAAATAAAAAACTAAGTTGAATTCATCAACACCAATTTCACATAGTACAATATTAGCACTTTAAACAGTCACCCCCCCCCCCAAAAAAAAATAATCAAATAGACACCTTAATATGTTTAACTAAGCCTTAAAAATCAGATACAATAAGCACTGCTTAATATGAACACAGTTATTATCTTTTATTTAACATTATCATTGCCCTTTGATTCTGAAAAGACAAATTCGAATTAATGTTAAAACAATCCCTTAATCTAATCCTACATTGCTTAATGTTATTAAATTTTAGGCCAATTAGTTTATTTTCAATAATTCCCAGAGAAGTTTGTGAAACATCTCTGAGGAGACATCAAAAGGACGTTCTTACCATTGCTGTTAGGAAAGAAAATTAGTGCCTAGAATGACTGCTCAATATTTCAAATCTCGGATGAAAACCGACAAGAACCTAGAATCTTTTGCTTCATCTCAACCTATAACTTTTGGCTTTAACAGTACATTTATAAATCTGTACCAAACATGAATCCATCGACAAATGATGAAGATAACCAAAAATATTATTGAGGTTGAGAAGACTCCAACAAGTATTGATATGAGGAATGGATTACGAATTTTGGAGAGTGCAAATAAAAGATGAGGCAGATGGGTTTCGTAATCATTATAAATGTTTTTTATTAATACATTGCTCTGAAAGTAGATCAAGCAATTAAAAATTGACGATTTCTTCATTCCTTGATACATATGTACTATTATTTTGTTGACCATCAATTTCAATTTTTAATTAATGGAATTATGTTCAGTAAATTTTTCTGCTGAAATCATCTTCTCCTTACCATCACTTGGCACCCTTTTCTAATTTATTATATTTTCATTTATTATAATTATACAGATATAGTTATCAAAACTGAGTCGACCTGAAAAGATCACATTATGCAACACCTACTGTTATACTGTTTAATAGAAGGCTTTTGTTTGAAATTCAGATTAAAATCTGGGAAATACTTTCCTTGGGGATACTTAAACACTTCTATGTACAGCCAAACTCGTTTATAACGAGCCCGGATTTAACGTGAACTCAGATTTACCGATGCAAGCGAGAATATTTGGTTGAATCAATGTTAAGTAGGAAAAGAAGTCACTTTTAACTAGCAAGACCTGGTTTTAGCGAGCAATATTTTTCTGACTTGCAATCTTTTTTAGTCTTTCTGCCTTATATATATTTTTTCTTTTTTGTGGTTTAATACTTTTGTAGGAAAAATTCCTCCAGCATTCCAATGTCAGTAGGGAGCGTTTACAAATTCGGTGCAATAGGTGGGGCTTAATGTGGAACAATAACACAAGAAAGAGACATTGAACAAGTTCAGAGTAAGCTAAAAAACCACAATTTTAAATATGTAGATTAAAGAAAAAAATAAATGTTTTTCTAAGAATCTTTTCCTTTATTTTTTTTTCCGTTTACTGTTTCGTTCCCTTAAGACTGTAGTGCAACTAGAAATTTTTTGCTGGTTGGGGCTTAATTATCAATAAATTAAGAAAAGTATTTAATTAAATTAATTAATATAATTAAAGTATTAATTAAATTTTAAGTAAACTCAATCATTTGACCTTCCAAGCCCCCCCCCTTCTGGTTGCATGCTTGCCTTAAGGACTCGTTTATTACTAGCACTCGGATTTAACGAGTAAATGTTACAGTCCCTTTGTGCTCGTTATAAATGAGTTCGACTGTATCTATAAACTATTATGTATATCATATTTGTAAGAGTATTATTTTTATAACAGATTATGTTATCTGTCTCATCAAAAGTTTTAAAAAAATTTATAGTTATTTCCTCTCATTTTGTATTTCTGATTATACAATAAACATAAAATTAGTATGTGTGGTGATTAAGAAGTAATAACACAGAAAGAAAAACTAAAACTAAAACTTCATATAGCAAAAGCCATTTACTAACAAAAAGAGAGTATTTTATTTATGAATTCCCCTCAATAGGCATTGTCTAACACATGGTCATTATTCCTACAGTGAAAAGCAGTCTTTGAAGGATGAAACATTCTTGAATTATGTCCTTTTTCAGTCACTTTACAAAGATATTAAATACCATAAATGACACAAAAAATAATGCAAGGAAGTGCTCTTTTAAAATCAATATTCAGTTACCTTGGGTAAAGAGCATAAAATTTCTTAGCTATTTCATAGGGAAGTATAATATACACAAAATGCACAATGATATAATTAATAATTAAAAACAAGTAAATTATTACCCTTCAACAAACAAGATGAACCATCAAATTACAAAATGGTGATAAACCAGTTTCTTACAAATGCAAAACAAATATTACAATACACACTTTGGTATGGCAGGAAAGTTTTAATAATTTACAACAGCTAATACAACTTTCATAACATCTAGTTGTTAAACAGCAAATAGTTTAGGAGATTTAAATTCATTTAATTCATTCATCAGGGTGTCTATTGAATTTCTAAAAGTCCATTTTTTGACATTTTAGGAACACTTATGAAGAATTTTGCAACATTTTATTTTTATAAAATCTCAGGAAAAAAATTACATACATGCATATATATATATATATATATATATATATATATATATGTGTGTGTGTGTGTGTGTGTGCAACAGTAGCAAAAAATTTTATTTTCAATTTTAAAAAGATATAAAAAAATTCAAACTGTTTATAGTTAAAAAATAAGTTAAATATAAGACTTTTTCTGACAACTTTTTTGTTAAAATACTATTCATAATGTGACATAAAAAGCGAGAGCAGTAAATTATAAATTATCTATGCTTCAATTTCCATTTCAATTATTAAATAAAAAACAACCTTTAGTAAAAAAAAAAAAAAAAAAAAAAAAAAAAGAGAGAGAGAGAGAGAGAAATTTACAGAACTGTTACAAAAAAGTTACAAATAAATAATTAAAAAAATATTGTATGTGCCTTATTTTAATGACAGGTATTTGGATGACCATGCCAAATAAAGAAAATTTTCACACTTATTTGTCAACTGGGATACACATTTAAAAAGCATTAAATTTTACCCTGAAAGAATAAATAAAAGCAGAATTTCTTAAATCAACACAATTATTTTTTTAAATAAAGGTAAGCATACAATTTCTTTTAATCAACTAAGTATCAAGCATTGTCTGTACTTTTGTCCATGTTAAATTGACAATTTTACCTCTTTTACAATTTTAACCTTTAACTGCTGTAAATTTTCTTCACAGATTCCATAATTATCATCCCTAAGCATTTCTAACCCTCAAAATTTTCAGTAACTTTCAGTATGCTGTCATATTGGCTTACCAAGTTTCAATATATTATTTTCAGTCTAATAGTCTGTATTTACAGCAATTAGGGAATTATTTGAGAGTCAGTGCTGTACTCTTTGATAAACTTTAAACATAAAGAGTAGTTAGGGGAAATAATTCATATTTTTATTCCAGCAGAGAGATTAATGTAAAAACCCTAAACTTAGGTACAACATTTAACTGTTGTAAATTTTCTCCCCAAACTCCATGAATTTCATACCTAAGTATTTCTACCATTCAAAATTGCGACTCTTGTTTTTTCAGTACCTTTCTGCAATGTACACTTGATATAGGTCACCAAATTCAGTTTTGTAACCATGTTTACAGCAATAAGAAATTTAAGAGTTAGAATGTGCTGTTCCTTGATTTACTTTCTAAATTAACAGGAGTAAACAGAAATCATTTTTTTTTCTGCAAAAATTCTAAGATGATTAATGCCAAATTCACAGAATTCCATGGTTTCGCTAAAGTACAAACACCCCTGCACATTTGTTATTTCTACTACTTTTTCCTGATAAGTATATGACACCCTGTAGATATTCTTTTAAATAAAAAGTTCTGAGACAGTGGCTGTTATAAATAAAAGGTGTGCGCTTAATACATCATCCAGTGTAAAAATAATATTTTTGTCCAGCAAGTATTTTTGACTAAATAAAAACTGAAATAACAGCAATTAAATATGCAGTTCATTAAAAAAATACCCCAAGAAAATGTACAAGAAGTTATTTCCAGAAGATGAGGTACAGAAATATTTTAATTAAAAGCATTCAACAAGTTTGCTTGGAAAGAATATTATTTTATTCCATGGGCATACTTTAAAACTGTTACACCAGCTTCAAATTTATTTAAATATAATTCGTATTTATGGTTATAAGTTCAAATAAAGAAATATATGATAAAAAATTAAGTGGATATAAATGTTCATAAAATATAAGGCAGTATTTTATGCAACAATAATTATACTAAAATTTTTTAATAATTCATATTTTGGATAAAAACCTGTAGATTTAAGTTTGAATGTTTAAAAAAATGTTTCAAATGCATTAGTTCATTTTAACATCTTTCCTCCATTCCAAAACATTTTAAATTAATAACTAAGTTGCAGATCAAATATATTTTGATATATTCTATAATCTTAGACATAAAGATTCTCAACAATCACTATGTAACATACATAGTTTAAAAAAAAAAAAAAATTGCAAAAAGTTCATACAAACATTCAAGTTATTAAAATGATGATGACGATGCAATTTTTAACAATGTGTCACTCTAGCAAGATGCCGACATCAGTAAGCTTATATACACTAGATGAAATATAAATTTGATGTCCTACTTGCCAGTGCTTAAATGAAATGAATAGTAGTCAAATTTTTCAGCAGAACTGGAAAAAAGAAAAATTTTAAATAATTAATAAACTGAATTTGATAAATATATTTACAACATGGTTCATACTGTTTAAAAGTGAAAATTAAGAAGATTTTAAGGACTTTTTAAGCAGTTTCTTACTGTTTTTAACACTAGATTTACAGATATTGATCATATACCTATTTTTACTGAAGTATCCAATTTGACTCATACAAGAAAATAGTTCCAAATTTAAATAAAATGCTTATTATCAAAAAATTCATGGAAAACATTTTTTACATATAAAATCTGGTTTTGAAACACATTTTCCGCAAACATTTCTATTACATTTAGCACAATAATTTCTACATGTTTCTTTTTCATGATTGTTGAACTTGATAATTCTTCCGTGCGTCAGTAGCACAGAATACGTCAGTAGCAAGAATTTATGTCATTGGAATGGAAGTGTTCTCGATTTCTCTATATTTACTTCTTAGCTCTTCAGCCAATTGGAAAATATCCCAGGCATGATAGGACCAATTAATTTCATGTTATGCGATTAACTGTTAAACCCTTCTATGAGTCAAAACTGGCACACAACTGTGAAAATAGGTATACCACATTTGATAATGAAAAATGAAGGGGTCTGTGGGGAAGAGGAATGAAAGTTTATATATTATAGTGATTAAATTTTTAATGAGTCAAACTGGCTTGGTCCATAAATCTAGTGTTAAGGATCTCTCTGAGAAAGAAGAAAATTATGATCGACAGAAGCTTTAGATTTTTTTTAGACTGCAGTAGAAAGTCTAATGCTCCAACTTTATTATTTATTAGACGTATTAGAGATAACTGACTACACATAATCTATGAAAATGGCTATCAAGCCTTTCTCTTGTTGGCACATAAGAGTACAAATTTCAAATAGTGGTGAGTCCCATTGTTTTTTCTACAAGAAAGGTGGGAACAGCCCATTTCCTTTAGACTACTGCCAATGAGTAAAACAATTTGGGCACTTATGCTATAATCATTATGCTTGACTCCATCAAATTAAATTTAGAACATGTCCGCATATTTCTTTTAAACAGGGTTGTATCAGTTTTAACCATGTGGGTTTAAACCAGTGGTTTTAACTGTCCTGGTCAATATCAATTTTGACCAGTTTTGACCACTGAAATTCCCTTTTCAATATATTTAATACTAATCGCACATAGCTTGCTAGCATATGATAAAGGCAAGTTACATTTGTTAAAAATGTCATAATATAAATTATACCAGCAAAAAACAAATATAACATAACACCAAGATACAAAAAAATTGTTTTACTTACTTTTTTCTATAAAGCTGTTTTATATTTAATTTATGTTTAATTCAGAAAAGGTTTAAAGTAACAAATACTTGTCTCAAAATTTAAACGATTTCATATTTTGGATTACTCCAAACTTTGAAAACAATCTTTCTATAGTTGAAGAGATGGCACAACAGTTCATTAGATGTATTGTAAAATCAACAAATTTTATGTTAATGCCCTTAACCTTCTTCATTGCTGCCCACCAGACATCAGGTCCAAGTGTATCTTTTACACTTTCAGAAAAGAATGATTCGGGATATGGTAAAGATTCTGCTTTAAATGTAAGCATAAGAGGCAAAAAGGTGAGATCAATATTATCATACAACCATTTCCTTGCTATTTCCTACTTCTCTTCATTAATACCTTTACCCATGGAGACAGGATTCAGCATATGTGCCAGAAAATGAACTGGGGCTACATTTTCATTAAATCAAGACTGTATCACATCAGAATAAGCTTCAAAATCTTTTACTTTTAACAATCTTAACCATTTGTCACATGCATCAGATATAGTAGCATCTTCTTTTTGAAGTTCATTCTTAAAATTCAATTTTATTATACTGTATAAGCAAGTTAAATCTCATGAACTTGTTAGTGTAATATTTTGTTTAACTGCATTACTATTTTTATTGCTTATTAAAAGTCACTTCTAATTACAAAAGATATTATACATTAAAATTAAGACCATTTAAAACTATTTTTAATAGTTCTGACCACTTCTGACCACATTTGAATGGTCAAAATCACTTTTATCCAGTGTCCTGGTCAAAATTACAACCCTGCTTTTAAAAAGATTGCAAAGATGGCAAAAAAGCTAAAAGAAATTCCTTGAAAATGCTTTCAACTTTTATTACCTGGGATATGTTTCATCTGCCTCTAGTTTATTGAGTATACCTTATCATTGTTAAACAAATATCTATACATTTACACAAAGAGGTGAGAGAAAGAGGATAACCAAAATGGTTAGCATAACTCAAAAAAATTTATAAATGACCCATAATGCAACTAAACAGTGACAATACTATAAAAATAAAACAGAACTTACTTTCCATCTATTTCCACACTCATTACAATATACAAAAGTGGTCATAGGTTCATCAGCACTTCTGGTTTGGACCTAAACAATTAAAAAATACATGGGCATTTTGCAATTTAAATACAGTAAAACATATAAACTCTTTTAAAGATAATATATATGTTCTTTTATAATATACCAATAAAATAGAGAATTTAAGACATTTTCATAAAAAAACATGTTTACACACAAATTAATATATTCAATGAAAATTTACTCAGAAAATTTTAATTTTAGCAATAAAATCTGAAAATTATTCAATTTAAAAATATGGAACGAAAGGTAAAATTTTTAATATCTTAAACAGTTTCAATAATATTAAGGATCATGAAAATCAAAAGATACATCAAAATTATTTTTATGATGAATTAAAGATGCCTAAAATCACTCACCTGGTTATATGTACAGTTATTCTTTTTGCATTTTCCACATTTAAGTAAATCTGTTCTCGTTCCACTAGTCACAGCCATTTGATGATCATTTATAGCTTCTTTAGTAAATTTTTGCCTCAAACTTTTCATCTCCTCACTAGCCATTTCCTATGTAATGAAACAAATCTACTTGTACCAAACAATAATTACATCTTTTACTGGTTAAGATAATTTTTATCACCATACTATGCAAGTTTAATTAAATAACTCTCTTCATTACAATTCTAAAGAGCTTAAAGGGATAACAGTAAAAAACGAGCATATGCTTGTATAGTCAATCAGACATTTTTGTTAGTTTCTCTAAAAATAAAGGACACCCTCTAACACTGGTAACTAAGTAGTATTACAAAATACGAGAATTAATTGCACTATACATCATAATAAATGCAGTGTCATAACCCTAATGTTGAAATGTGTGTGTGTGCGTATATACACACACACAAACGCACTTTATCTGCTCTTTGGTATCAGAGTTCATAGATTAGAATCTCGAGACTGACATAGATATTTGTACCCACTCAAAATAAACTTTATGCAATAAGTCCTAGTCCCCTTTATATAGCAAAAAGTAGAAAAGCAATTTTTCTGTTACAAGACTGCCATTTGACAGCATTAATATCCATTATATCGAAATTTTATGTTGAATAGACTGCAGATTGCAATCACAAAGAGAGGTGTACAATTCATGCCTGCAACAGTCCTACATATAAAAATTCAACATTCTATGGGTTTGGTGTGGAGCACTACGGTCTACTTTTTGCAACATGAGGGCTAATGAGACCAGGACCTACTGCTTAAAGTCGATTCCGAACGCCTACAAACATCCATACCACAGTGGGATTCGAACCCACGAATTCTGGTTCCGAAGGCCAGCACCCTAATCATTTGGCCCCAACATTCTATGACCAATGATATTTATTTAAAGGAAGCAAAGTATTACAAACATGGTATTAAAACTAGCCATAATTCATTCATGTATTGGATCAAATTGGATATTAAAAGTTTCTTCTTTTGTATGCACAGTTGTAGCATTAGAACTAGTCAAAATAAATAGAGGTATTGCCAAAATGAGTATTTTTGTTGAAGTGTTTCCAATTACAATACTTCCTTTACTTTGTACTAGGAAGTAAAAAAAAAATATTGCCAGTAGTTTGCACAGTATTATCTATACCTGGAGATTTTAATCAAACTCCATGTACATAATTATATATTATAATATTAATCCAGTAGTATATACTCCTTTTTTGCCCCTTATGCCTTTAGCATTTTTAAAAGATTTATCACATTTCATGCTTCATTAATAATACTTTAAATTTTAAGAAATATTACATGCAGAATATTAATTGCAATTTAGAAGTTCTAGCTTTTTAAACAGTGAGCAAGTTGTGCCATCATTAATGATAGATACTCTGCTCCTTACTGGTTAAGGAAGATAAGATTTGTGTTCCAATCAATCACTTCTTTGTCTCTTTACCTACAGACATTTGTTAATTCTAATTTTCTGTTATCCAGCTGTCTTACGAAAAGGGTGTACTGTTTACAACAGAAATGTGAAAGAGCTATTGAAAGTTCAATTACATAAATCTATAATATTTAGCAGAACCTAATGAAAAAATCCCATAGTATGATTTTGGTGTTTTCTTAAGTGTTGGGAATTTTTTTACATTCATTGCATACATAAGATGTTATGATTTCCAATTGATTCCCAATTAAAATTTAAATCTATAGATCTTCTAAATTGATGGAAGGTGATGCCATTTGGGAAATTTTGATGCTTTAACACTATATTATATACACTCAAGAGCCAAAAAATTATGACCACCTGTCAATAACAAGTTGGCCCACCTTTGGCATGCAACACAGCTTCAACCCGCCTTGGCATGGATGCCACAAGTCCTTGGTAGATGACCGGAGACAAATTATACCAGATGTTTAAGTACCAGTAACACAAATCCGAGATATTGCGAATTGGTGGTCTTTGAACTCTGAGCTGCCATCCCATGACATCCCAAATGTGTTCTATCGGATTGAGATCTGGTGAGTTAAGCAGCCAGGACATTAACTGGAATTCAGCCTCATGTTCCTGCAACCACTCCAACACAATTTTAGCCTTGTGACACAGGGTGTTGTCCTGTTAGAACATTCCATTTCTAACTGGAAAAACAGAGGCCATGTAAGGGTGCAACTGGTCCGCAATGATGTTCAGATACCCTGTAGCATTCATGGTCTGCTCTTCCAAAACCAAGGGTCCCAGAGATGCCCAAGAGAGTATTCCCTAAAGCATAATACTGTCACCACTGGCCTGTGTATGACCTACTGTACATTGAGGGAGCAACTGTTTGCCTGGAAGATGGCATATCCTGACACGGCCATCGGCGTGATGAATGACAAACTAAAATTCATCTGACCAGGTAAGTCTCTCCCATTGATCCATGAACCAGTCGCGATGATCCTGGGTCCAGCATAGGCGTTGGTTTCACCATCATTCATCCACTTTGCATAAGTACTCACTGTAGATCGCAAACAACCTGCAAGTAGTGGAGTTTTGGAAATACTTGTTCCGAGTCTTTGAGCGTCCTCTATCAAAATCGCTTAGATCTGCAGCCTTTCCCATCCCACACGGAAATGAAAGAATTATTCTTGAGATTCTCCAGCAGCAGTTAATTACCACTTCCATCTGATCATGTGCCTTCCAAGTCATCCAGGGGAGTTCATTGCAAAATGTAGGGGTGGTCATAATGTTTTGGCTTCTTGAGTGTATATACACACATGCAGCATATTCCTAAATACTATGACAATCCTAAAATTCTTAATACATATCTATATAAACACAAGCTGCTTACTTCCTTAGCATGATGCTAAATGAAAAACAGTACAACTAACAGTTGAAAGACTGATTTCTCTGAATATGCAGAAGTATTTATTAAATTAATAATAAACTGAAAGGCTCCACATGCAATTGATTTCACTGTAAGGACTTTTCCCTTCTTTGCATGTTTTTCATAAAAAAAATTATACATTTATTAAATCATGTGTACAATCATCTGTAAATTTGTACATTGTACAAAAAATCTTACAAGTTGGCAGACATGCATGTTGTTTTAGATTATAAGAAGCAAGACATCAATGAACACCAAGCTTTAAAACCAAATGCATCATAGAAATAAAACTTCAATTATTTTTTTCGTTTTTTGGGAAAAAAGATTAACAAACTGTATTAGAGAATCTCATATCAATTTTTTTTTTAAATAAATAAAAAGTTGTTTAAAATCATCCCAGTGCAATCACTTTGCAGTCAGTGATGATGTAAATAAAATGCTACATAAAAAAAACATCTAAAACCCACTAAACACTCTCACACACACACACACAAAAAAAAAAAAAAAAAAAAAAAAAAAGATTCTTAATAAGAAAACTTTAATAAACTTACATCTGCAGTCATGACAGCAATTTTAGCTGGTTCAATGATTCCTCTCAGCACATTATGACGTAGAGCAGGATTTTTAGTATCCTTTAAGTTTGCAACTCTACTTCGAATTCTATTTTTATACTTCATATTTGTATCTCCAAACTCAGTAAATATACGTAAGAAAATTAAGGAAAAAGTTTCGAAATATTATTAGTTACATTTCATAACACAGTTCAATATGATCAAATTAAATATATATAGAAATAAAAAAACTGGAAAATTTTACAACAGTAAATGAAAAGGATATAATCTTCAATTTTTGCCCCAAGCTCATCAGGATTCTGAAAATCTTCTTCCATTTCCGCTTTAAATTTAAATTAAAAAGTCAAAAATACAAAAACAGAACTTCAGATACAGAAAATAAAACTTAAAAATTTAGATTTTTAAAGACTGTGAGAAAGGTAATTATAAAGGAATATAATAATACATATCTCTACAATTGTTAAAAATAAAAACATGAAATGTTCATCCGATACAAGCTGTAATATACAATTTATTAAATTATCAATTTGCACTACAAAAATCAGACAAAAGAGGTAAATAAAAATTTCAAATGACATTTAACAATACAATTCTTATAAAAACTAACTAACTATATCTAACTATATAGTCATATAATATCAAATAATTAATAGAGCTGTTTGTCAAATCCATTTATGCTAGAAGTTAAAGAAAACAGCTTTATTGTGCCACAAACTGTTATGTTCTAAATCTTTAAAGGCGATAAAGAATCGTTCTTTGAAAGTACTTAAATACTGAGCTAAATAAAAAGGGGAACATAAAATATTTCAAATCCAAAAATGTCACAATATGAACAATAAACTTAAATTGAAATTACCATCTACTTTTAATGCATTGGCTAACATCTCTCGGCACTTTAATCTTACTGAATTAGAAGTATCAGCAGGAAATGAAGTTTGTTTTGGTGCAGCAGGAGCAGCCTTCGAGGACTGTGTTTTAGAAGCAGATTCCTTACTTGAGTCATTTTTAGCAGATTGATTAGCTGTTGAATTACCATTTGAACTATCACCTTTAGAATCTTTGTTATTGCCATTACCATCACCTTTTCCACCAGGAGTGTCTAGAGATAAAGGAATTTTTCTTTTATGTAAATTCACAAATGATTATATGACTTTCAGAATAAAATTTAATATTTTATTACTAGAGACCCTCAAAATTCCTGATACATGAATTTTTGCAAAAATGCTCCAACATAAATTTATTTTTATTCCCAACTACCAAACAGTAGCCAGCAAGTTTCTGAAACCTGTGACTGATCTTTTCTATAGATAGAATGTGATCTTGGAAAGCAATAATATAAATTACCAAAACACCAACTAAAGGACATTTCTAGTGATAAAATGTACCTACAGGAAGCTTAAAGAAACTCCGAAGAATAATCAGTGTATCTTGATGTAATGTGTGAAGACTATCAATATTTTGCTGATAGTGCTGTGAAAGTACTACTATGAGGTTCAATTTTAAATGTATTCCATGACAGGTTCATCTCCAACTTTTTTCATGTATTAAATGACTGTAATTCAAATTTCAGAAGCTTGACATTTTACAAACTTGAAACTGCTGATAACATAAATTATGAAAGCCAAAAGTAAAATTTTGTATGTTTCAAGGGAATAAATTTATTTGCATTTTGCTATATAACTACTTGTGTAGTATTTTATGCTTGAAGCCATGATATCTAAAAAATTACCCTAACCACTTTCAGAGAATTCATGAATATTTCTTTTTCACTCTAGAATTTTTTCTGTTACTTAATCATTTTTTTTTTCTTATCCAAAAAATTAAGGGTGTTTGAGAGTCTCTATTTATTAAAAATTAAAATTTCTATCTAATCTTCGCATAAGGCATAAAAATACTATCTTAAATCATACAAAAGGAAAAATATTCTTTAAAGTAATAAAGCAGATGTCTTATTCAAATTATTTTAGGCTGATATATGTTTATTATTATAAACAAGTCTTTGAAAAAAGCTAACAATTATAAAATCAAACATTTTAAGATAACCTGAATAAAGTAACTAATAGAGAAATAGTTTATGAATGATTATTATGAATTATTTTACTATTTTGGCACTATTGTTAAAGGATTAAATAAAAGAAAACAAACTTCAAATAATTATTAAATCAACACTAGTGCTGACCTATAAGCTGATTCTACACCAATAACAACTGTTCAAAAGCAGAGGAAGAAACATCCTTGTTTATGTTTATAATGTTATTTTTTACTGAACTCACTGTAATAAAGTTTTAAATAAACAGTGAAAGTTTTAAAAAGTTATTTAAAAATGGTTATTAGCAAACAATACTACCTATGTCAAGATTGAAATAATGAACTACTTGAGTAAAAGTCAATAAAATCCAGAAGAGAGAGAGAGAGAGAGAGAAAAAAAAAAAAAAAAAAAAAAAAAAAAAACATGAATTATAAGTGTACTAAGTGTTCAGACTGATAACTGTCCTGAATAAGAGGCATACAAGGTCCGTTAAAAAAACAAAAAAAAAAAACCTTCCATTATAACTTTAGGAGTTATGATTTAGTGTTATCTAAGAAAAAAGGATGAGGTATCAACCAATACAGTTTTAAAAAACTTTAAAAATATAACACCTTGCTTTAGTAATAGAAATTTATTATACAAGTAAGGAAATAAATTTTGCATATTGTCATATGATAGATAATAACTGCTTTAAAACCTACAATTTTTAGTATGATACATGATATACAGTGGGTTCGTTAAGAGCGAATCATGTTTCACTAAATTGTTAAGACTGGGAATTATAGATCAAAACCAACTTTTAAGAGTTACAAATATCCACTGAGGAAAAATCACTAAAATTCCCAGTTTTCCAAATTCCTTTACCATGATATAAAGAATCTATCCACAATTGCAATGTAAAATTTAAATACAAATTACCTGGGAGTAATTTTTTCCATGCTTTAATAAGACTTTTTGAAAGAGTTATAACTTCTTCGTCACTTGATGATTTCCTAATTGAATTAACAGTCATTCCAATTCTCGTTTTCTAAACAGATATAAATGAGTCAGATAAAATGAAATTTGGGAAAGAATACTTATATCAAATACAAAGTATTTGTATTAAAAAAAACTTATAATACTTTGTATTTTTATAAAAAATTCAAAGTATTTTTTTTAAGTGAATGGATTTGTGAACCTCGTCTAGTATATTCCTAGACATGGAGATTAGAAAGAAGAAGACAAAGCATTCATTCACCTGTAAAATATCCAAAGTGATGGGTAAATCTCTCAATGCCTTCAGAAGTTCTAAAGCCAGCTCCTGCAATAAGAAGAAAATTTAAAAACAATTGAAAAACATTACTTGAAAAATATAATTCATTATTATATGGTTATGCTTAATAATAATAATAATAAAAAAATTGTAACTATTTACAATCTTTAAATAGAAAAAAGCAGAAAATTTATATGATGTATCAAAGGTAATGAATGTAAAACATTTAACAAAATATTTTTAATATTCAAGAATACAAAATTATTTGAAACTGCACTGATCATTACCATTAAATTGTCTCATCTAATAGTTTACAGACAAAAGTTTTAAATCTACAAGTACAATTTTCCCCCATTTAAAATCTAGTTTTGTATATTTAAAATTAGCATATGTTACATTTCCCTCGCTAGGATTTTACTATACATTAAAGGACCAAACACACAAATATAATAGTAAAAATGTTAATGCATAATTTTACTTTCAAATTAATTTTTTTTTAAATATTGTAACATAAAGATTACAATCCTACTTCACTTTAATAAACATTTTTCAAATAATAGGCTAACCCATTTGAAAAAAATTTGCAACTTAAATAGTCCTCTTTAAGAAATTTTTTTTCTAAATAACTACCTATTTTTTTCATATACATTACTTAAAATCTATATATCACTACTATTATTTAAACATTTTTTGTTTGTTATATTTTTAAAAAGAACTAGAGAAAATGTTCAAAATTTTGAACAATTTTTTTATAAATAAGTACAACAAATTAAGACTTCTATGAATTTTTTTTTGTAATCAAGTATTGAAATTTCAAAATTTAACAATTAGCACAATAAGTACTTTATGGATAAGTAAATATACAAGTGGGCAAGAGAAATAATATTTAAAATATAAGAGATAGAGAATTTGAATTTAAAAATAAATTAATAAATGAAAATAAACTTTAAAAAAAAAAAAGTCATTAAAAGCTTTTAAAGACTATACATAGCAAGAGCAAAAGTAAAGATTCCCAACAAATCAAATAGAAAGTGTAAGAAAGTCTACAATGTTTATTATTTTCACTTTAATCAATATTTTTAACATTGATAAACCATAGATCAGGGTTGGAAAAAAATGATTTTTTAAAAAAATAAGAAAAATCAGATTTATTTGATGTAAATCGAATTTCTTCGATTTTCGAATTTCTTCGAATAGTTTGTTATAAGAAGTAACATCTATCTAGTATATTCTACACACTGATTACCTAAAATTAAATATATAAATTTTAATCTAAACACATTCCATTATTTTGTAATTGGATAGTGCAAATTAAATAAGATGTGAATTTAAAGAACAAATTAAGTATTTTTTTAATGCAAACAATTTATTTAAAAAAACAAATCATGATTATTTCAATATTTTTAAGCACCGAATTATGGATTTAACTATTTCAATAAAACACTAGCTTTGATGCTTTATCCACTCCTAATTGGTTATTGAAAACTGTCTTTCCATTACAGCAGATGAAGCCATGGCTGTTATTTGGTAGACAAACTGGATTTCAACTTCTAAATACTCTCTTTACCTCATATTACATAAAATGAATTCCGCCAGTCATAATCAATCATTGTACTTACTCTACTGCATACTTTCTGATAACAACCCCTAAATTCTTGGAAAGCACATGCTATCTATTTACACTTATTCACTTATTTGTATTACTGTGCTGACTGATTCCCAATTCTACTATCTTTGGAATATAGGTTTTAAAACAAGTGGAAAAAAATTATTTAAATCAATGATTTTTTCAAACAAAATCAACTGATTTAAATCATGCCAACCCTGCCATAGATCCACTAAAACAAGTAGATTTGTATAAGTTTTATATAAATACTGCAAAAACATTGATCATTGAGAGAAAAAAAATAAAATATGTATGTCTTTTATTAAATAAAATTAATTCTTTTTAACTAAAAAATTTTTTGCAGTTTCTACAATGTCAAATTAAAAACCTATTAATGTGAAATATTTACTCCAGTGGTAAGAATCAAAGTTTGTACTTGTCTAGCATAATACCTAATTCTTGGATGAACTCAGTAAATTAGTTGTTGTAAAAGGGCAATATTAAAGTTTCACAATGGGTGTTTAAAACGCTATCAAATGGGAAAATAAATTTGCATTTTCAAAAGCCCACCTATATGACAGCATATTTATACCCCAGCATATTTATACCTGTTTCTGCCACAGAAGAAAGAAAAGTACATGGAAAAGCTGTTAAAATTTAGTAATTTAATAAATTTATTATATTTTTAAAGAAGGATTGTAGAATTCCAATTCGGTACACCAGCATACAAATTTCCATGCTTACCGATTTTATTAATACACTAGCAAATGTGAATTTAGTAAAAAAATTTATTTGATTTGGTTAGAATTATGAAATGGTGCAAACAACTATTTTTCTTTACATCTATGAGCAATTCTGAGGTAGTCTAAATTTGCAATATTAACCACGTAAGTGAAAATTTTTTCATTCCTCTGTATTAAGGAATACTTTCCAAGATTTATTTACACTATGAATGTATCAAAATAATAACAAATTAAACAGAAAATTTCTTTATATACAAAAATAAGATATATGCTTTTTTGCCAGTGACTTTATCTGTCTTGAATTTATCTGTTTCCAATTACCTCGAAAAGTTTTGGGCACAGTATAATATGAAATTAACACTAAAAATAACTTTACTGACTGCTTTGTACATTAATTACTAACTCTAATATATCATGTCATAATATGTGATAGAATGGACTTCAGGCGTTTTTGGTAAATATGAAAATGTCCAAAATTAGGGAAAGGGCAGACCGTGTGATTACGTATAAAAAACAAATACACAAACTTCTTAATTTACAAAGATATATAAATCAAACATTAGATATTTATTAACCCGTGAAATAGACTCAATGGAATTTAGACTTAAGGAAAGTTGTTATTAATACAGAAAGCCAGTGATAAAATTTTCATTGTAACAAACATACTCATAATTAAAAATTAGCACATATGTACTTAACTATTATTTAAGCCAAATATAAACGAAAATTAATTACATAATATCTAAATACGGAGATAAAACAGAAGTAAAATGTGCAGACAATATTTAAGTAATATAAATTAATAAATGAGATGGTTAAAGAAATTATGTCATTATGCTCGAAAAAAAATGTCATATTTATCTACTTATTATATAATAAATTGATAAATTTCCATCGCCTTCTATTAATTGGGGAAAATAATGCTTGAAATAATGTCATAAAATGCTTGAAAAGGGGGGAAAGGGATGGATTTTGAACATTTTAAAGTTGACAGAATTTTTCAGAGTGATAGAATTTATACCAATTTATTTTAGAATTGCTCCAATAGTTTAGGCGGAGATGTAGAACATACATTCATACATACATACCCACATACAATGACTTTTATTTATAAGACTAGCAAGTGTGTCCGTGCTTCGCTACGGGAACATTTATATATTGCTTTTACATATAAAATATTTCTCAATTATTAATCTGTAAATTCTACATAGTTTACTTCAAGTCATTGGTGTATAAACATAGTTTTTCTTATACATATATAATATGGAAATATTCAGTTCTCGTGACACATTAATTTGAATTAGAACTGTGTTAAGCTTCCATAAGATATAAAAGCGTTTCCCCATTATTAGTATGAAAATCTTACTTCAGCAACGAAACGTGACCACTAAATTTGCATATAAGTAATTTGTTGTAGTACCTACATATGCGTAAGGATAAATGTTAATTTTTCAAATTTACTTATCTAATTAACTTATTGTTAAACATAATTTTAAGACGAATACAACAATTTACTCTTGCAAAAAAAGTATGCTTGTAATATCTAGCATATATATTTTGCACACCAATTAATATAAAAAGTAACTGTTACCTGATGTTGATTGGCAATATCATTGCCTCTTACACAGTAAAGTAGAAATAACTGTATGGTCCATTTCTGAGAATTAATCAGAGACCATATATTTTGTTTAGAACCTAACTGATCTGGACCACGGAACAGTATGAACTGTTCGTTTACCAGGTGGGTTTTTGTTAAAAAAAACTCTTTCGTAAGTGCATTTTTACAGTTAACTCTAATTTTGATATTATTCTACATTGGCAAATACAAACATATAGAAATCAGAATACAGGACTTTATGTTATGAAGGCTATTGAAATATTGAAATAGTTTTATATTCCATTTTACATAATCCTTGGATTCCCCTCCTCATTCCAGCATATCACTCTCTCGTACCCAAGGGTTACACCACATAACTGTTGATGTCATCTGTTGGTGTTCTTGTCTTTCAACTAATTTTGTAAAAAATAAAAAAGTGAAAAAATTTAAATTTCTACTTCTAAACATGCCATTGTGATAGATATGTATTACTATAACTACCAGTCATAACCCCGATAAAAGTATGAAGGAATGTTACCTAAAATCATTACCATTGCCGTTTTTAAGTAGTCCAGTCATCCAGATTTTTTGTTAACGGGATCAGTTTTTTCCAGATAATCTGCACTCTAGTGTATTTTCAATTGGATGAAAAAAAGTTTTTGAGAAAGATAATTTTTTATGACAAATTTTTTATATGAATCTGCTAATTTTATCTACATATATGACTTCAGATATGTGCAAGAGAATATAAAATTTTTTTAACCTGTAACACCAGAACTCAGTTCGGGGAATGTAAATGGGAATGACTGACCTGAAAACCCAAATTTTTGCTTTAAAAATCTATTTCTAACATAAAAACCTAAGCTTTGACTTTTTTAAAACTAATCTATTTCTAAAATTTTAATGATAATAACAAAAATTTTTTTTAAAATCTTCCATTTTTGCACATTTTTCAGAAATATATTCCACAGGTAAGGGATTGGATACCAATAAATGTATTTTGTCTAGTCTATTTTACATAATCCTTGTATCTGTTCAATATTCTTTCCCTCACCGACCTTCCTAAGCGGCACAAGTGTTACCCAATTCTCCTATACTACACAGCTGAATGGTGGCCGAATGAATAGAGAAATGCTCTTGAAATACCTGAGTTCGTGAACTCGAATCCCACCGAGACATGGACGTTCGTAGCCATTCGGAATCTGTTTTAAGCAGTAGATCCCAGTCTCATTAACCCTCGTTATGCAAAACAGTACACTGTAGTTTTACAAATCCAAGCTATATCATATAACTCTCCTGTCCATTGCGCTATTCACTGCCGTCTTTATCTTTCTATTAATTTTGGAGAAAACAAAAATATTTTAAAAGTTTAAGAAATAACTTTTAAACAGGCCATTTGTAATATGGTAAAATATGTAGTGTAACAACAGTTGACTGGAATGAATGATTATTGCCATATGATGAATTTTGTTAAAATGAAAATTATCTGGCTATAAACTGCGAGAAGAATTATTTCTTCTCCCGCCAGATGGCACTTCTGGTGTAGTCTAAATTTTCAATAAGAACCATATATATGTAAAATATTTTTGCTATATGTTGTCATATCATGGATAGGATGGGCAGGAAATAGACCAAGGTAACGTTCATTTTTCGCAATCAATAAATAATCTCTGAACTTTATTTACATCAAGAATGACCATTTATATCAAAATAAAGAAGTATTAAACAGGCACTTTTCTTGATATACACAAATAAACAAAATGATACATGTTTATTTGATCGAGAATTAAATGAAAATAATTTTTGGACAGAATAAAATATGAAACTAACACTAAAAATAATTTTACTAACTGCGGTCATACAATAACTACCAACTATAATATATCCTGTCATATAACATGATATATAAATGAAACTAGATATTTTTTTGGTCATAACATATATTCTGTGGAATTTAGACTTAAAAATAATTTTCACTTATTTATTACGTGATAAATTGATAAATTTAATTGCCTGCTCTTAACCAGGGAAAATAGTGCTTGAAATAATGGCAATGGCATAAAAAGCTTGAAAAGTAGGGAAGGGATGGATTTCGAACATTTTAAAGTTGACAGTATTTTTCGGAGTGATACAAAGCATATTAATACCAATTCATTTTAGAATTGGACCCATAGTTTAGGAGATGTGGAACATACATACATACAATGACTTTTATTTATAAGACTAGCAAATGTGCCCGTGCTTCGCTACGGGGACCTTTATATATAACCTTTAAACAAAAAATCTTTTTTTTCGATTATTAATCTGTAAAGTCTGCACAGAGCAGTTCAAGTCATTGGCGAATAACCATAGTTATTTCCATTATATTTATATAAATATAGTCATATTCAATTTCTGTGATACATTAATTTGCACTACACCCTTAAATAAGATTTAAAAGCCTTTCCTGATTAAAAGTACAAAAAATTTATTTAAGTTACAAAACACTTGTCATGATCACTAAACCTCTATGTAAGTAGTTGATATGTAGCAGTTTTATTTATCTACCTACAAAGCATTAAGTGTGAATGCTTTTTTTCCCAAATTTATTTTTTATATTACTGTTAAACATAGCTAAAAACATACAATTTATTCTTCTCATAAATTTTGCTTGTAAAATCAAGAAATACCTAGCTTATATATTTTCTTTTTGTTTTGCTGTTTAATATAAAAATAACATGTGTACTTTTATCTGACGCTGATTGTCAGCATTAATATCTTTAATACATTAGAACGGGAATTCACCATATGTTCCAATTTACCAGGTTGATCAAGGTCGGGCCCTGTATGTTGTTAGCATAACTGACCACGAACTGTATGAACTGTTCGTGGTCCAGTTGTGTTATATATATCTCTCTCGCTCGCACGCACGCGTGCACACACACACACACAAAAAAAAAGATAAATCTATTTTAACTACTAACTCTTATTTTAATAATATTCTACGTTTGAGCACCACAAATGCAATCATATAGAAATGAGAATAGGGAATTACTAATGCCATCGTGGCTGCTGAAATATGGAAACGACAACTTTTTCTAAAATTTAAACAATATAAACATTTTTAAAAAATGCTATGTTTGGCAATTTATCAATTGCTTCCAGGTCATCAATTCCAACTGTGTTTGTTAGAATATTAGTTGATCCGCTACTGTTAATAGTACTGTTGTTTTGGAGTGATAATACAAGTAAGTCATTTAAAATTTTATTTTTCAATTTTTATCATTTCAAAATTTTTACAAGCTTTATTTACTTTTTATCATTTTCCCCATTTTATTAATTTTTGCTGATTAAGCGACTTTTTGTCACCAACAAAAAATGTTGCCAAAAAACATGTATTACATTTGTTTCATGGATCTGTATATATAAGCTGATGGCCCCCACTTCAGGTCTCTAAAAAGCCCTAAAAATTCTTAGATTATACATCGAAATATGCAGAATGTACACACAAATGTAAATAATGGTAACAAGTCCTATCAAAATCAGATCATTCATAGTTCTATTCAAAGTTGCGAAATCCCAGAAGCAATTAAGAGGATAATTCAAAATACTAACTAGTGTTTTAGGGGCCTTAATATAAGGTGCAGATGTTCACGAAACATATTTATTCACAAATTACAAATCACGTTATATGTACATTTTAAGCTTAAAGTTATTGTTCTGATGTTCCCCAAAACAAAATTCTCTCTGTCTATCTGGTGTTGCCAGATTCCCATTAATACAGAGTTCTTTTATTCTGGCTGTTGCCAGATACATTACACTAACTGCGATACTAATGAAGGAAAATTGTCACTATGACACACAAGAGTAATAGTCTCTGCTATGACTTTTTTTTTCCAGTACCCGGAAAGTGCAAGGGGAGATGCAAACTAGTTTGTTCTGTTAGTCAAGAAAATTTATGCTACAATGCACAAAATAATACAACTGAAGTTTTTTTTTTTAAACATTAGTAGAAAAGCAGACATTTTCCTTATAACATAATTAATGAAAATTTTGAGCTTTAAAAATTGTTTAAAAATTTTCATAAAAATCAAAAATTTAATTCTTTTTAAAAAATTTAAATTTAGTTTTAAGATTCTAAGATAAGCATGAAACTATAAAGAATAGCAGGAACAATGCAATCCTTGAAAATTTATATATATATGTCAGGTTTTAAAAAAAGGGAGGGAGATAGTTAGAAATTACGTGAGTTATAAACGAGATTAAAAAGGGAACTCTTTTATAACAATAAAATGAATGAAAAAGACCCCCGCTCGTGTAAGCTTTTAGGATAATTCAGTCAGGCGGAAGCATTTTGGAAGGATTTGATGAGATTGCAAACAGATAAGAGTCAGTTAGCACGTGGAACTGTGAACACACTCTACACGTGTCTTCAACGAATAAATGAAAATGGCTCAAGTTTTGTTTAAATGTAATGATGATTTAATTAATAAACTTATTATCAAGAAAGACTGTTTTCCATTCACCTTAACATTGGATCACAATATATATATATGTAATTTTTTAATTTTAACATAATATTTCTATTCTAAGTTAAGTCACTTGAGGTTTATTTTGATTGAGAATGTCATGTTCAGCTTTTATACTACATGAAAGCTAATTAGAAAGAAACCAACTAAAGCAGGTTAAGAATAGCTACCAACATCGATAACAGCAGTAGAATTTGAATCCACAAACTCGAGTACCAAGGACTCTACCCTTACGACAATTATTCAGCTAAATAGCTTCAAAAATTTCATAGAGAACATTAACAATGAAATTAACGAGGATGCAACCTCTTGTTACAATTATGTAGTCATTTAAGAGGTCTGTCTGACTTCTACAGATAGAAATTTATTTAAAATGAAGGCCAGGCTTTTTAATGGGCCCGTATCCCAGTTTGGGTGGGCAAGCCGAACCCAGTTCAGTGGGTACGCCACATGTGAGCGATATTGCCAAACTCTAGAACCCAGTTTTCTGGCAAACCTTGCTCTTCTTTTCGGACTCTTCTGCCACCCCTAAAAAAAGGTAAGGGTGTCAATCAGCAACTATATTTTAGGGTATTGGGAGAAACAACACGTGATTTGAATATATGACCCTTATTGGTTCCTATAACTAACAATACTCCAAGACTGCTGAACTTTGATTTTTTAACGTCCATTTCAAGTCTGTCCATTTTGGGTGTGCTCTGGAGGTTTGTCCATTTCATTTGTGCTCTTGCGGTAATTTAAGTGTTTCACAAAACTTTTTCGTAAATTGAGGATGGTTTCTGCATATGATTTCAGGTAAGACTGAGTTTTTTAGGTATTTAAGAGATCAGGGAAAATTGGCAATTCTGCAATGATGCATGGGTGTTGGTTTGCTTGCCAGGACTCTCAAATGTCCGACTTGCACATTCCCCATGCATCTTATAGTAAGGGACTTAACTGACAAATATATATGGGAATGTTGTAAGAGTAGAGTGAATGAGCAGTGGGTAGAAAGATCTACGAGAGAGGAAAGTTGGTTTGAATTGAGTAATTTGAGTCTCTTCAAAATTTTAATGTTAACTAATATGTAGGTGTATGAATTACCTATGGAGTATATCGGTCACGAATTAAATATTTAAAAAAAAAAAAAAAAAAAAAAAAAAACAGTAACTGACTTCTTCAGCTTTTCTAACGAAGTTTGTATTAATTTTATTTTAAATTCTTCTAAAATTGAGGGGGAGGGGATCATTGTTGAAAGTAAATTTAATAGGGGTAGAAGGGTTGATGGTAAGTGGGTTTCCGTTAGAATAGATAGAGGTACAAATAGATTTTTTTTTGTAGTAGTAGAACGTAGGTACAGGGATACTTTATTAGCAGTCATATGAAAATAAGTGTATCCAAGTACTACTATCATTTCTGATTGTTGGAGGGCCCATGATTGTCTTTCAGATGAGAGTTTTAATCATCTGAGAGTTAATCATAGTGTTACTTTCAAAGACCCTGATACTGGAGCACACAGTAATTCAATTGAGGGCTTTTGGAGCTCAATTAAGAGATCCCTCCACACAGTTTGCAAGTGTGAAAATCAATTTGATTTTTACCTTTGTGAATTTATGTGGAAGAAAATGAAAGAAAATCTGCAGGATGCTTTTAAGTATTTTTTAAATCAAAGTATTTCTATCCTCCAACAATGTGAGATACTTAAATTAGGTAAGTGCTTTATTTATTTTATATTTTATGCTTAATTTTCGAAGGGTAACATGTGATGTTATATTTCACATTTATATTTTTTTATTTACCGCTTTTTGAACTTTTTCATTCAAAATGTCTTAATTTAATACAAAACAAAGCAGAAATATTTTTAACCTATATTATTTTAGAGTGTATAACATTGTTAAAAGTGAGAGGCTAAATAATAAAAGTAATTTTATTACTACCATCTACCGTTGTTACGAAAAATCAAAGGGAGCTTTACCTTCCTTAGATAAGAAAAATCATTTGACCCCCTAACTTTCTTTAAAATTTTAAGGTAAAAATTTATTATTTATTTAAAACCTTTACCCTGTTCTTTTATTTCCCTTTTAAGTTAATAATTTCTAGAAGTAATTTTTTTCGTACTTTATTACTTTTTAATCTTTTGATAGTTTTAAAATAATTTCATTAAATAGCAACCATATTTTATAAATATAACTAAATATTTGATAAGCATAATTGCATAAATATAACCAACTAATGTTTATTTTTGCTTAATTTGTACCTATTGCAAAAATTCTGCACTTGCACAGCTCAATAAATAGTATAAAAGCACATTTAAATACATTAAAAACTCAAATTTAAATTTTTATTCACCTTAACAAAATTTCAAACCTTTTTTGTTCAAAATATGCTTTGAAATTGGGTACAAACTTAATACAAAACGAAGCAGAAATTGTTAACATCACTTGGCAACAATTTGGCAATCACTTGACCAAAAATATAGCAAAAAACATGACGGCCAGTCTACAAAACTAGGAATCTACCTTTAATAGGTGGTTTTATGATTTTAAAACAATAAATTAGACAAAATATAAATGCATTATTTCTACACTATGTGCAAAGCATATTGTTGATTAAACATGTATTACTGAGGACTATTGCTATATCACTTTGCTAGAAAGAGCATGATTAACTTAACAGTTAAGGCTTTTTCGAATATGAAAATGTCAGTTTAGTTTTGATTTGGAGTAATATGGTCTACTTTCTACAACACGAGGGCTAATGAGACTGCGACCTACAGTTTAAAGCCAATTCTGAACATCCATCTCACTGTGTGATTCGAACCCACAAACTACGTAACCAAAGGCCAGCCTAACCAACTGCCCATTGTTCGGCATGAAAATGTCAGAATCAGACTGATTCATATCTAGGGGAATTCATGTGCTGTTGTTTTCACCAGAAAGAATTAAAAAAGTATTTAACAGGTGGAAAAAAACAGTATCCTCCACAAAAGATCCAGCATAAAAATTATCGATAACACAAAGACCATAAAAGTAAAAATAATTAAAAAGTTACATAAAAAAACCTTCAGCTTTAAATTACTAGAGAGGTAAAAGTACAGTTCACAAGAAACCTTTTTTTTTTTTTTTTAAAAAAAAGCATCTTTTTCTTGTATAGTTTTAATTTGCAACACATTTATTTCTTACTTTTAACTTTCACATTTAATTGTTGCTTTTTTAAAAATTTGAATGGAGGTTTACAGAGAAACAATGGCAAAAATAATTCTTGTTAAAATCTGACTTTTTCCCCAAAAAGTTATAAAAATTTGTTTTTTTAAGTCATTAATAATTTAATTCCATGCCCTGTGCCTAACATAGGATCTTTATAGTAAACAAGGAGGGGGTAGGGCTACATTATTTTGGAACTAACCCATATAATCTTGTGAAATACAATCACAAAATGTTCAGCACAACCCTCAAATACACATATTATTCTAAGGTGCATAGAAAAAAACACTAAAAATCAACAGAATAAAAAAGGTAACAAATAACAGCTGAAACGAGTTTTCTACAATGTTATATTTTTCAATTAAATAGTTTTAATTTACAATTTAAAAACATGCAAATAAATATGGTATACATTCTATAGTGCATAAAAAAAACCCTTAGAATACAAAACAATCTCACTACACATTAAAATAAAGGAAACCATGAATTAACACTACTACTAGTATTATCAAGTTAAACATGTAGTAAAATTATACAATGCCCTGTTGTATTCACGATCAATAAAAAATCTCAATTATTTTCTATTCTAATCAGTTACTTTCTTTTTTTAATAGCAATGACAGATTGAACATTATGATAATCACATTTTAACCGAATTTAGGCAAAATGTCCTTAGTAAGATCTTACCCATGTTCAAATTTTGCCTAATTTTCAGTAACACTAAATGATTTTTTAAAATCAACACCAATTTGAAAAATAAATAACAAGCAACACTAGGCAATATATATTATGTTTATATGACATTCACCATATCATGATCCCAGTTCACATGTAATACTACACAGGAATATTTAAGGAGTAATTTAATGAAAACATGTGAGCAATAACTTATTTACAAATGTGAACTAGCTATAAAAACTACTAAACACCCACTTTCAACCTCTACTTACATATATTGCACAAATGTAATATATATATTACAGTACTACTACAATTTGTCATGGTTAATTATAATAAATTTAAGTATAATGCTCAATGCATAATTTAGAGAATAAGAAATCGGCTTTGAAATAAAATTCGTGAAAATTTAACACCATAAATAGTGAATGTAAACAAAATGTCAAATTAATTTTTGAAAGAGAATTTGGACAGTTGGAGATGCATAAAATGTGATCATACTTTATACCAATTCTCAAATGTAACAATAAGTATATAGAAAATGTAATATTAGACAAATTAAGTTAAATTAATAGGTACCGATGGATAAATCCTCCTACCAATAAATGAAATTACGTTATTGCGTATAACTCAAGAAATACGCTAAAATAAAAAAAATTTCGTATGTAGAATTGTTGATAAACTATTAACAGATTACTTGGAAAATTAAATAAAAAAATGAAATAGCAATAAATTTAGTCTTGCAACATGATAGATTAGAAACAAAAATAAAACAGAAGATAGCAATTAAACTTTACATAAGGAAAAGAATGGTACGACAGATTCTACACACTTTCCTAAATAAAATGCCATGAAATTTTATCTAAGTATAACTTACTTGAGCGCCATTTGCAATCATCTTATCCAACTTCTTCGAAATTTTGAAAACCTCCTCTTCGCAACCCATTATGACACAAATAGTAGAAAACCACTGTAAATTAGTTATTACCTTTTATGACAAATTTCGCAGATTAATATTGTACACTAATAATAGCAGTTGCACGCGGTAAGCCGACAGCAACACACAAGTACAAAAAACAAATTACAACAGTAATGTTTACAATCACTGCGCCCTCTGAGATTTCAAATTACAAAAGAAAATATTTCTTTCCATCAGACAAAATAAAAGAAAAACAAAAAAAACACTGTTGAGCGTGCATATTAAATTACAAAAAATATGCAAAATTTGAATAGAAAAAAGAAAAACGAAATAGGTTAAACATTTTTAAAAATCAGAATTTTGACTGAAAATGCGTGGTATCTCCTGACATTTTTAATGACGTCATACCACATGGAGTACAAATTTCATAAATACTGAACGTCAAAATTAGGTTTTTATTGTGTCTATCAATAATTCTTCCCTACATTTACTTACTTTATTCGAATTCCTTCGAAACCATGTAGACATTTAGGAATATAAGAATTTTATCCTAGGTTTTTTTTTTTTTCTTTTTTTTTTTTTTTTTTTTTTTTTAACAAAAGAACAAAAAATTCCGCATGACGGATAGTAGTTCTCAAAAAAGTATACCTAGAGTGTTTCATTTGATACCGAGGTAGTTTGAGAGAGAAAATTGTAATCTAAATTCATTGATACTTTATTCTTTCTTTTCAAATTCTTCACTTTATACCAATAGTTTGATTCTTCTGATATGTGTTTTTCCTTACAATTTGTCTAGTACTGAAACATTTGTACTAACCAACAAATTTTTGATTTTGAACTACTATTATTTATTAATACTTCGTTTCATCTATTTCAAGGTACAATTACGTAGCTAATGTATTGTTAAAAGTCTCCAGTAGGACAGCAATATCGGGTTATACCATAAACAGTGACTTGGCTAATTTCGGGCCGGCCAATATTGAGCGGCTAACCATTTATCCTCCTTATATCGGCGAATGCCGTACTGGAAGATATTGGATTAGAAACTATTAAATGGAATATATTTTTCACAATACAGGAATTATTTTACCTACAAGCACAAATAATCAATATCTCTCTATTTCGGGACAAAGATGCACTTTTCCAGTACGGCAGATTTCATTTAAATAATTTATGTACATATTATAAGCTTTTTAAATATTAAAAGATTAGTAATAGAGATTAATCCCCGTTAGACGTTAAACGGCTTTGGTAAAACCGGCCCTAAATTGTGGGATCATTTTGTACAGCAAAATATTATTAACCATACTCACAAAATTTTAGGACAAGAATTGAGTAATGAACTTAAGAGCTTTAAAAACTTTCCAGTAGTACAATATGTCGTTTTTTAAAGGTTAACTTAAGATCTAAATAAATACTTAAATATATGACTTCCGTTTTAAAGCAAACTAGTCAGCCACATACACTGACAAGCGGTTGTGGCTTAAGCTTATAACTAAAGACTATAGTTCAGTTTTGGTAGGACAAAGTTTGATCTTCCATTGTTCCCACCAACGTTCTAAGGTATCAACGTGGCTTTGTAGGTCTTAGTGAATGTAGCTCAAATTGCTTTTCTGGACAATGATTTCTATTCCTTCTGTAAACAATAGTGAGAAATAATATATTAGTTACCATATAATTATATAGTAAATAAGCACTGTTTAACTCTAACGAATTATGGCAGTAGTTATAGAGATGTGAAGCTGTGGAGAATCATGACTACGTAATATGTGTTCTAGGAAAATATTCGAATATTAGAGATCTTTTCTAAAAGTAACGAAACCAGAAAGAAAAAAACATTCCGCTGACTATGGATAAGAAAAATGATTGATGAGATTTTGTCAAGGATTATGTTCTTATGTTGCACCAACTTGTCATCTCAAATGAACAGGATTTGTCTTGCAACATAAAAGCTGTCTTTGAAGATTACCTATCATAATTTATGAAATGGTTTGTAAAAAAACTTTCAAGCTGATAATTTCGGCAAATTTGCATGGATTCAGGATCATTCAGATCGAAAGATTTATCTGAATTTGTTTCTATAGTACACGGAATTCTGATTGAATAGTCATGAGACAAAACATTAATAACTAAATGAATATCAGTCAAAGTCATATGTATCAGACATATGACATAATCAAAAGAAATTTTCCCTTTCAATTTTCTTTTTCCCCTTTTTTTTCCTTTTCAAAAGTAGCGTTATAAACTCTGAATCATAGCTGTAACTAGTGTATATGAAATATAACTGCCTAGTTATAATAAAATAACTGATGATGATGATAAGTTTATTTCAAACTAAGGAAAATTTTCTGCCAAAAAAATTGTTTACAAGAATGATTTCGTACAGAGAACCACTTATTTAGACAGTATACATTTTATGGCTAAAAAATAAAGCATTAATCATGAGAAGAAAAAAATTAAAAGAAATTAATCAAATACACGATATTTTATTAGAAAATAGAAAGATCCAAATTTTATTGCTTTAAAGTCATATGCTAACACACAGAAAAAAGTGTTCTTATGTACGCTGATTGTTCCTTTTCATTTTAGCTATTCGAAAACATAAATCTTTAAAATTTGGCATGCATTGATTCCATGTTGATCGGAGAACTGCTGGTGATGAACCTGTAACATAGAGGAGAGACATAGTGATTCTAGAATGAACAAAAATGTAAAAACATAAAATTTCAGAAAAATATCTTAGAATCCTGCCAAGCGAGAGCATGGCAGGATCTTTGGCATGCCAGACATTTTGTTTGTTTACTGTCAGGGCAAATAAACTTAAAATATTATGTACTCTCAAGCTTTGTGCTTCACATGTTCCTTTTGCATGTAAAAAATATAACACTTTTGTGAAACCTTCGCAAAATTTGATATTTTCACCTTCAACCCAAATAGTCATCTTTAATCTGAATAAAATTTAAAAACCTCATCTTTACCCGGACAACACCAAGTACGTCAGGTAGTTTCAAAATAAAATGTATTCTTTTTCAGTTTGCACATGACTGTTCATTTGAAACTAATCAAATAACACTTTTCTGACTTTTTAACTTCTGTTTTATCTATATATATCAAGGGCCCAGCTAGCAACGTTACGTTGGGCCAACGTTGATATGACAAGTTGCCAACCGTTGGTTAATGGTTGGCTAATGGTGGTTGTTTACATATTGCCAACGCAATACTACGGTGGGCCATCGTAATACTACGATGGACCAACGGAATGCCAACGTTTATTATTTCTGTTTATTATTTTGCTATAGTGTATAATATAGAATGGGCATGTGCTATTACTTTGAAATTTTATATAAGCTGATGTTTTTATAACATGTCATTTTTAAATAAATTTTGCAAGAGTTGAAAAATAGAAAATAGATATAAAAAAGAATGAGATAGGTTATTTTAGTCCACACCACACATTACATACTTACCCACATACTTACTCTGTGGCAATCCATTCATTCCCTTGAAATCTATATTAATTTTTTTTAATGATACAAACTGTTTCTTAAATAAGAAAGACGAAAATTTCCCTACTGAGAGTTAAAAATAGATAATTGAAGAAAAGCACAACACGACAGAGGTTAAACAATATATATATATATATATATATATATATATATATATATATATATATATATATATATATATATATATATATATATATATATATATATACATATTTCAGTCATTTTTCTTTTATTTACAATTTTTTTTATTTAAATTCGGCCACCATTTAAATCTACCAAAATTCTCTACATTTTCTCTGGATTCAATTTCATGGCATCTGAAACACAAAATCAGTAACTTGAAAAGTATATATTATAAAATGTTTTAATGTTACCACAAACATTTCCTTTTATCCTTTTTGATTTTTAAAATGATTCAAAGATGATTTGAATATGTAAAAAAATAAAGGCAAACATAATTACATCTAATAAATAAAATTAAGTTATAAAGTAAACAAGTTTCATAATAACTATGATAAAGTGAAATCCATAATATTTACATATTATCATTATACAACTTTATTATTATTAAGAAAAGACACAAAAAAGTAACCTAACGATAATTTAAATCAGCATGCTTTAAAAAAAAATTAAGTCAACTATCTTAAATTGACTTTAAATTTGCTATTTTCTTAAATCTGTACTAAAGAAGTGTACTAAAAGGTATTAAAGATCAAAGTGTACTAAAACGCGTGTATATACTTTTGTAAATGGTACGTTACTATTAAAAAGAGAAACTACGGTTCGGATAGCCAAATACCGTCTTCTTTAGGAATGAATTAATAATAATGAGTCATATGTGATAGAAAAAAAAAATCAAGAGAACTTACCTTTCAAATTTGAAATCCTGCAGCAATGGCGCGGTAACCCTAAAGATGGCGGTTGATACACAACTTTCTCTTCTGGCGGAGCTTCTGCACATGCGCGTAGATATAGGCGGTTACTTTTATATTTCTTAGCCAATGGTATGCCGATATTTGTGCAAGAGGCGTAAACAGAAAATCTCCAACGTTGGCCCAACGGTTGTCCAACGTTTCAGAATTACCGATGGCCAACCAAACATTTTGCCAACTAAATACCATAATTTCATTTCCCCTTTTCAACGTTTACACAACCAAAGACCAACAGCCAACTTGTAGCCAACGAAAATCCAACCTTTCCGTGCTAGCTGGGGGCTAACGTACACGGCATAATGGGAATAAGCAAGTACTTAAAGTTGAAAAGTGAAGTTAATAATTTACTTTTTAACTGTAAATATCAACTTTAACAAGGAGCTAACGCACACGGAAGTATGAACTTGAACAAGAAGTTAAAGTTAAAAAAATAGAGGTTTTATGAGCTTAGAGCAAAGAAAAGGAGTAATAAATACAAATTGCAATAGTAAAAGGAGAGTTACAATAGTAAAAAGAGAGCCATATTAAATAGAATTTTTCGGACAAATCAAATTGCGCTCTATATAAAAGTCAAAGGGTTAATTACCAAGACTGACGGCTGTGCAATAAGCAACCAGTAAGACATATGATGGAAAACATGTTAACCCGTGAGGACACGTGATTCCAGGAGTTACGCGAGAGTTTATTTCTATTGGATGATTTTGTATGGAATGTTTCTATAACTCTCGGGCCTCAGAGGCCCGGTGCGCGTCCTCCTGGGTTAAATCAGCCGTCAGGGCAAAAATAAATCGATAATATTTATATTCTTACCCAAACTATTTTTATCACTTAAAAGGAAATGTTTTCTTATCTCAAAGAAAAAGTATGTTTTCATTATCACTTCTTACTCGATAACTTTTATCATTTATATGTGTACGCTATGGCAACAGTTTCCAATAAATATTCCAATGAAAAATGTACGAAAGTCGTCACCATTTAAAGGTGTTTGAAGTAAAATTCTTAACGCACTTTACTTGATAAGTAAGTGAATTTATGAACTTCTTATCGAGGAGAAAAGATCCTTCATAAATAAGTACTTTCAGCTAGTTATTTTCTTCGAAATAACATTTTTAAAAATTGTAAATGGGTTTCTGATTTTGTTTCTTGAAGAAATTTCAAAAATTTATATTCACGATGTAGAAGGAGTTGAAGTGAAAAAAAAAAAGATGTTATAAACGAAAAAAACATTTTCAAAGAATTTATTGCAGCAGAAATTGGATTTTGTTTATTTATTTATTTTTAAATATATTGAAAAATAATCAAAACTGATAAACAGAAGTAAAATTGGAAATTGCGAGAGAAATGTTCTTGAGGACAAAAAAATAAAATTTATTCATTTTATCCAATACTGCGTCTAGTAAATGAAGTGCCCTTGGAAACCAATAATATTATATAAGATATTTAATACCGTAATGATCTTGTAACTGATGTAAACTCTGAAATGACTGAAAATCGACTAAAATCTCGAATTTATTTTTAGGCGTTTAATGTTTCTTATAATTCTATATGTCACATGCAATAAACTACTTTACAATTTTTTAAATTTAGAAAATTATGTTCATTTAAAAGAGTGTGAAGAAGTACCCCTGGTCTTTATGAATGTTGGTTGGTTGGTTGGTTAGAATTTAGTGGCGCTAATTCCTGAAAGGACAAACTGCGCCAAACAAGATCTCTATGAATGTAGACTAAAATGTAAACGATTCAGTTACAATAAATCTCATACTGACAGTTATGTTCTTTATAATTCTCTGTATAATATGTTACAAACCATATTGCAATATCTTAATTTTTAGGAAGTTATACGCATTTAAAGGTTGTGAAGAAGTACTCCTGGTCTCTATAAATTTAGATTAGAGTGCAAA
Source organism: Pardosa pseudoannulata (assembly GCA_032207245.1). Lineage (NCBI taxonomy): Eukaryota > Metazoa > Arthropoda > Arachnida > Araneae > Lycosidae > Pardosa > Pardosa pseudoannulata. The sequence continues at coordinate 81,319,730 of CM063501.1, read as the reverse complement.
CGATTCAGTTACTGTAAATGTCATAATAGTTATGATCTTTATAATCTTCTGAATCATATGTTAGAAACTACATTTGAATTTTTAGGAAGTTATAAGTGTTTACAAATTATGAAGAAGTACGCCTGGTCTCTTTGAATTTAGACTAGAAAGTGAACGATTCAATTGTAACAAGTCTCATACTAACAGTTATGTTCTTTATAATCCTCGGTACTATATATTACAAACCATATCTAAATATCTTAATGTTTAGGAAGTTATACGCGTTTAAAGATTGCGAAAAAGCACTCATGGTCTCTTTAAATTTAGACTAGTGTAAACGTTTTAGTTACAACAAATCTTATACTACCAGTTATGTTCTTTATAATCCTCTGTATCATATGTTACAAACTACATTTCAATATTTTAATTTTTAATAAACTATACACGTTTAAAGATTATGCAGGAATACGCCTGGTCTAAAAAATTAGATTAGAGTGTAAACGATTCGGTTACAACAAATCTTATACTAACAGTTATGTTCTTTATAATCCTCTGTATCATATACAATAAACCATATTTCATATTTTTAAATTTAGAAAATTATGTGCGTTTAAAGATTGTGAAGTAGTACCCCTATGAATTTAAACTAGAGTGTAAACGATTCAGTTAAAAGAAATCTCATGCTAACAGTTATGTTATTTATAATCCTCGGTACCATATATTACAAACCATATCTAAATATCTTAATGTTTAAGAAGTTATACGCTTTTAAAGATTGCGAAAAAGCACTCCTGGTCTCTTTAAATTTAAACTAGAGTATAAACAATTCAATTACAACAAATTTTATACTAACGGTTATGTTCTTTATAATCCTCTGTATCATATGTTACAAACCACATATCAATTTCTTAATGTTTAAGAAGTTATACGAGTTTAAAGATTGTCAAGAAGTACTCCTGGCCCCTTTAAATTTAGATTAGAGTATAAACAATTCAATTCAACAAATTTTATACTAACGGTTATGTTGTTTATAATCCTCTGTATCATATGTTACAAGCCACATTTCAATATCTTAATATTTAGGAAGTTAACGAGCTTAAAGATTGCGAAAAAGCACTCCTGGTCTCTTTAAATTTTGGCTAGTGTAAACGATTCAGTTACAACAAATATTATACTAACAGTTATGTTCTTAATAATCCTCTGTATTATATGTTACAAACCACATTTCAATATCTTAATTTTTAGGAAGTTATACGCTTTTAAAGATTATAAAAAAGTACGTCTGGTCTCTATAAACTTGGACTAGAGTGTGAACGATTCAGTTACAATAAATGTCATATTAATAGTTATGATCTTTGTAATCCTCTGTATCATATGTTACAAACCATATTTGAATTTTTAGGAAGTTATACGCATTTAAAGATTATGAAGAAGTACGCCTGGTCTCTTTAAATTTAGACTAGAGTGCAAACGATTCAACTGTAACAAGTCTCATACTAACAGTTATGTTCTTTATAATCCTCTGTATCATGTTACAAACCACATTTCAATATCTTAATTTTTAGGAAGTTATACGCTTTTAAAGATTATAAAAAAGTACGTCTGGTCTCTATAAACTTGGACTAGAGTGTAAACGATTCGGTTACAACAAATCTTATACTAACAGTTATGTTCTTTATAATCCTCTGTATCATATGCAATAAACCTTATTTCATTTTTTTTAAATTTAGAAAATTATGTGCGTTTTGAAGATTGTGAAGAAGTAGCCCTATAAATTTAGACTAGAGTGTAAACGATTCAGTTAAAACAAAATCATACTAACAGTTATGTTCTTTATAATCCTCTGTATCATGTTACAAACCACATTTAAATAACTTAATGTTTAAGAAGTTATACGAATTTTAGATTGTGAAGAACTACTTCTGGTCTCTTTAAATTTAGATTAGAGTGTAAAAGATTAAGTTCCAACAAATCTCAAACTTGCAGTTATGTTATTTATGATCCTCTGTATCATATGTTACAAACTACATTTCAATATTTTATTTTTTAATAAACTATACGCTTTTAAAGATTATGCAGGAATACGCCTGGTCTCTTTAAATTCAGACTAGAGTGTAAACGATTAAGTTCCAACAAATCTCATACTTGCAGTTATGTTCTTTATGATCCCCTGTATCATATATTACAAACCACATTTCAATATCTTAATGTTTAAGAAGTTATACGAGTTTAAAGATTGTGAAGAAGTACTCCTGGCCCCTTTAAATTTAGATTAGAGTATAAACAATTCAATTCAACAAATTTTATACTAACGGTTATGTTGTTTATAATCCTCTGTATCATATGTTACAAGCCACATTTCAATATCTTAATATTTAGGAAGTTAACGAGCTTAAAGATTGCGAAAAAGCACTCCTGGTCTCTTTAAATTTTGGCTAGTGTAAACGATTCAGTTACAACAAATATTATACTAACAATTATATTCTATATAATCCTCTGTATCATATGTTAGAAGCTACATTTCAATATCTTAATTTTTAGGATGATAAATGAGTTTAAAGATTGTGAAGGAGTACTTCGGTCTCTTTAAATTTAGATTAGAATGTGAACGATTCAGTTACAATAAATGTCATATTAATAGTTATGATCTTTGTAATCCTCTGTATCATATGTTACAAACCATATTTGAATTTTTAGGAAGTTATACGCATTTAAAGATTATGAAGAAGTACGCCTGGTCTCTTTAAATTTAGACTAGAGTGCAAACGATTCAACTGTAACAAGTCTCATACTAACAGTTATGTTCTTTATAATCCTCTGTATCATATGTTACAAGTCCACATTTCAATATCTTAATTTTTAGGAAGTTATACGCGTTTAAAGATTGCGAAAAAGCACTCATGGTCTCTTTAAATTTAGACTAGTGTAAACGTTTTAGTTACAACAAATCTTATACTACCAGTTATGTTCTTTATAATCCTCTGTATCATATGTTACAAACTACATTTCAATATTTTAATTTTTAGGAAGCTACACGATTTTAAAGTTTATGAAGGAATACGCCTGGTCTCTTTAAATTTAGATTAGAGTGTAAACGATTCAGCTACAACAAATCTTATAATAACAGTTATGTTCTTTATAATCCTCTGTATCATATGTTACAAACCACATTTCAATATCTTAATTTTTAGGATGATAAACGCGTTTAAAGATTGTGAAGGAGTACTCCTGGTCTCTTTAAATTTAGATTAGAATGTGAACGATTCAGTTACAATAAATGTCATATTAATAGTTATGATCTTTGTAATCCTCTGTATCATATGTTACAAACCATATTTGAATTTTTAGGAAGTTATACGCATTTAAAGATTATGAAGAAGTACGCCTGGTCTCTTTAAATTTAGACTAGAGTGCAAACGATTCAACTGTAACAAGTCTCATACTAACAGTTATGTTCTTTATAATCCTCTGTATCATATGTTACAAACCACATTTCAATATCTTAATTTTTAGGTAATTATACGCATTTAAAGTTTGCGAAAAAGCACTCCTGGTCTCTTTAAATTTAGACTAGAGTGTAAAAGATTCAGTTACAACAAATCTCATACTAGCAGGTATGTTCTTTATAATCCTCTGTATCATATGTTACAAACCACATCTAAATATCTTAATTTTTAGGAAGTTATAAGTGTTTAAAGATTGGAAAGAAGCATTTCTGGTCTCTTAAAATTTAGACTAGAGTGTAAAAAATTCAATTACAACCAATCTCATACTAACACTTATCTCATACTTGGAGAAGTTATTGTCTTGAAATAAAAAAGATTAAAATGCAACTAATCCCTTAATTTTTGACATTGTATGGCAAAATACTAAAAACAATAAAAGTTATTAATTCAAATTTTTTTACTACTTTCTAACCTTTGAATTGATATATAGCCCAAAATTAAGCAGGAAAGCATTCCACTTCGCATAGATTTTTTAAAAAGGATATCTGATACATAAAGAATTAGGATTATATAAATGATATAAAGTGATTATATTTATGTGATAAATAGTTGTGATTAATCCCCTATATAATAATAGCCTAAGTTATCTGTCAGTCTGTCCTCGAATTTATGAAGCGGTTGGACCTGGAATGGATAAAGGCATCCATAGTTAGAAAAATTCAAATCGAGTAATGTTAACTTCTCCTAAACTATCTGTCCGATTCTAAAATAAATTGGTATAAATATGCTTTATACTAAAGCGAAAATTACTGTTGCCTTTAAATCGTTCGAAATCCAAACCTATCCCCCGTTTTTGTGCTTTTAATGCCATTATTTCAACTCCTATTTTCCCCGGTTAAGAGCAGGCAATTAAATTTATCAATATATGGCATAATAAATAGGTAAAAACAACATTTATTTTTACCATTATGACGTCATTCCTTTAACCTTCTCATTTAATCACTTCTTATTTTAAATTATTTAAATTATGCCTTATTTTCGCACTTTTTATCACTGAACTTAGATATTACGTAAATAATAAGGCGATTTCACGCAGTAGGGTACATATGAAATTATGACAATTCTGGCTTTAGTTTCGAACGGAAGAGCATTTTATTGCTCGCCTATTGTCTGTTGTAAATATGAAAATGAATGGAAAGGGCATTATAGTAGTTCGTGACGTTGCGCAAAATTGCTCTATTTTCTTCTATATTTCACTTAAATAGTCGTTTAGATACTTATGTGATAATTTTAAATTTAATCATCGATTATTTTTGTTGCAAGATTATTCTCAGTCAAAAAACAAATTATTTTTTACCTACATCATAGGATACTTTACAATTTTGAAAAATTAAAAATTTTACTGACTCCGTCATATGACGGGCTATATGCTAGTTATAAAATAAAATGAGAAGTCATGACGTATTGTCTTAACATTTAGTTACTATTTTTGTATTTTTTGAGATGGTGCTATCCTCATTTGTTAATATCTATTAATTTACAACAAGTCTGCATTTTGGTAAATGATCTTCACAGCACGTTGTAACAAAATACTGGGAAAACCCCCAGCCAGTTATTTAGAGGGGTGAAAATGCTTGAGTGCTATTATATTTCGGTCCAGATATGTCATAATCAATTTCCACGTCATAGTGACATCAAAAGTCATCATAATGATATCAAATGCCACTAGAGAGAATAATGAAGGGTACCAAAATTCCATTTGTAGCGACTTTTGACGTCATTATGACACGGAAGTCTCTAGTGACATACCTCGACTACAATATGGTAGTATTATGTGAGACTACACAACAGCAGTTAAAAGTTAACAATATACAAAGACTTCTCACATATTGCGGCCGAGTATGTCATAGGCGACTTCCGCATCATAATGACGTCAGAAGTTGCCAGAGATGGGAATTTAGTATCATGAATTCCCTTCTTTTCGTGTCATTATGACGACTTGTGACGTCATTGGGACACAGATGTTGCCTGAGACATATCTCGACTGCAATATGGTAGTACCAATTCTTTTTTTTTTTTTTGTGGTGCATATGTAAAGGGTTAGTTTTTACTTACGTGAAATGTTTTCAGATAACACGAATCCTAAGGAGAAAAAACATAAATGAGAATGTTGATTTATTTCTGAAACTAAAGAAATGTCATTAGTATATTGTTGTAATGTAGATTCTCCTCAGTGTACTGTAGCAGTGGTAGGGAAACTACAGCTTACGAAACTAAATCAAATAAGGCCGTCTTATCCAATTTAAGTTTTGAATAATATTCACACATGGGCCTGCTTTTTTGTTGTTTCGCTTTTCTAAGGTGTTCCCCTTTTAAAATTCAATCATACTCTTAAAGTTAAGTGGCCAGTGTCTTCCTTCTACAGCTAAGCAGTTATAAATATAATGTAATTTTGTCGTATTTCCGAAAATTTACCTTTTCCACAATTTATGCCTTATTTCCTACCTGAAAATAATATTCTGTAAAAGAGGTAAAAGAAATTCTACCCGTATCAAAGTAAGTAAGGTACCAGGAGTTTCTTTAATAATAGCTTTTCAATAAATATTAATTCTGCAGAACTAAAGGATATGTAGCTACTTTATTCCAAGACTTTACCATTAGGTATACACATTCACTACTGCAATGACGTCTTTCCGTAATTTGATTTATTTCTACGCAGTTAGTCTACCTTACAAGAAAGTAAGCGAATAATTAACTTTTTCATTAAATAAAATAAAAATCTTTATGAGAGTACCTGCAGCTTCTATAATTTTTGAACATATATTAATTCAGCAGAATTAAAGGATATGTAACCCCCAAAAAACTTTTACAAAGAACTTGGCATAACAATGAATAATGCAATAGGTTAGTCGTTTCCTCCGTTCTTTATGTAATTAATTTTTTAAGTAGTATTTTGTGCTAATACAAATGAATAGCCTACACAGAGCAATTTCCTGATGAATGGAATACGGAAGAATAAAAACAACTGATATGCATAAATTATTTCCATTTTTTTAAATCAAACCTTTTAATATCGCATTCATCCAGCAGAAGTACTGTTAAAATATTTGCATGAAAACTGGTAGAAAAAGGATTACAGAAAAATTTACCATTATTTTTCGTTCCATTTAGCATTTGAATATCACATTCTTCTCTCTCTTTTTTTTTTAAATTCCAGAACTCATGAATATGCAACAGGCAGTGAAGTGCAACAGGAGTTCTTATTATTTTATACCAGTACTAATTTTTCTTTGGTTATTTTTTTATCTTTGCTTTTACAGTCCAAAGAAAAATTACAGACTTTTGAAACAAGACGAGTATTGTGCATTCCTTCATTAGAGATAACATATCTAATTATAATGTTTTTTTCTTTACAGGATGAAGGTTCTTACCTGTATCCCAAACGTTACTAACTGCATCCATTGCGATATAAATACCCTGCGAAAGAAAATTAGAAATGATAATATTTTTGCAAGACTTTTTTAGGAGGTCGGATACGTCATTCCTATCTAAATATTACATACTTTTTAGCCTAAACCCTGACATACAGTTTTAAAATAAAACAATGCAAATGACTTGTTTTTATGACGATTAAATAAAAAATGTTAATTTGATATTATTATAATAATATAACAACAAAAATTCTAATAATAATAATAATAATAATACTAATAATAATACTAATAATGATACTAATAATAATAATAATACAATAATAATAATACAATAATAATACTATAATAATAATATAATAATACTATAATAATACTATAATACTATAATACTATAATACTATAATAATATAATATAGTAATAATAATACTATAATAATAATATAATGATAAGGGTAATAATATTATAATAATAGTATAATAATGATAAGAGTAGTAATATTATAATAATACTATAATAATAATATAATGATAAGTGTAATAATATTATAATAATAGTATAATAATGATAAGAGTAGTAATATTATAATAATACTATAATAATGATAAGGATAATAATATAATAATAATACTATAATAATTACAAGGGTAATAATATAATAATAATACTATAATAATGATAAGGGTAATAATATTATAATAATACTATAATGATACTATAATGATAAGGGTAATAATATTATAATAATACTATAATGATACTATAATGATAAGGGTAATAATATTATAATAATACTATAATGATACTATAATGATAAGAGTATTAATATTATAATAATACTATAATGATACTATAATGATAAGGGTAATAATATTATAATAATACTATAATAATACTATAATGATAAGGGTAATAATATTATAATAGTACTATAATAATACTATAATGATAAGGGTAATAATATTAATATTCTTATAATAATTGTAAGAATATAATGAGTAAGGAATATAATGATATTATTATCGTAATAATTTAATATAAGGATACGAATAGTATTATTATAATATTTTAAGAAAGAATATAATAATATTATTATCAGAATAATATAATAATAAAGAAATATGTATAGTCTGTTCCATAAGAGCTTGTCGTCTATTTCACTGAAAATACAAACGAATGAGTTAAAAAAATACATTTGTACCTTGTAGTATACATATTAAACTGAAATGCATTTCACCTAATAAGTTGCCCAGTACCCGTTATTATCGATTATGCATGAATCACTTTATCATTCGATTTTGACGTTGAGCGGCGTTTACCCCGTTCCGGTAGGTCGTCAACATTTTGTACCGCTTTATAATGTGCTACCCACATTATAAAGCGAATGACTCCGACTTTCTCATGTACCGGGCTCCAGCTGCACAAGACATTTTTGGTCGTTTTGGATGGTTACACAGAAACACTGCCTCAAAACGGCTCGCATACTCGGCACTCATTTTGGAATTGTTGATTTAAACACAGCAAAACAAATCAAATAAAGAATATAACCATAAAGCATTCTTCTTTAATGTTTGAAGAACACGTGCAATTAAGCGGGTATCTGCTCTCTATCTATTGAGGAAGTTATGTGGGACACACTCTTAAGAAACAGACTGTATGTTAAACTTTTTCCTCCTAGCAAAATATTTGTGACCAGTATGCTAGCAATCTAAAGAAGTATTCCCCAAAAGATGATTACATTTGTTTCAGTTTTGAAAAAGTAATTTGAAATGCCAAAAATATTACTCGAATGGCCGAATTTCACCTTTTTTTTTAAAAAAAAAATTGAATTCCCCGTTAAGATTCCAACCCCAGAAAGACCGTTTTCAAAGTTGAAACTAACCAAGAATTGTCAAATGTTTAATATCACAAGAGAGACTGTCTGGACTTTCTATTTTAAGCATCTTAAATGAAACAGTTTGAATAACATCTATTAATTTGATCATCGATAATTTTGCGGTTTGACTGAAGAACAGGGTACCACCGCCAACTTGGCGATAAAGCTCTGAACACGGTAGCCTAACATTTTCTTTTGATTTAGCCGTGTCCAAACAATCTGTATCTATATTTTAATTTATAATATATTTGTATCCAGCTCTCCTTGTGGAACCCATTTCTTATACACTAAATGATTAAATAATTAATTGAATTAATGAATTATTAAATAATTAATTAAATAATTAATGATTAAATGATTAATTATAAAAGATTAGATATAAAGAACCATGAATGTTTCACTATGGCTAATTTTTAATAATTTGGAGGTATTGTCTTTGTAAACTGTTGAGGTGTTAAATTGCCCATAAATATAAATGCCCGCTTTTTAAGTGGTTTTTGTTATTTAAGTAAAAATATATAAATCTATTACAATGGCGCACTCTATATCACTTAAAGTTGCTCAAAGAGATTCTGATTTTGCAAATGCATCGCCAATCAGCTTACAGTAAACCTAAGGGATTTGAAATGATTACACGAGATTACACGAGATTTTTATAGCATAACAAGTAACTAAAATAAAATTTTTCTTTGTTGACCTAAATAGGAATTGACTTAAATTTTTTTTTTCATCTTTTACTTGTTAATCTCATAATAATAGCCTAAGTTGTCTGTCCACGAATTTATGAAGCGGTTGTACCTGGAATGGATACTGGCATCCATATTGGATTTTTTATGAGTTAGGGTTAGCAAAATTCAAAGCGAGTTCGAAATACACCCCATCCCCCTTTATGAGCGTTTAATGCTATTATTTCAAGTCTTATTCTACATTAAATTCATTCTTGATCTGAATTTAGTATAGAATAAGAGGGAGCAGCGAAAACGGAGCGTGATATTTAAACTGGACTGTGTTTACTCGACCTTCATATACTCTAATATAGCTCCTTCCTCGGGTGTAGACCTAGCACGTTCGGTAGAGGGTCTGACCATTTAATCATCGTACTTCTCGGGGTGACGGTTCTGTCCCCGACTCAGCCAAATTTTCTAAATGTCTAATTAATTTAATATTTTCTGCTTTTTCTTTTAAATTCTTATTCCTAAAGTTGTTTTTCAACATTGTTTTATTATTTTTAAAATAAATGTTTATTATTATTTCAACTTTTTATGACTTAAACTTTCTTCTCGTAATGTAATAAAAGACTAAGTTATCTGTCTATCTGTCCTCGAATTTATGAAGCGGTTGGACGTGGTATGGATAGAGCATCCATATTGGATTTTTGATGAGTTAGGGTTAGCAAAATTCAAAGCGAGTAAAGTTTATATTTTTTCTAAACTATAGATCCGATTCTAAAATAAATTGGCATGAACAAGCGTCGTATCACAGTGAAAAATACTGTCATATTTAAAACGTCCGAAATTCACCTCGTCCCCCTTTTCGAGCATTTAATACCATTATATCAAGCCCTATTTTAGGAGCAGGCTATTAAATTTATCAATTTATCACATAATAAATAGGTAAAAATAACAATTTTTTTTAGCATAATGATGCCATTCCTTTAACTATCTCATTTAATCATTTCTTTTAGATTATTTCAATATCTTCTGCATGATTTCCATACGTTTTATCCCTAAACTTATATATTACCTAAATAATTTTCTTTTATACTTGGTTTAAATAATAGATTAGGTATATCGATTATTTTTTGTAGAACGATAATTCTCAGCCAAAAACAAACCCTTTCTTTACCTGCCTCATAGGATACATTTATAATTCTGGAAGATTAAAAATTTTACTGATCCCGTCATATGACGGGCTATATGCTAGTCTATATATATAAAAATGAATTTGTGTGTGTCTGTCTGTCTGTCTGTCTGTCTGTACTCAATAGACTCAAAAACTATGCATCCAATCGCCGTGAAAATTTGGGAAATGTTTAGGTATATCCCTGGGAAGGTTTTTGTAAATTTTCAACGTTCGAAATTCATTCCTTCCCCCTTTTTCGAGCATTTCATGTCATTATTCCAAGCATTATTTTCCCCGGTTAAACGCAAACGATTAAGTTTTTAATTTATCGCATCATATCTACGGGAAAGTAGCAATATTTTTAGCAATGTGACGTCATCCCAAGTAACTGTTTTAAACGCAGTTTTCCACGGTTAAAAGCAGGAGATTAAAATGTTGAATTCATCACATAATAAATAGGCGAAAATGATATTTTTCTATCATTATGACGTCATTCATTTAAATATTTCATTTATTCATTTCTTATTTTATATTATTTAAAATCGTCTGCTTAGTATCTATTCGATTTGAACTGAAATTTGAGATATAAAGGGATTCACTTTCATTTCTATGTGACGCAAATTATACCATTTTTATATGAGAACTAATTTTAATTCTTGATTCATTTTTTAGTTACAATGAAATGCATATCAACAATATTCTAAGTACAAAAATTACAAATTTCAGTGACTCTCATGGCCAAATAAAACTTATCATTTTATATAGTTATCTTCATATTCATATGGTTGTCGATATGAATGTGTGTTTCTGTTTCATACAAAACTATGTGGTTTGTCATAAATTTCCTTAATTTTGGAAAACATTTATTACTACCAACAAAATTAGCACTGTTGCTGTCAAAACCTGTGCTTCCTATTCTATCACGTAATATGGCAAGATCTGTTAACTTTGCTAATCAACGTACAGTAGTAATACAGTAATGCAATTTAGGGTTAAGCTTATATTTTACAATAAAAAAAGACAAATTCGATTATAAAAACTGAATAATGTTATAATACGCTTATGATAGAAATATATAAACATGCCAATGACTCGAACTGAACTGTGACGAATATAGAGAGTTATTCACGAAAAATAAATCTTTGTTTAAAAGTAATATATTAAGTTCACCGTAGCGAAGCACGGGCAAACTTGCTAGTTTTTAAATAAACTTTAAAGAGAATCTCATACAGATAAGACTAACTCTGAGCAGTCCATAATGATATAGATTTAATATATTCATCAATATATATCAGCAGAAATGACTGGGGCATTAATGAATTAAATTAAACTTATCTAACTACCGTAAAAGATTTACAAAACTGAATAGATTTTTTTAAAAATCTACCTAAGTGACCTATAGAATCAAAAGTTTAAAAAAATAATTTAAAGCATATAATCTGTTAAATGTTAAGTAACTAATTCCGTTTCGGACAATGGAACCTTTAGAATTCCTCTCTAATCCACTAAATGAAGACTTTCAATCAATTCGATTTACGATCTATTATAAATGCTTCAAGAATTCCGTAATGGTAAGCTCAATTCGCATGAATTTCACAGAGTTCATGAAATCGCATTATGGTATTACATTTGCATGCCATTATGCTTGCTTTCTAATTTGCTATTTTCCTATGCAATGAGACAGAAATAGTCAATAATAATCGATGTTATTAATGTAAAAACAACGCTTATTTTTCATCCAAAGCAATTATAAAATGCAGTGCTCCAATCGTTTTTGAATCAAAAACATTCAGAGTTCAGTCTTTTATAATTGATGATTCAAATTATTCTTTATTATGTAAATTTTACTACTTCTGTAAAGAGCTGGTTTCCGTGCACGCTGCATATTAGGAAACGATATGAATAAAGTCCGAGTTAAATGTACATGCAAATAATCGAATAAATCTTTTTGCTTGTGGTTTATAATATAACTAATCGAATTCCAGGGAAACATATGACCGGATCAGTACATTCGATAAAAGAAATAATTTAAATATGAGAATTTTTTTTCTTCTCTTTTAACCTATTAGTTTTTAGCCTTGTTTATAAAAAGCTTTTAATGATATTTTAAACATAATTTTCTCCATTTTGAGATGAAATGGGGAATGTACTTTTTTTCTTCAATTGACATCGATTTGTATATTCTTATACTGATTGGTTGCTTCTCTACACGGAATGCAATATTCTATGCACCCCTGTCCCTATTATGCAGTAGTTATCATTTCATATTTCCAACCAGTGGGCTTGGATTCGATTCCCGAAAAAGGATTGGATGCATTTCTGTTGTCCATCTAGAAATTTTGTTACCATATGTGGATTTTCAGTATGATGCTCGCATAGTAAGATTATCAACATCGAGTAAAGCTCGCCTGAATTTCTGTTACTCACGTAACCGATTAATACCATATGCGGATTGCTTATATAGTGCATCCATAATAAGATAATTAATAATTACGTGGTGTTACGTAGTCGAATACTAAAAAGGCAAGTGTTTCCACACTGAACGAAATATTAAACTTATTTACAGGCAATACTGAAGCCCCACATCTTAAAACAACAACAAAAAAATGCATGATTTTTAGGGTATATATTCCTACTGTGAAGACTCCCCTTTCTTCAGAGCACGAGCCAAAACCAGCTGATAGGAAAATCCCTCCTGTTTCCAACCGTCAACAATAGCAAAATATACTATTTAAATTGGCAACTGAACAGTTATGTGTACAAGTTGAGAAAGATAATGTTTTATTTTACAGTTTGAATTACTATATACCCTTTCATTGACTCAAACATTGTCAGTATCTGTCATATTACTTGAGTCTATGAGAATCAAATATTGCTTGCTGAAAAATGGCCAAAGGGTAGAGCTCTGCTCTTCGGTACCGGAGTTCCCATATTCGAATCTCGGTACTGGTATAAATGTCCGTAACCGCTCGGAATCGGCTTTAATCAATAGGTTCCGGTTTCCATTAGCCATCGTGTAGCAAAACAGCTGATTGTAGCTTTCCAAACCAAACCAAATTAAACCAAATATTGCTTAGCATGACATTCACACTGCAAGATCTCTGCTGCACTGAATACTCCTTTCAATGCGCTTCTTTCTGATGTACTTACTGACTTGTGGATGCAACTTTGTTTTAGGTAATCTTGAGAGAGTGAGTGAATTTTTAACATTGTAAACAAACCAGAATTGACGTGATGAAGCAACTGAGCAATCTAACCCCTTCCCGGTTTTTCCCGAGCAGAACTCGGGCAGGTGAAATATACCATCCTGGCTCATCCCGAGTGTAGCTTGGGCACTATGCAATCAGTATTTCCCGAATTATTTCTCATGTGCTTTTTATGGTTTCGAATGCTTTTGTTTACTTTTATGGCTATTAGATTATTAGCTGCTCAGGAGAGAAACGACGTTCTACTGTCCAGATTGCGATGTTGGACTCTGTGCAGTACCGTGATTTCGATTGTATCATACACGACCAAATTTTGATTAATAATTTCATAATCATTTATGTAAATGCATAGGATATAAATAAAATTTAATTCAAGATAAAAGCTAAGTATTTTAAGCTTTATATTTATAGTTAGTGTGAATTGACTCCAAAGTCTAATGATTTCTTCCGTACAGAAAGCTTACTATACATGTAAATTACTCATTTATTTAAATTGATTTTTTTACATTAACCCTCTAAGCGGTTCACACGTACAATTCCGCCAAATCGATGATGAATTCAAAACGTACAATTTTCGACCGCCATAAACTCTCCGAAAATGGATGTAATGTACATTTTTGCCAGTGCTTTCCCCCTGGAGTTTTGAGGTAGGAAGGTCAAGTCTATTGTTTAGGAACTGCACCCCTCTTTCACTGACATTTCTTGAGGGATGCAGCCCTACCCCCTGAGGCACAAAGACGCTGATAGAATTTCATGGCCTTGTAAATCTCTATTTTGAAGTATTTCGTTTGCGGTAACAGATTTATCTCTAATTACACCCCTTAAATATCTTGGATGACTTTTGTAAAAATATATAAATAAGTCTCCCAAAGAATATTTCTATTTGTACTTTTGAATCCATTATCTCTTATGGGATAATACTCAAGACTTGGCGAGCTTTATGTGTATTAAAAATTAACAATCTATAATATCTATTTATATATCTATATATAACCGGGATTAAAGGGACAATAACGAGGGTGGGTTTTCCATATTCCATTCTAGTCGACAAAGGGTGAAGGTAAAAATCATAGAAGATTTTGGCCACTGACATTAGCGTATTTTGGAGAATTTGTTTCTAGATGTAATCCACTAGGAGGGTTAATGTTTAGGAAATTTTGTATGTGAATGATGCTATTATGTTTAAAAAGTTATGTATGTATAAAAATAAGCATAAAAATTGACATTTTTTGACCCATAATCCAGAAATAAAATGAACCATGAAGGGGCTAATATAGTGCATATCGTTCACCGAAAACTGCTTTTAACAAGGTAGACTCGTCAAAGTCTACACTGGCACATGAAAGGAATGCAGACTTAAGCTTGTTATTGTATGTCAATGGGTTAAGAAAATCAGGCTAAACCCAGGCAGTCCAGTTCAATCCAATCCACTCCATGTGGGGAATTATAATTTGCTAACAATCTAACCTTGGAAACCGAAAGAAACAAATAAAAATACTTACCAGGCACAAGCACACGACTGTAGCGTAGTATATGAGTACAGTTAGAATAACAGAGGATAAAATTGTGCCCAATGTTGCAAAGAATCGAATATCTTTATCAGATGGAAAAGCAGGATCGGCTTTAGTTTTGAATACAGTTCTTGACAGGCTTGTTACGCAGTACATATTCCAAGGATTGTCACAGCCTGAAAATAATTGGGTTTTAAAACAAAATAAATACTTTGTAGTGAGATAAAATTTCTATTATTTTTATTATTATTTTATTTTTTTGAGTTAAGAGGTGTCAGGCGAATTAAGGATATTAATGTATTTATTTTTGAGGTTAAATAATCTCTCTTTCTCACTCTCTCTATCTCTATCTATATATATAATCCTTTGTATGCTTGTATGTATGTGTTTTGTTAGTTTGCTATGTATTTAGAAATAGCTGGACATATCTTGATAACACTTTGCATTGTGTGACATCACTATACCCCATTGGCTTCACAAAGAGGTTTTGTTAAAGCCCAAGTCAAGGAGACATTCTGCCTGGGTTTTTGACACTATACTACAAAGGGTTTTTGCTTCGAGATGCCTTGAAATGTCCGAGGTGATTGGGAGGTTGGACGTGACACCAAACTGTCAGGCTGGGAGGTGCAAACGAAGGAACCAATCAAAGGCTACCAGGACGGCGACGCGGGAAGGAAAAGCTAATGGGAAGAGCCGAAAGATGACGTCAGGTTGCTCGAGTTTTTCGCCTGAGGAGAACGGAGGTTCGGCTTGTAGCGTCTGGTTTTTTTTCGGAGAGCTTTTCTCCAGTTTTGTGTGGGACTCAAGGAGACCTAGTTGTACCTCTGTACAACGGAATCTGTCGGCACCTGTCCTCAGATTGTTTTTTTTAGGTTCGTCTTGAACCTGGGACTTTTAAGTCCGCACCTAATCCCTGTGATTTCCATTTGGAAAATTTGTACATAACTCCATTTTAATCAAGAATAAACGTTGTTATTGTTCTAAGCTGTACGTCGTGTCATAACCACTTCGATACCCACATGCTACCCGAGGATCCCGTGACGTTACTATGGTGATCCAGATAAGTAATAAAAAGGTTTTATGCAGGTCAAATTGTTCGGAGGTTTTGAGGATGAATGTTTAGAGTATGTATTTTATTAATCTAAATTGCGTTTGGCAACTCTATTTTAGCAATATGCAATATATATATATATTTCTTTTAATTGTCTGTTAAAACAATTAAATCTTTTAAGTAACTTGAAACATCTATAAGTGTTTAAAATGTTCAGAAAGTACAATTTTTCTTGTTTTTTGACCATATTTACTTGACTTATTTCATTTCATCAATTTTAGTTTTGCAAATTCCTTCAAAGCATTTTCAATTCATTTGCGAAATTAATTATTCAATTTTTAGACATCAATCTTAATGTAGGTCTGTAACTAATATTGTATTTCGCTCGCTCAATGCTATTAAGCTATGAGAAAATAAAATTCCCACTGGTCGGCTTGCATTTAAAAAATTCTTTAAAAATATTTTACCAAGCAATAGAACAACCAATTTTCTGAATGCTATATTTTCCATTTTTTAATTTTACGCGTGTTAAATGTTCTTACTTGAGTTAGAAAAAGAATATATCAAAACAAATTAAAATTAAATATATATTTCTTGACGTCATTTATAAAATAGAAAGGTTGCTGTTATATGTATTTGTCCACTCCTTATCAATATTTGCTGTCCCCTACTAATACAGATTCCCAGTGGATTCATTTCTTTTATCAATATACAGAAGATTACTATTAAATTTATGTGACTGTTACCCATAATTAACTAGGAATCGAAAGATAAAAATGCGTACATAATTTATTTACTTTAGCTTATTAAAATTGAAAACTTGTAAAAATTAGTTTCAAAATGCACCGAGAAATTGCAGTCTTTATGCAAGTCTTACTGCAGTCGTTATGCAAGAGTAGCTATCGTGTTTCCTGCATATATATATATATATATATATATATATATATATATATATATATATATATATATAATATATATATATATATATATATATATATATATATACATATATATACATATATATATATATACACACATATATATACATATATACATACATACACATATATATATATATATATATATATATATATATATATATATATATATATATATATATATATATATATATATATATATATATACATATATATATACTTATATATACATACATATATATACATATATATATATACACACATATATATACATATATACATATATATATACATACATATATATATACATATATATATATATATACACACATATATATATACATATATACATACATATATATACATATATATACATACATATATATACACACATACATATATATATATATATATATATATATATATATATATATATATATATATATGATGTAACGAACTCTCGTTACATTAAATTCCCAGTTACCGACTTATCTACTATCGTGAGAAAAAACGGCAAATGGTAGAAAACGTGAACTCGCCTTTTGTGAGCACTTGAATTGAGCTCATCTCTACCTTGT
This sequence comes from Pardosa pseudoannulata, assembly GCA_032207245.1. Classification (NCBI taxonomy): domain Eukaryota; kingdom Metazoa; phylum Arthropoda; class Arachnida; order Araneae; family Lycosidae; genus Pardosa; species Pardosa pseudoannulata. The sequence continues at coordinate 81,301,871 of CM063501.1, read as the reverse complement.
GACAGGACGTTGTTTCGCACTAAATAAGATGCTGAATAGAAGATTGTTAACATCGAGAACCATCTCAATCTTTCTGCCTGAGAAATTCATTGGGATGCAGGTGAAGTGTTTCCAACGTCGTTTTCAATGTCATCCCGAAGAAAGAGTCTCACATGACAGAAATCTTCTGTATTGTAAAGGAAGAAGCACTATTTCCCTCCCTTGTTCGCTAAAGGTTTGTCCAGAGACATCGATTAATTATGTCTTATAGATCGTCGAGATTGATCTCGATTGCTGAAAACTTCCTTGAGTTCCTTGGAACTTGGCTTACACCTGTCCGGCTAGCAGTTCAACAAAACGATTGCTATCGACGTCATCAACCAGGTGACCGATCAGCTGAGATGGATATTTTCGGGCAGACGACGGTATAAAAAGACCGGAGTTGATGGCCCAGGATGATTTTGCCATGTTAGAGCCAAATTCCATAGTGTTGTTTTGCCAAACTCCCATGTATTACAGAACTAGAGGGCCCGGCTCAGGCAGTTCTGTAACAACTGCATCCTGTGATCCTGTGATCCCAGGGTGATTTTTCGACTGATCGAGTCTCCTGTGAATTCATCGACTGATAGCGTTGGGAGAGCGACTGAGAGTGTCCTCCCCTTTTTCTCTCCGAAGCTGAGATTTGGAGAAGTGACGATTAGGAAGCTAATTCCTGTAACGATCATTATTTCATTGTATATATCATCCAGTTTTCATCTGTGTCTTCCTCATAACTTTATCATTTTGTGTTTATAATAAAGATCTTTAGTCTGTACATAGGCCTCTGTTATCCTTTTTCCATCTCACTTAGAATTGAGTACGCTACAATATATCCCATTTCACCACAAATTCAGACTGGAAGTAATTAGCCATTTGGAATCGGCTTTAAGCAGTAGGTCCCGGTCTTATTAACCCTCGTGTAGTAAAACACTCGACTGTAGGATTCTAAACAAATAAAATTGACCGGCTGTGACCAGTAGTACTGATATCCGAGGGGTTTTTCTTTCTTTTCGTTATATAGCTATTTCATTATAAACCGAAATTTTCTATAAGTACAATATTCCCTTTACTCCATACCAGGAAATAAAAAAAACAACTAAAAGTTGTTCTCTGCAAATAATAAATGTTTATTTTTTTAATGGACTTAAAACCTTGAACTAATTGCTTAAAAAAATTTTTGGTATAAAAAAGTTCACAATAGTTTCCAGATAAAAACAATAGAGATCAAAGTTTTGGAGATTTAATAGCCCTGAAATCTTTTAGGTCAAAAAATGTACAAATAACGATGTTTGGAGAAAATTTTTATGTACTGGACATTCTTAAATTTATACAGTCTTACTGTGCCTGCAAAAGAAAGAAAAAATCATAAAAACCCGAATAAAATTACCTTTGTTGTCGCTAACAGGAGCTAGGTTGCAAACCATGTAAGAAGCAAACAAAAACCCTGGGATAACTGCCAGGTGATACAGACCTGAAAAGAATTGGGATTTTTTAGATCTCCCGTCTTCATTCAGCCGAAATGATTGCTTCTAATAAAAATAAAGGAGAACGTTTGTGTGTATGTCCTTAAAAAACACTGAACTTAAACAAATTGGGTTATTTGTTTTGTGAAAATCATTTTTTTTACAAAGTTGTTTATATTGCTGGTATATAATCTGTAATTATACATCGGAATTAACTGGCATTATGTTACAAATTTCAAATTCTGCAGGAGAGTATAATAAAGATTTTTTGTAGATTTATCTGAGTTGGAGCTTTATAAACGCCTTTGCAATAGGGAAGACGTGGTGTCTGTAAACAGAAGAAAATAGAAGTAAGAATTATAATGTTTATATAGGGTCTGTGCCTCAAAGTCATGTTGGTGTATAGTTTTTCCAGTATTTTAATTCTGTCAACTTCAGGAAAAGCAATAATGTTTTTATCGTATGATATTGAAGAATGAATTAGACACAAAATATTTAGACCTACCACTAATGAAATATGGTTTCAATGCTAGAAAGAATGCAGTCGTTGGAACAGAAAGGAAACATCAAATTTTGAAATTAAAAACAATAGAGTTTATTGAGACAACATGTCTTTTGCGTCCTCTCGCCAAAATGTGTGAAATTTGCTTTTATAGTAATGAGAAGGCACTAATGAGAAAACCAAGGAGAGTGTTAATATATTAATCAAGTGGTGGCGTGTAAGAAGTGAAACTAAATTAGAGAAGTTATATGATATTTTATTATATGTATAAATGAGAATAAATGAGTTGTGCAGCAATTTATTTTGTTGTTTGTGCAGTAGCCAAAGGTTTCTAGAGTTGGCGGAGAAACAAAGGAATTTCGCCAAAAATTTTCGCCAAAAGATATTTTATTTTAGGATAGAATTTTAATTAAGTTAGTTTGTATTGAAATAGCTTTACACACACACATACATACATACATACATACACACACACACACACACACACACACACATATATATATATATATATATATATATATATATATAATGATAAAAGTTAGCGCAATAAATTATTAAACACCAGTGTTCCATTTTCATCTTCAATCAGTCTAGATATCTACTCAGAATAAAAAAGCAAATCAAAAAAGACAATCCTAAATATCCCTGCGACCTAATGCACATTTATATGGTAAAGATAAATAATGCCTGATTATTACATTTAAAAATGTACATTAGGTCCTAAAGCCGTAAGAAAACCCTTTCCTCTTTTTATTTGTACATGATTGTAGTTTAAATGGACGCGCTTAGAGCATTGGTGCTCTTAAACTAGTTAATTTTTATACAAATTCCTAAATTTTATGAAAATAAAAATTCTTTGTCCGAGTTTAATTACTACTGTGTTTGTGGATTTACTACATTTAAATTGGACACGTATCATAAATAAGATACAATAAATCAATTTCTAGATTTTCTACTTTTCAGAATCTATTCAAACCGATTGATGATTATTTATTTCTGTTCTGGCTATATCCACACATTTCTGCGATATATTAAACAAAAGCAAATTACTTCGAGTAAACAAATCATTTGGATTTTATTTCATCAGTTGTCAAATGCAGCTGATATAAGCCATTAATACCAAAAATTTTCCTAGCAGATGAGTATTTCCCGCATGGCACAAGGATTCGATCGAAGTAATTGAGGATAAGCCTGTTTAATAATAACAGGACCTGACAAGCAAGAATTTTGACCTAATCTGTTTTCTAAACATTTTATGTTTACAACTTTGTCATGTCTGGGAAGAGAAAGAGCAAATAGGATTAAATAAATTATTATGATTGCAGAATTTAGTTTGCTCACTTTTTTAATTTTCATTTTCCTAGTTACGACTTTATAACCATACACTCATACACACTCATACGCACACACACACACACATGTATATATATATATATATATATATATATATATATATATATAGTCAAGAAGATTCGAATGAACACACCGTTTAACTTAACAGACGAATTTATTGAAGCTAAGTAGCAACTCGCAACTTTACAATATCGAGAAGTTGCCTACAGCTAGTGGGTATCAGCTTTAACAGAATATTCGAGAAATAACTAATTTATATAATAAAGAAATATCTAGAATGTTCTAGAACCTAAGGCAACAATAAATAACATTCTTAAATTAAAAATCCACAATTTGGATAAACCGCCATGGCGAGCATCGACCACACAAACTTCGGGTCTGGATTTCGGGCTTTGACCATTCGGATACTGAGCTCGCTGGCAAGGCTTCTTTATGCGGCAATATACATATACATACACACACACACACACACACACACACACACATATATATATATATATATGTATATATATGTATATATATGTATATATATGTATATGTATATGTATATGTATATGTATATGTATATGTA
>CM063501.1:81270464-81290464 GCA_032207245.1 Pardosa pseudoannulata | reverse complement strand
AGATGTATTTCCTTAAAACGCTAGATTTTTTTTTTGTCTTATATAGACTTTTTAACTTGTTAGAATTGAATTTGTTGTTAGTACCGGTGATAAAATTTTCATTTCAACAAAAAATAATCCATGATTAAATTTAAAAAAATCACATATGTACCTAATTTATTTTTTAATCTAAATACAACAGAAAAAATATTTACATAATTTCCAAGTTCAGTGATAAAAAGTATGAAAATAATGCAGACGATATTTAAAAAATTTAAAAGAAGAAATGATTAAATGAGATGGTTAAAGGAATGACATCACGATGATAGAAAAAATGTTACTTTTACGTATATATTATGAGATAAACTTAATAGCCTGCCCTTAACCAGGGAAAATAGGGCATAAAACTCTCGAAAAGGAAGGGAGGAGGGGGATTTCGAACGTTTTAAAAACTTGCTTTGAATTTTGCTAATTCTAACTCATTAAGAATCCAATATGGATGCTCCTATCCATTTCTGGTCCAACCGCTTCATAAATTTGAGGACAGACGTACAGATTACTTAGACTATTATTATATAGGAGATGAAATGCGTTTGCTGTGTAGAATTTTATTTATTAAGTTTTATTATGGAACCTCTAAACTGTGTTAGCGATCATCACCGTGTAAAAGGAGGATGTTTATAGCAGTCAGTGGTGGCTTACGATAGAAATGGTGATGGTGAACGATGTTTTCAGGAAAGTATTTTCACCAAACATCAAAGACGACTATCATGTGTACATGAAATGCTCAATATATGACCTATTCATGTCCATCAAGACAATTCCATATAGTGGGCCAATATGTAAAGTCAAGTAGTGGCGATGGCTGCCATCATGGTGACCACTTACAGTGTAGAGGAGCCATTACATATAACAACTACGAATCTTTTCCTGCATCATAATATTGCGGTGGCTATGAACAATTACATCACCGCATATCGCAACTCCTGACCTGACGGAATTATAATACAAGGTTGCAGCTTGAATGGAATCTCGGTGCGGCAAACGTAACTGACTTTCACTTATCAAGGAATCCCCCCGCTTTGTTATGGTGATCTAGCGTACCGTATGCAGTTCTATCTGTAGTACGATCCTTCGTGCACGCTTATCTTTATTTCTGATTAAATGTTTGTTAAGTTATAATTTATAGTGTCTACCTTCTTCACAAATGACCACGTGTATCTAGTTGTCGGAGGTGGTGTATAATATTATTGTATTCATCGTACACCCAACTACTGCAATATTTTCATCATTTCACTGCTCTAAAATTTCATTTATGGGTCATAAAAAATTCTTCATATATTTCATATCTCAGAAGGTAGAAAAAAAAGAAGAAAATAAATATATATTTCCCCTTGTCATTCGAAAATAGGCGTCGGCAGTTACTGCATTCCAATAGCTCGCTCATTATTTATTTCTATTCTCGTTACGATATTTCCAAGCATTTATGTGAAATATTAAACAGGAGAAGGGAATTCTTCTAAGCAAAGAAATTCCTTGGATTTTGTTTTATCACGTGTCAAACGCAAATGATGCACGCCATTAATGGGAAAGATTTTCCTCGCAGTTCAGTTCCCCTCTTGAAGGGACGAGAATTCTCTAGAAATAATCGTGGATGATCCTGTTTAATAAAAGCAGAACCTGCCATCAAAAAACTTTGACCTAATCCGTTATCCAAATATTCTATGTTTACAGCTCCATCATGTCTGGGTAGAGGATAGGCAAAAATTCCTAAATAAATCATAAAATTTTGCTGTGTAGGATAATTCTGTTTTAATACTTTTTCACTTTTCTTTCTCTCCTAGACATGGCTATATGAGTGTGTGTGTGTGTGCATGGTGTGTATAAAAATATATTATAAATATGTATATACGCATATATACATTAAATGTACTCGATGATGCGCGTGTAGTCCGGAGTTAACAGTCCCCCTGCACCAAAAGGAAAAGGAAGGTTTTTCATTGACTAAGTTCTTTTATACTAAACTAACAGTATAGAAGTAATAGTAAAAATTTCGTTACACAATTTTTCTTATTTAAGTGAGTTTAAAAATAACATAATCATTAATATAATCATGTAACGGAATTTTACCACTACTATTTTACTTACTATTACCATTACTATTACTTATCATTGCTATTTAAAATTACATCGTAAATAATGAAACCTTTTCTATACAGAGAAGACAAAAATCACTGGGAAGGGAGCTTGCATCCAATTATGTGCACAGCACTTAGTATGTATGTATGTATGTATATATATATATATATATATATATATATATATATATATATATATATATATATATATACATACATTGATCAAACGAAACAACTTAATTATAAATTATATTCTAAAATAAAGTTTGCACTCATATCTCTAATATTATTATATATATATGCAAATATATATATATATATATATATATATATATATATATATAGACAGTAACACACACTTAGCTATAATACAAAGATTTGTGGAAAGTATGCCCCGGAGGGTTCACGCTGTAATTGCCTCTCATGGAGGCTCTACCAACTATTGATTTTGAATAAAATTAGTTTTTCTTTTCTATCACAGGTGTCCAAATACTTATTGTTAGACAGTATTTATATATATATATATATATATATATATATATATATATATATATATATATATATATATATATATATATATATATATATATAAACACAAAGCCATACATACACACAAAAAACCATAATCAAATTTTATTTATCTAGTTTCTTTTTCAGACATTATCTTTGAAAACATACAATCAAAGACACAGACACAGACATAATTCCCAAACTGGTTTTGTTTGGAGGATTTAGAAGATGGATTATTCAAGAACATGAATCTTATCATGAATTTTAAAGTAGAATTTTATTACTATTTTTTATATCTTAAACGAGGAATTAAAGCTTGAAGAACACATTTTTTCTTTCCATATACCCCTGAAAGAGACAATTTTTGAACGTGGTTTTCACTCTCTCCAACGTCGTCTTTATTAACAGATACCTTTATAACTAGGCGTAGCAGAATTTAAGAACGATAATTATCAGGAGTTCTTTTTTTTTTAAAAAAATCGTTAAACGTATATATTAAGCATTAACAAGGGAAAAATCTGTTTGCCATTCCCCGTCACGAGATTTCGTTTCCCCGGATTCTCCCGTAGTTTTACCGCTTCCAGCGCATTTTATTAAAAATCCCGTCCCAAATCAAGAACTCCGGAGGGAAATGCACGAAACCGTTTTAATACACTCCAGAAACAATCAATAAATGCCCTCTCCTCCCATGCTCAGCGAATGCGGGCGTATAACGTCATCAATTAATATTACCCGGGAAAACCCGTAAATGGAGACAATATTTTGACTTTGATAGATGCGCTCTATTAAGGAAGAGCTTGAGGATAAATGAAGAAGAGTCGGTATTAAATTGAGTAATATTTACCTATGACGGAAGATCTACGGGAGACGGAGGTTTCTTGGAACAGCAGCCTTGCCCACGGTGTTTCGATTCCGAAAGCCTGGAGAGCTTTCTGCAAAGACAATGGCAGATGAATTGTTAGAGTAAATTGCATTTTAGGAAATTGTTAAGTGCTTCCGCCGTGGTATTTTATCGTTAAGTAACGAGTTCTAGACGGAACGACATTAGAGTATTTATTTGGAGGTGCGTTATAAAAGATAATATGAGCGATGATTAATTACGTGATGGTATGGAATGTGATTAGTTAGTAATTGAGAAACTTTGGTTTTCCTGGTTGAGAGCGTATCTGTTGGGGATACTTTCAAAAACAAAACTTTCAGGGGAATTAAATATTTTTTATTGAAAAATTCGGAATCAATCTTCACTTGACTTCTTTGTTTATGAAAATAAAATAAAAAACACTATTTTTGTTAGTCATACTTTTGTTCTTACTTTTACAAGACATATAACACTATCATATTAATGATTTCATAAAGAGAAGCTGTCTTTCAGCCATGCTAACACGTTATTTTATGTACTTAAATAAAAATGCGCATTGTCCGGGAGAAATACGAAGGGGGGTAAGGGGTAATCTCGTAGGAGGGAAATTTGAAGTTACCAGAGTTAGAAAATTATAATATTTTTAATGCAGTTAGCAATACAGATTGATATCTTTATGCATGAGGGGGACAACGTCTCTCGCGTCCGTGGCTACGAGCTCAAGCCACACGTGTCCTCTGGGTAGGGCTAAATGAGAGACAACGTCAGGGGTATACCTCCTTTAGGTAGATAGGGGTTTCACTCACTCGGAGTTCACCTGAGTGATCTGGGTCTTCAGTTATTCCTGGTAGACGAGTGTTGATGACGATAATAAAGTGGACTGTATTTAGAAACTTAACAAAAAACTTTAATCCACAAAAATATGACAGGGTCATATAAGAGCAATGGGCTTTAAACAAGCGCTCTCATGGAAGACGCGGGCAACGGTTCGACCTTTCTAGACGGGGTCCGAACGCTCACACACTGATTACAATACAAAAAAAAAAAAAAAAAAAAAAAAAAAAAAAAGAGGAAAGGGACGCGCTGGACAGAACTATTGCGCTTAATTGGGGGGGGACGTCGAAGTGTTTGCTCATTATCGGGTTTGGCAACATTAACTCGGACCATGACAGAACTCTCGTTGGTCGGCAGTAGATCAATAGCTATTGTGGTTGCTGTCGTGACCTCTGGTCTTCAGTATGCATGCTGCTATATATGTCAGCGTAAGAATTAACTTATGCCAAACACGATTGCGACTGTTACTGATTTAGCGCCACCAGAAGAGCAAGTGTAGCTTAAAGAATGTTGCAGACCCGATTAACATTGCTCCTTTCGTAATTTAGAAACAGGGACCAATCAGAAGACCCCCAAGACTAGTCTGCCTCCTAAAGAAAATATCCTTTGGAACTCTTTTACATGTCAAAGCAACCATTAATGGACACATTGGATCTTTGGCATGCCTCGCACTCAGAGCCCTCAGATTATGAGATCAGTGCCTTTGCAAAATAAACTATCGTGGTTCAAGAGGACAAACACATAAACGAATATTTTGTTTTTCTCCTAGCTTGCACAATTGTTTACGAAGTTAGTATTTTTGATTTTTTTTGTTTCCTTATTTGTGTTGTTAATACCTATTTTTTATATTGTGTACCTTTTTTTAACTGTTCAACAAAACGTATAAACATTTTAAGTTGAAATAATTTTTAAAAGTTAGTGTTTTTGTTTTATAAGGCGATTTCACTCAACAGGGCACATATCAACTTATGACAATTCTGGCTTTAGTTTCAAACGGAAGAGCATTTTATTGTTTGCCTATTGGCTTTTGTAAATATGAAAATGAATTGAAAGGGCATTATAGTAGTTCGTGACGTTGCGCGAAATTGCGTTATTATTTATTTATTATTTTGTAGTATTTCATGTACTTTTGTTTATTTTGATTTATCCCCTATATAATAATAATATCCTACGTTACTTTTTCCGTCTGTCCTCGATTTTATGAAGCGGTTGGACCTGGAATGGATAGATGGTTGGTTGGGAGCACTACGGTCTACTTTTTGCTACACGAGGGCTAATGAGACCGGGACCTACTGTTTAAAGCCGATTCCGAACGGCTACGAACATCCATGCCTCAGTGGGACTCGAACCCACGAACTCCGGTTCCGAAGGTCAGTGCCCTAACCATTCGGCCATCGTTCGGCCTGGAATGGATAGAGGCATCTATATAGGAATCTTGATGTGCTAGGGTTTGCAAAATTCAAAGCGAGTAATGTTTATCTGCTACTATACTGTAGATCTGATTCTAAAATAAATTGGTATAAATATGCTTCATATCACAGCGTAAAATACTGTTGTCTTTAAAACGTTCGAAAGCCACCCCTTCCCAGCTTTTCGAGCTTTTAATACCTGCATTTCGAGCCATATTTTCCCCGGTTAAGAGCAGGCGATTAAATTTATCAATTTATCAGATACTAAAAAGGTAAAAATAACATTTTATTATAGCATTATGGTGTTATTCCTTTAACCATCTCATTTAATCATTTCTTATTTTAAATTATTTAAATATCGTCTGCATTATTTTCAAACGTTTTATCCCTGAACTTAGATATTACGTAAATAATTTTCTTTTATATTTGGCTTAAATGATAGACCAGGCACATATGTGATAATATTAAATTTAATCATCGATTACTTTTATTGCAATGAAAATTTTATCACCAGTATTCAAATTCTTCTTATAAGAGTCTAGGTCAGTAACAACAAATTCTTCTTATAAAAGTCTAGGAGTCTGTTTCACGGACTAATAAATATCCAGCGTTTAAGTTATATATCTTTGAAATTAAGAAGTTTGTTCGTTTGTGTGTTTGTTTTTTATACATAACCACACGGTTTCACTAAATGAATTCAATTCGATTCTAAACAGCATTCACAGTATCGGGAGACTTTAGAGGAGTTTGAAGATAAACAAATTAATGAATGTGTACCAGATAATTCTCAATAAAAAAAAATATTTTTTTACCTGCATCATATGGTAATTTACAATTCTCGAAAATTAAAAATTTTACTGATCCCGTCATATGACGGGCTATATGCTAGTATCAAAATAAATACACTTTTGCTAGCAGCTTAAGTATTTTAAAATTATACAGCAGCGCGCAATAAAACGTGCACAGAGCAACAACGTTCGCCATCTCTTGGAAACGGGCCTGCACACGCGCGCATAAAAATATATATTCTAAAAGGAGTGCATATGGAAGTTAAAATAATTTAAAGAACAGACTCAAGCCCTTTCTTCCCCCGTCTTGTTTACAATAGCATCTGATGACAAAGAGCTCCCCGAAACCAGTGCAGCATCCGGGATTCCCTCCGTTTGTTGTTGAGGCGAATACCCTCAAGAACATTTTGGAAGGTGGCCAGAGAATCCTCCGTGACTTTTAAAAACAGCTGTGTTATCGCTCTCCTGAACCGGAAATGTAATTCGGTAAGACCGCACGTTTCTCTCTCTGCTTAAATAGAATGAATGATAAGAGAGTATAAACATCAACATTAGTCACAAAACAATTAGAAGTGTTTCCCCGGGCACGCTTAAAATGAGGCATGGTTTGTGAAGGAACGTTTGGGACTCTCGAGCATTTGAGAGGTTTTGGATGTTTCCGGCAGTCTTTTTACAAAATGTTTTAATTCAAGTCTATTTAAAAAATATTCTGTAACAGAATCGCTTAGAATTGTTTTAATTTATTTAAATATACATCAAATCATTCCTTGTCTTTTTTGACGCCTGTAGATGAAATCTTTCCATTTTGAAGTAGATGAAATCTTTCCATCCATCACAAACCATGCTTAAAATGAGGCATGGTTTGTGAAGGAACGTTTCAAGTATTTGAGGGGTTTTGGTGTTTCTGACAGTCTTTTTTGCAAAATGTTTTAATTCAAGTCTATTTCAAAATTATTTTTGTAGCAGAATCGCTTCGAGTTATTTTAATTTATTTAAATTTAATTTGCATCAAATCATTCCTTTTTGTCTTTTCTGACGCCTGTAGATGAAATCTTTCCATCCATCACAAACCATGCTTAAAATGAGGCATGGTTTGTGAAGGAACGTTTCAAGTATTTGAGGGGTTTTGGTGTTTCCGACAGTCTTTTTTGCAAAATGTTTTAATTCAAGTCTATTTCAAAATTATTTTTGTAGCAGAATCGCTTCGAGTTATTTTAATTTATTTAAATTTAATTTGCATCAAATCATTCCTTTTTGTCTTTTCTGACGCCTGTAGATGAAATCTTTCCATTTTGAAGTAGATGAAATCTTTCCATCCATCACAAACCATGCTTAAAATGAGGCATGGTTTGTGAAGGAACGTTTCAAGTATTTGAGGGGTTTTGGTGTTTCCGACAGTCTTTTTGCAAAATGTTTTAATTCAAGTCTATTTCAAAATTATTTTTGTAGCAGAATCGCTTCGAGTTATTTTAATTTATTTAAATTTAATTTACATCAAATCATTCCTTTTTGTCTTTTCTGACGCCTGTAGATGAAATCATTCCATTTTGAAGTAGATGAAATCTTTCCATCCTTCACAAACCATGCTTAGTGTTTCCGGTAGTCTTTTTGCAAAATGTTTTAATTCAAGTCTATTTCAAAATTATTTTTGTAGCAAAATCGCTTAGAGTTATTTTAATTTATTTAAATTCAATTTACACCAAATCATTATTTTTGTATTTTCCGATGATTGTAGATGAAAGCTTTCCATTTTGATTGTTCATTAACAATTAACATTAGTCAGAAAACAATTAGATACTTTCCCCGGGCATACTGAGGAATGATTTTTGATAGAATATTTACGATTCTCAAATATTTTAGAATTTTTGTTATTTTTGACTGTCTTTTTGCAAAATGTTTTAATTCAAATTTATATATAATTTTTTTTTACAGAATCTTTTGGAATTATTTTTATTTGGTTACATTTAATTTACTTCAAATCATTCGACTTGCCTTTTGCAATGATCGATGATTAAAATTTTCGATCCCGATTCTTCTAGAGCACAGGTTCCGAACCTTTTCTGGACCACCACCCCTTCAAGAAAAGAAAAATTCCGCCGCCTTCTTTTCCATAATAGTTAATTGCATCAAAGATTAAAATATCGTTGCATTTTATCTATCCCTACTTTTATCTGTCTATCAATTTAAGGATCACGTATACATAAAGTTAATTTAAAATGTTTAATGCTTATTTAAGCGATAACAGTAAGATACAAATGTTAGATAGGTAAAATTGTTTTTTTTTTTATGAAAATCATAGACATTTTAAAGTATTCTATTATTTTATTTTCTAAATAAGTAGGTACACTATGCCTGCATATCTTCACCGTTTTAAAGTCCCCTATTTGCCCCTGGATGCGTTACCTTCCCAGTGAAAGGTTCTAGCGTCCACTGGAAAACGGTACCATCCTGTTGGAAACTTATGTTGTATAACAGGGATAGAAAACAGGATTTTATAAAAGTACCAAAAGCAAAACTAATTGAAGTGTAAATTTTTTTAGGTCCCAGTATCAATGTTTGTTTATGTAGTACAATAATAGTGATAGAGTGTAATACTTTTTATATAAAAATTGGGTTTTACATTCGTTTCTGTTGTTTGGTTCATTTCAGCCTAAGTAGCTTTGTAGCCTTTACGACTCATCATCAATAATATATGGTCACGGACAGAGCAATTAACAAGTTTTTTATATAAAAATACTACAAAAATAATTAGATTTTAATAATAATTATTATTGGTGGATCTGCCACACAGTACTAATTTTATAAATGGTGGTTTACTTCGTCTGGTGGATTTTAGACGAGTTGTTTAGATTTTACATTACTAAACTAGAATTACATTATTTCATGCCATAAAATGAATATCCTTGCAATTATTTGATCTTTTAATTATTTATAACTATTGTTATTTCATTTTTTATGTCGTGTTAGAAAAATTGTCTATTGTTAAATGTAATTGTCATCCCTGTTCTAGAGGAACAGTGCATTATGGATTTTTAATATCACTAGTTCAAACCACAAAAAGCAAAATAAAATAAATAAAAAAATTCTTCGGTTCTTGTAATGTTATAAGTTTAAATCTAAACTTATTCACATAGGAATAATTTATAGATCAAAATTTCCGCTGAATGGTTAACCCTAGAATACTATCCCGTTTCTGTTAAACTTACTTATGAAACACTTTTTTTTTTAATTAAACCAAGAAATGACAGGTAACGCATACATGCTTACATTAAAAATAATGATTTATTGCTCATAAAAGAGATTTTTAGATAGTAACAGTTTATTATTTTAATTACAAAATATCTCGGATACGTAAGGCTAGTGTTCTAGGGTTAAAACAGAGCTTTATAAAAATCTTGATAAAGACTGGGAAGACAAAATACCGTTATTGCTGACAGCACTAGAATCCCCATGACGAGAAACGCCAACAGCAAGCTAATCTGGAAGAGATAGGGAGCCAAGACCTTGCTGCCTCTGACTATCACCAAGTAGTGCCATTTGTAGAAAGGTGACATGCCTGAAATTGCTCTCAGCACTTCAGTGTCATCAATAACCAGCAGTGCGTTTATACAGCGGTGGCTCCAGTATATGTTCCACAGGCTATTGCAGTCGTCTAAATTTTCAAAACTGAAGAGACTGCCCAGCCACGATTTATCCTCGCTGTCTGGTATCAGGTATTTGTTGAAGAAGTTGAAGGTTGTTCCATTAATCAAACAAACACCCACGTACATGACGAAGGCTGGAAGAAATAAAAATCTCCTTTAATTACTTGAATGAAGGGTTGTTGTTGTTTCTGATGCCACTTGGTCAAACCAAGCACGATTGAGCCAAATGCTACTCATGTTAAGGCAAAATGGTGAGCCTTTTGTTTTAACGAGCACCGCTAGGGTGAAAATATGACTTATGCTCAACTGGTTCCTCGTAATTTAGAAGCAGGGACCAAGCAAACCCATAGGCTTGTTCTGCCACCCCCAGAGGTATTGATGGAGAACTTGGACTGCATTTATTGTATTTTGAAGAGTGCAAGTTACTCTTTTTGCGAAATAAGGGTTTCTAAAAGCAAAAAGTCTTTTTTACATGTTGTAGAACGTGATCGTCTTAGTGTGACGGCAAGAACTCGAGAGGCAAAGTTATTTTATTTTAGAATTTTCATTTTTGTCACTTCTATCTTGAAAGGCTAGATGTAAAGTTACATAAAAAAAAAGATCAGTAGCGTTAACCGCTTCAAAAGATTTTCTAATACTTTGGCATTACGATAATGACACATTCCAGTGACAAAATAAATAGAGGGGGAGGGAAATGGACCTGGGTAATTGTTATTTGTGAGTGAAATACTACAATTATACATGGGGAGAATTATACGTATTAACAACATTTATAAAAAGCCTGTTATGCTGCTGTTAGATCAGTTAGTACCTCATTTTTAAATGAAACACGGAAACTGGCAAACAAATTTCGACATCTAACCAATAATTCTTTAAATCAATTATTCAATTCATAATTATCTTAGAGGGCTTTACCAACTAATTTTAAGATGGTTGGGTACAAGTCGTATTGAATTTTTATACTTCTATGTTGTTTACATAGAATTATAGATACCTATCCCGAGATACCTATCAGAAAACAATTTCTGTTTCTATTAGATTTGCAATTTAAGATATCTTTAGACAAATTTCCCGGCCTGGTAGAGAGGAAAATTCTCCAGGGTAGTGTGTGCCAAAACTTTTCAATAGAGTAAGAATATATTTAATTTTAGATTGTTAGTGAAAAGTTTTGATACAATATTCTTTGGAACCAAATAAAGGCGTCCTACAATCATAAATTTTAAAGAGGGTCAGAAGTAGAATTATCTTGAGAGGTTAACATGGAGTTAGAGGAGTCTAATACCGGTACCCAAGAGCCTTACCTCTGAGTATGGGTATCAATAAAATTTTCAAGGCACTAATTAAGAAGGAATGGAACAGATGGAGGGGTGGATTATATATTAATCAAAATAAACACATGTTTAGGACATGCAGTTTAAGGGGCACCATGTAAACTTTCCACAGCAGTATTTGAAATGGTGCACATGGGGGAATACTGCAAAAATTGCAACTTATGCACTTTCCGCAAAAGTGGTCTCTATTTTACATGAAAAAAAATCAGATATATGTATAATAACAGGGGCTGTGGCTACAAAGTTCCTAAATGAAAGGGAACAAATCCCGTTACCAGTTACACAAATGGAAGAGGGAGGAACTATGTAAGAAGTTTGTGAAATTTGTTTATTTTTTGTCCAACGACAGTACACAAAACTATAAATAAGTTTTAGATAGTAAATGACTCTTTCAGCTAACAAAAAATATCTGTAATGTAGAAAATAAATATTGGCATTATATGTTAATTATACATTTTTACTAGTGTATAATCAAATTTAATAAAATTGGCATGTATTCTTTTCAAATGAAAAAAAAATAGAAACTTGAAAAAATGCCTTATTTTCCATATTGCTATAACTATTATTCAATTAAAAAAATTAAGATACATTATATGATCTATTATTAATCTTTTGATTAACAAGTATAGGGGGGCACGTAAATCTTTAAAGTACTTACTGAAGGGGGGAATCAAACCGTCGTGGCGCAGTGGATGATTACAAGTGGAGTATTGAATCCTTGCTCCTTACTCATTCTTTTGAAGCAGGTACCATTGCTGAATTCCTGTCTTTACCTAAGTGCTCTTCTTTCAACTCACACATTATTCTAATTCTTTCCCATCCCATTTCTTTGACAGTTTACAGTTGTAGAATGTGAACAGTGTGTGTGATGCGTGAGTATATGAGAGATGAGAGTAAGTTAACTCTAAGTTCCAATTTGAGTTTCTCTCAGTGCAACAATTTGCTCAGAGCACATTTTTTATCTCATCACAACCAAGAAATGTCATCCAGAGTTATCTCCACCATCAACAGAGTGCCATGGGAGCGATTAAACTTTCACCCACGAGATGATTTTTAACTTCTGTAGATTGGTGCTCTATGATCTTAGTTCTTTTTAACTTTTTTATTTTTTTTTAACTTGAGTAAATTAATTAATTGTGTAAGCGAGTTATTCGTCTGCTCCCCCACGTAAAGAAAATCCTACATCATTTTCCTGCTTTCAGACCACAACCGTGAAAGTAAGAAGTTAAAAAGGTACTTTAGTTCTATGGTGAATGGGACGTCATCTATAAAACAAAATGGAGCATTTGAATTCATTTGTGAAAAAAAAAAGGCACTTCGTAGGCGAAAGGTTGGATGTTCTTGAATTAGGGCCTTTAACGCTCTGAATCCATTCTTGAGCATATGGATGGTAGATGTTGATTCCAACTTAAACTAACTGGAAAAGTCAAGAAAGCTACATTTAGGAAGGTTTAGCGCATTGTGAAAAATTGATGGAATGGAATGGAGAAAGAAGTGATTCTCAAGGCCTTTAAAAGGTGTAATGTACGCAAAAGCAAGGACGATAAAGAGAAGAAGGAAATTTACCGTGGAACAGACTCACTAAACTGATGACAACAATGAAATGATGCAGATAATTGTAAATTATTACATAAAAGAGGAATTAAATGGCTTCTATGATGCACTAAAATAGTCAATGTTTATAGCATAAACTAAAAAATAAAAAATTCTCCATATGATGCAAGTCTTCGAAATGCCACCCTTTGAATGTTTTTTTAATAACCTTCGACTGTGATTTAAAATAAAAAAATATTCAAAACGTGTGTATTCTATTTTAATTTTGAAATCACAAAAAATCAAAATGATGGCCACTATAGTAATTTAATAGTTTTATCTGTCTCATTTGAAATTTCAATATTTGAACACTCGGACCGAGCACTGCCTACCCAAAAGGGCGTGTAAAGCTTTTACGTACATAACGATATACTACTCCCAGAATAATAATAAAAAGTTACGACAGACATTGAGTAGTACAAACGCGTATCACTAGGAAGGTTCCCTAGTATGTGTCCACCCTAACAAAAACATAGGCTCTTTTACGTAGTATATTACAAACAAAAATAATGTTTCCTCAGTGTCAGATGAAGTTTTTCTCCTCGATAACTATTCACCTGTTTCAGAAATCGAAAAAGTTTTTAGGACGAGTTTCATTTTACTTAGTTTAATAGTAGGAAACAGAAGAACTTTTAAATATTTAGATATTGTAATTTTTGTAAAAATTGAAATTTTCAAATTTAAAAATACTATAAAATGAATGTTTATTTTATTTAAAATATTTTTATAGTTAGATGTATGTCTTCAACCAACGGTTGGTTGGTTGGCTGGCTGATTAGAGTTAATCCTCTTCGGACAAACTGCGCCAAACAAGATGTGGAAACAAAAATAAAGACGAAATTTACAGATAAAAATTTTGAGGGAAGAATAAATAAATAAAGAAATAAAACATTCAACACAAAAAGTCGTATAAAATTGAGTTACATACAAAGAAACAAGAATTGAAAATTAAGTGGAGAATTAAGATATTAAAGAATTAAATATTTAAGAATTAAGTGAAGAAAAAAATTGAAAATTGAAAGATTAAAAATTGATTATTAGAAAATTGAAAAAAGAAAAATTAAATTTCGAAGTAAAAGCCAGTTGGACGAAGAAAGGGGAACAAGTTTGGATGTGGAGTTTCCACGATGATTAAGATTTGGCGATGGATTACCAAAAAATTTTATATACATAGATTTAAAACAAACACAAGAGGTTAAAATGTGAGCGACTGTGTAAGGTATCTTGCAATACATACATTGTGGAGGAGCTGCACCCAGCAAGTTTTGGCATGGGTGAGTCTGCAATGACCCACTCGTAGACGAGTGAGTATTACATCGTCTCCAACCAACGGTTGATAAAATGGTTGAAATGAAGGTCAGTTATGGACATTACAAGGTACCCTGTATATATAAATATCCAAAATTATCAGGAAAGGTAACATCGCAAGCATACGAATTTTTGTCAATTTTTTGTGACATATCATTCGTAAACACCTCTTTGGAAATTTTATCTATAAAAAACGATATTGCGACGAATATAAATATAGAAAACACAAAGAAAAGTGTTGGAAAGAGATCTCAAAGCTAGAAAAAATAGTATGTTTTAGGTAGACTAAACTGTTTATAGAGTCCAGAAACGTTTGAATTACTGTTGGAAGGTTGGGATTTCCTGTTTTAAGATTATTGCGCCATTTCTTGACGGCATTTTAATTTTTATATCGAGAAAACAGCAATGGCTAAAAATTAGGTTTTTATTCGGCAGTTAGTTTTTAGTCTCTCGAGTAGAAGCGAAAAGCAGTTTATATGATCAGATGTACAAAAATTCGTGATTTTTGGGTCTTGACAAATGAGTGTCTCTAAAAACGAGTTACTGATAAAATGGTGTGGCGCCATCTAGTGTAACGAACGTAATATACTAATACTTATTTACTTTTAAAAGAACTAAATCGTGCAAAAACTACTTAAACGCATAAAAATACTACAAAGAAAGTTTTTTAAGGATGCTATGTAGAATTCTTTCGAATCACAGGGCAGATTTAATTTAAGGCGACAGTGGATGTACGACATAAGTCCATACATCAAAATAGCAGCATCGGTTTGTGATATACATCAAAATAACCGCATTATGTGCGTAAGAAATACGAGTGGAACATTTTCAATAATTATAATTTTTAAGCAATTAATAATTATTAGTTATAAAAATAATTAATATTTTACTGTATAATTGCATTTACTTTTACATGAATATACGGACAATGATATATTTCAAATCAATTAGATTAAATAACAATAAATGTTAATTTTGAGAACTTGTGGTCGCCATGAACTAAAATGATAATCAATATTACATTTTTAAAAAAAATTATTAACTAATGAAATTTTGTACACAAATAAATTGAAATAAGTACAATAATCGCATTAAAATTCTTCAAAGTCAACTGATATTTATCGATAAATAATTTTTTTATGAAAATAATAATTATTAGTTAACTTTTTCTGCTCCTTGGTAGTTAATTTTCTTATATTTCTACAAAATGCTTACCATTTTTAATATACAATTAAACTAATCTTGGTATTAGTTTTAAACTTCGACTTTATACAAGCGATTAAAACGTAATTTGGTTTAGAAAGTCAGATTTTTTAATGAAAATTGTAGGTATAGACATAAAAATATTGCCTATGAATGAACTATTCAGTTCATGCGTTATTCTAAGAAAAGAAAAAATTTCTGAGCATTCTTTAAAATTTTCGGAAAAATTTTACGCTACTAATTTAAAATAAAACTATATTAAAGTTAATTTCTGGATGTCAAAACTACAGCTAAATGATATTTGAATTTTAATATTAGGATTTATTGTTTACCAAATATCAATATATTAAAATGTTCTAATATAGTATCATCTTATTATAGAGTCTCAAATATAAATGTGTTGTTCTGTATAAAATAATACAAACACACACATATCAATGTGTGTGTTGGTTATTTAAATTTTAACATATTGCTTTAAAAAAGAAAATCACATAATATATTATTACTGGTCTTCCGTAGAAAAAAGATTTGTGGACGCGACAGAAAAGAAAAAGGGATGAGAAGATATAACTTTATAATTGTCTTCAAAATTCATTTATATATTTTTTATTTGAAGCGGAAGATAGTTTTAAAAAACTTTTTAATTTTCAGAAACAGATTTTGTAGAAAATTCTTTTCAAATTTTATGGAAAAAAAAATCTGTTTTTTTTTTTTTTTTTTTAATAATTTTTGGACAGGCTCACACAAATATTCTTAAAATTCGGAAATTTTTGGATCAGAATCACCCCTGACTCAGTCAATGGACAAAGTAATACACAATTACGTACATTAAAAAATATTAAAAAAAAAATAACATAACAAAAATAATAGCAAAAATTAAAGATTAGTCTCCAAAGAACATTTTAAAATACAAAAATATTTTTAAATAAATAATATTTTAAATAATATATTTAATTAAATTAAAAAATATTATCTAATTAGAAAATATGTTTAAATGCAATTTTTTTTTGTTATATGTCCATGTAAATGTTGCAAAATATTATAACATTATGTTTATAATAATCCCAAAATGATTCCTAGTATTCACCGTCCCCTTATGAAAAATTGTGAGGGGCTATAGGGAAGAAAAAAAAATTCTGGAAGGTTATCTCAGTTTCGGAGTGATAATTTTTAATATATCACAGATAAGTCGTTTTGAAATACACATTTTATAATAAAAACATCTGAACAATTTACAAGATATAACAGCAGAAAAGAATTGCCCGGAGGAGAGCTAATAGAAATGTAGGTAAAAATAAATATGTTTCTGCCAAATGTTTTCATTTGAATCCGTTTGGGTCTTGTGTCTTAGTATATCATATTTGATCTCACTCTAATAATTATGTCAGCAAAATAGTATGCTCACCTTATTTAAGGGTTATATTCTTTCCATCCGAATGCACGTGCATAAACCGTTGATTAAGAGTGTAATCGGATTGCGAACACTGCGAGCTGAATAAGCCCGTTCGCAATCTGACTTATCACAAGTTTCCAGCATTTATGCAAATGTGTAAAAAGCAAATGTGGATATAAGCACGAAAGCACGTGCTTGCTCTCTCTCTTTTTAATTGCTGCTGTTTGTAAGTGCGTAGTAGGTATGAGAAGAAATAAAGTGTATTTTTTATTTTTAAGACGTTTTGAACTTTAATAGGCCCAAGTCACATACCATGCATTCACCACTGCTATTATATTAGCCTTCAGAGAGCTAATTAAAAGAAATATAGTCTGACAAATTATAATAATAAAAAATACACAAAATGTTCACTGATATTCTCCTTTTCTATTAAAATGACTTGTATTTAAAACATGCATCTAATGGTTTTCAAAAAGGCGTGTATACGTGTCTGAAAATACTCACTGAAGAAGGTTCGTTGGTTTAGGCCAAACTTAAGTCAAATACGTAGCTCTCACATGTCACTCTCTGCCCTCAAATTTGCAGAAGTTAAGAAAGTTTTGGATTTGGTTTGGTTTAGTTTGGAGGGGTAAGGTCTACTTTTGCAATACGAAGGCTAATGAGACAGGGACCTACTGCTTAAAGCCGATTCCGAATGTCTACGAACATTCCTGCCACAGGGGGATTCAAACTCACGAACTCCGGTAGATTCAAATCCCATTGTGTCATGGAGATTATTTTGCTACACAAGGGTATAATGAGGTCGGACCATTACTAGAGCCTGTGCACAGCCCAAACATGTCTTCATGCGACTTTTAACCATTTCCTCGGTTCCAAACGGTCATGAAAAGAAAGCCATTTAGAGCCGCGGTTGCTCAGTCGGCAAAGGCATCAAAATAACCGCATGATCGTAACTGAGAGGTTGCGTGTTTGGAACCCGAGCCGGCCTAAGATCTGCCGTGTTCGTTAAAGGTGACTGAGCCATCTAAAATAGGTTCGTGGTCACAATGTCCTCCAAGTTATCAATTGATACCTTTGGGGTGGCAGGCCAAGTCTATGGGTCTTCTGCTTAGTCTCTGCTTCAAAATTACCACAACCTACTAGAGCGAAGTCTTTCTTTCACCTTAATGGTAATCCTTAAAACGAAAGGCTCAACCCATTGGGTTTAATACGAGAGCCCGCAGGCTCAATCGTGCTTGCTTTGTCCAAGTGGCATGAGAAACAGCAACAACAAAAGAAAGCCATTTGCAAACCGTTCAAACAATCCAAAATGGTATGATGAGGAAAAGAAGTTTATGGGAATGAACGAGAAATGAAAAACACGTTGGAAAGCTTGATGAGGGGCCTACTAAGAAGATTTTAAAGTGTAACTGATAATTGTACCTTAATTGAGTTTGATTTGGTTGCATATTCCTAGTATATTCTGATACAAAGTCCGTGTTATATCGTTATACAAATACTACAAATATTGTGCTAGAAAACGTAGAAATATAGTTTATGATACAATTTGGTGACTTTTGCCCAATTATTTTACCCTCAGGTTATAAAAAATGATTAAGGACCGGTTTCACCAAAGTCGTTTAACTCTAACCTCGATTAATCTCTGTTTAAACAGATAATTAAGTCCCACCATTGGTTGGCGCCATGGGTTAATCGCGGTTAGCCGTTAAAAAACTTTGGTGAGACCGACCCTTATGATAACGTATAAAATATATTTTAAAATGACGACAATTTATAGATAACATAAGAGTCTATCGAAAGGGGAATCGTGTAATTTAATTGATAAATAAATCTAAAATGCAAAGTATGACAGGTTAGGAAGAAAACTTTTACAATAAAGTTGAATTCTGCTTCACCCGAATCAGTTAAAAAAAATAAAGTGATAAAACTTCCAATGGAATGTAAACGCTTGTGAATATTCTTCTGTTATTTACATTTAAAGAGAACTTACAGGATAAATAAGAATGCCAAAATATTTCTCACCACATTTTTGTACTGCCGTAATAGTTGCTGATATAAGGTTGAAGTTTGTTCCATCGAAGATGAATTTCGGTGTTACCATTTTCCCTCTTCTATTCTAAAGTAACAAAAGAATCAATGCTTTTCGTATCTCTAAAATTATAAAAAAGCATAAAAATAGCAAAAAACGTAAAAAAAAAATTGTTAAAAAATCTAAGTAAAGGAACTCAAAAATTCTAAAAATGTAAGAAAAAAAGTGAAGAATTTATGTTAAAATTGCCTTTTAATCTTCTGATCAAGTATCCACAGTATCAGATAAGCTTGCTGAACTCTGATTGGCTCTTATAATCCACGTTTTAATCTCTCGTTCTCATAAAAATTTCTTACTTCTCATCTAGTCACCGTCTTGAATGGATTTCTCTGGCAAAAAAAAAAAAAAAAAAAAAAAAAAAAAAAAAAAAACTGTGTTTTTCTATCTGTATACTTCCTAAACTGTAGCTATTTTGTGTTATGAATTTACAAATCCATTTAAAACTATTATTTTTTATCTTTTAGCTGTGAATTCAGTCTCCTTTTGTTCTCACTGAAAAGAAGCTCAAGTTTAGCAGGACACATACAATCCTGTTGACCAGCATCCTGAAGGTACTGAAGGTAAGGAGATTAAATCACCAGGATTTTATGTGTGTATATCATCGGGAGAAGTCTTCAGATCAAAACATGAAGAACTCACCTTCAAATAATAAAGAACTACACATTTCACCAGTCAATGAGTTAAAACGTTCTCCATATAACGGTATTCTCGGAGCACCTTACCCGGCTGGGCATATCTCCTGTTATTAAGATGAATAGTTAACTATTGATAATTATAACTTTCAAAAAACTGTAAAAAATAACTGGTATCCGTTTCCAAAAATTGAAAGATGATCAAAGTTATGAGCAATTTAAAGCAATAAAAATAAATTTTATAATCATAGAATATATTATATTTTCCCTTTAATTCTATAAAATATGAA
>CM063501.1:81257964-81265464 GCA_032207245.1 Pardosa pseudoannulata | reverse complement strand
TATTTCAACTCCTATTTTCCCCGGTTAAGAGCAGGCGTTTAAATTTATCAATTTATCCCATAATAAATAGGTAAAAATAACATTTTTTCTAGCATTATGACGTCATTCCTTTAACCATCTCATTGAATCATTTCTTATTTTAAATTATTTAAATTATGCCTTATTTTCATACGTTTAATCGCTGAACTTAGATATGACGTCAATAATTTTCTTTTATATTTGGCTTAAATAATAGATTAGGTACATATGTGATAATTTTAAACTGAATCACAGATTATTTTTTGTTGCAAGATAATTCTCATCCAAACAACAAACCATTTTTTTTACCTGCCTCATAGGGTACTTTACAATTTTGGAAAATTAAAAATTTTACTGATCCCGTCATATGACGGGCTATATGATAGTATACAACTAATACCTAAAGATGCTTTCGGAAAAGTGGCACAGATGTACTATAGGTCATTTGTGGCTTGTTTTTTTTTTAATTGTGAAGATTTTTGGTGTTTTGGGGATATTTTTATGCCAGTCTTGCAAATTTATTTTTCCGTTTTTGATTTTTTTTTCTTAGTGTAAAAATTTGTAAATTTTGTTTATTTATTGTAAACTCAATTTATAACTTTTTAAAAAATTTAATTATGTATTATATTTTTATGTGCTTCTACCTTTCTGTGTATTTAAGCCGCTATTTTGCTGATTTAACAACTTTTTGACCACCAACGATTAGGAGATTGGTCAGTGTACTGCCATTTAGTTTCTTCAGAGGAAACTTACAGGTAGCCATCCTCTGTTGTAAGCCTGAGCATTCACTTCTAGGTATATTTTAGAGGTAGTATGTGAATCTAGCCATTCACTTCAAGAGATTTCCTACCGAGACTTAAAAAGTCTTAAGTATAACTTTGATACTTAAGACTATAACTTGAAAATATTTTGTATCTTTTGAATGAAGTTTTTAGAAATTCAGAGGCTTTTTCTAAGAGGACTGCTTAAGAATTGGGTTCCCCTTACCAAATTTGCGAAAATATTTGCAATATTTAATAAAACACAAAGGTAATCCATCCAAACATTGTATTTCTTCCTTTTTCTGGCGACTTTAATTAATGTAGAGTGCGCCATCGTAATAGAATTATATACTCTTAATTAAAGAAAACGACTTGAAAACCGGAATTTATATTTATAGGCAATTAATTCCTTAACAGTTTACAAACGCAACAAGGAACAGATGCATTATAGACGCCGGCCCTGTCCGCCATGGTTTTTTTGGCGACCAACAAAAAAACACATGCTTTGAAAAATCGCCAAGTAAAAAAACATGGCGGCGATAGTAAGAACAGAAATAACTGCATCCACCATAACTAAATTACTAAATCTCATAAAAAAAAAACCTGACCTAGGCGACACCACCCCAAAAAACAGCTAACATTTCTCGAATAGGGCCGGAATCACGTGCACCAATTTGGTGAAAGAGTACAACGGAGCTGCCATACCCCACCACCAAAATCAGAGCGTGTTGGTCAAACTCACCAACCCACTCATCGACATATAAAACCGCCAAGAAATCGCCAAATTTGGCGAAAAAAACACGGCGTCTATAATGCATCTGTACCCTCAACAACTCAAAATTATTAAAAATCAGCCATAGTGAACCATTAAGTTTTGTTATATCTATTTTAAGCATTGCGCACTTTTAATATATACGAAAACAGTTACACAAAAAGAGTTGGATGCAAATATCCTATAAATTATAATATAGATACAGATTGTTTGGACACGGTGAGATCAGGAGAAAATGTTAGGCAACCATACTTAAACCACTATCTCCAAGTTGGCGGGGGAACCCCGTTCTTTAGTCAAGCTGTTCTAAGTTTACTTATATATTTTCCTTCTTTGGATAATGGTTTTTCAAGCAGTTAATAGGACTTACTTACTTGCCAATCCACTATATTGACTGTAATAGGATGTGGCTGAATTTATAATTTCAACACATTTAGATGGACCATTTTCTTTTCAAACATTCCACAAAAGCAAAAACAACAACAATCAACTGTAATTAATACTAATAGTTTTGGCACAATGCCGCTGTAAGGTGCAACTCCCTAAATATTAATTAGGAATTGCAAAGTATTTGGTGAAACGTAGCTAAAGTGGAGCAGTTTTCCTCTATGTCTTTCAGTGACGGTGTAATTGACGGGGTCTAAAGTTTACAGCACAGGCTAAAGGGTCCATCCGCATGCTCCGATAAATGGTCAGTGTATTTTATACTGTTACACTGGAAAGTGGAAGTTTAAATTCTGTGTAAATATTGGTGGTAATTAGTGTTGTCCCTTCATAGGCAGGGGCGTAATTTGGGCGCTTGAACTGAGGGCGCAAAAGCCGAATAAAAAAATTAATCTCTTGGGGACGGGTTGTGGATATTTCGATCAGGCCGTGTAAATACGGGGTTCGTTGAAACATGCACAAAATACTTCAATCTATCACTGTGCTCTATATATTGCATAAGGAGTACGTCTGACCTATCGTTATACTTCTACAATCTGGTCTGTTTTCTTAAGTTTCACCTCTTAAATACCCCTTTTTTGTACCTTTCTGCTTATCGTTGATTAAATCAAAGAAATTGCAGCGTTAAAACTAAGAATCTGATCTTTAATTACACCAGTATCGAAAAATACGCCGTCAGGTAAAGGTTAAAATATGAAAAAACCCTAAAAAATTTAAAGGGGTAAAACAGCAAATTTGCCCTTATTTAAAAATTCTGGGGAGGATTTGTCCCCCTTTCCCCTTCTAAATCACACCCGTGTTCATAGGGGTCGACCTTGACCATAACTTTCTTCTATAATGAAGAGCCAATAAATCCATAAGTGTTTAAAGAACATAGCGTCACTCATTGTAAAAAACCTTTGACCATCTTAGATATTTGCCGTAATCAGAGAGCCTTAATCTAAACAGTGTGCATTAAGGCAAAACGTTGAGCGTATGTTTAATACCCTAAATTTTCAGTTTATCAGTATAATGTAAATAAATGTATCCTGTATATAATAATAGTCTAAGTTATCTGTCCGTCTATCCTCTAATATTTATAGCGGTTAACCCTGGAATGGATAGAGGCATTCATATTGGATTCTTGATGAGTTAGGGTTATGAAAATTCAAAGCGAGGTCGAACGCATTCGAAATCCACCCCTTCACCTCTTTTCTTGCGTTTAATGCCATTATTTCAAGCTCTATTTTCCCCGGTTAAGAGCAGGCGATTAAATTTATCAATTTATCACATAATAAATAGGTAAAAATAACATTTTTAACTAGCATTATGACGTCATTTCTTTAACCATCTCATTTAATCATTTCTTTTTTAAAATTAAATATCTTAGGCATAATTTTCATATGTTTTCTCACTGAACTTAGATATTACGTAAATAATTTTTTTTATATTTGCCAGAAATAATAAATAAGGTACATATGAGATAATTTAAAATTTAATCATCGATTATTTTTTGTTGCAATGGAAATTTTATCACCGGTATTAACAACAAATTCTTTTCCTAAAATTCTAGGAGTCTATTTCACAGACTAATAAATATCTAGCGTTTAAGTTATATATCTTTGAAAACTAAGAAGTTTGTTCGTTTGAGTGTTTGTTTTTTATACATAACAACACGGTTTGCGATCGATTCGCTATATTCTGGACATCATTCTTATATACCGCCAAATAATCACTATCCATACTAAGACCTCTGCTGTCCATTCTATCATGTATTATGTCAAGATATATTAAATTTGGCAACTAACATGAGGTCAGTAAAGATAAACAAGTTATTGAGCATGTATCAGATAATTCTCAGCCAAAAAACAAACCATTTTTTTACCTGCCACATAGGGTACTTTACAATTCTGGAAAATTAAAAATTTTACTGATCCTGTCATATGACGGGCTGTATGCTAGTTAATTTATAACTACCTTCCTGACTCTCTAGAGATTTTAAAT
Source organism: Pardosa pseudoannulata (assembly GCA_032207245.1). Lineage (NCBI taxonomy): Eukaryota > Metazoa > Arthropoda > Arachnida > Araneae > Lycosidae > Pardosa > Pardosa pseudoannulata. The sequence goes on along the minus strand of CM063501.1, from coordinate 81,261,486 downwards.
CTGTTATCTTCACTGCTATAATTGTTTTTTAAAAACAAAGGGTTAAGGGACAAGTCATAAAAATCTCATTGGAATTGAACTTGTTATAAGACCTTTCTTATTTTGATATTATTTCCCATATTCCCCCATCTGTTACGAATCCCCCATCTGTTTTTTACATGCCTCATAAAGCACTTTACAATTCTGGAAAATTAAAAATTTTACTGATCCTTTCATATGACGGACGTTATGCTAGTTAATTTGTAACTATCTTCCTGAGTATCTGGATATTTTAAATCTGCTATCTTCACTGCTATATTTTTTTTTAAAAGGAAGGGGGTAAGGGGTAAGTCCTAAAAATCTCATTGGAATTCAACTTGTTATAAGACCTTTTTTATTTTGAAAATATTTCTTAAATTTCCCCATCTGTTTTTTACCTGCCACATAAGGTACTTTACAATTCAGGAAAATTAAAAATTTTATTGATCCTGTCATATGATATGCTATATGCTAGTTAATTTATAACTACTTCCCTGACTAACTAGAGATTTTAAATCTGCTATCTTCACTGCTATAAAAATTCTTTAAAAAAAAGGAAGGGGTAAGGGGTAAATAGTAAAAATAACATATGAATTCAACTGTTAAGACCTTTCTTATTTTGAAAATATTTCCCATATTCCCCCATCTGTAACTTACCTGACTCATAAGGTACTTTACAATTCTGGACAATTAAAAAAAAATTACTGATCCTGTCATATGACGGGCTATATGCTAGTTAAATTTTTACTACCATCCTGACTATCTAGAGATTTTAAATCTTCTATCTTCACTGCTATAATTTTTTTTAAAGGAAGGGATAAGGGGTAAGTCCTAAAAATATCATTGAAATTCAACTTGTTATAAGACCTTTCTTACTTTGAAAATATTTCCCATATTCCCCCATATGTTTTTTACCTACCTCATAAGGTACTTTACAATTCTGGAAAATTAAACATTTTACTGATCCTGTCAAATGACGGGCTATATGCTAGTTAATTTATAACTACCTTCTTGACTATCTAGAGATTTTAAATCTGCTATCTTCTCTGCTATAAATTTTTTTTTTAAAAATTAAGGGTAAGTCCTAAAAATATCATTGGAATTGAACTTGTTAAAAGACCTTTCTTACTTTAAAAATATTTCCCATATTCCCCCATCTGTTTTTTACCTGCCTCATAAGGTACTTTATAATTCCGGAAAATTAAAAATTTTACTGATTCTGTCATATGACGGGCTATAAGCTAGTTAATTTATAACTACCTTCCTGATTATCTAGAGATTTTAAATCATCTTTTATCTTCACTGCTATAGAATGTTTTTAAAAAAAGGAAGGGGAAAGGGTAATTTCTAAAAATATCATTGGAGTTAAATGTGTTATAAGACCTTTCTTATTTTGAAAATATTTTCCGTATTTCCCCATCTATTACGAATCTCCCATCTGTTTTTTACCTGCCTCATAAGGTACTATACAATTCTGGGAAGTTAAACATTTTACTGATCATGCCATATGATGGGCCATATGCTAGTTAATTTATTATTACCTCCCTGACTATCTAGAGATTTTAAATCTGCTATCTTCACTGCTATAATTTTTTTTTTTACAAAAGGAAGGGGTAAGTCCAAAAAATCTTATTGGAATTCAACTTTTTATGAGACCTTTCTTATTTTGAAAATATTTCCCATATTCCCCCATCTGTTATGAATCTCCCATCTTTTTATTTACCTGCCTCATAAGGTGCTTTACAATTCTGAAAAATAAAAAATTTTTGCTGATCCTGTCATATTACGGGATATATGCTAGTTAATTTATAACTACCTTCCTGACTATCTAGGGATTTTAAATCTTGTATCTTAACTGCTATAAACTTTTTTAAAAAAAGGAAGGGGTAAGTCCTAAAAATCTTATTGGAGTTCAACTTGTTTTTCTTATTTTCAACTTGCAACAAGACTTTTCTTATTTTTAAAATATTTTCCATATTCCCCCATCTGTTTTTTACCTGCCTCATAAGGTACTTTACAATTCTGGAAAATTAAACATTTTACTGATCCTGTCATATGACGGGCTATATGCTAGTTAATTTATAACTACCTTCCTAAATATCTAGAGATTTTAAATCTACTATCTTCACTGCTATAAAATTAAAAAAAAAATGAAGGGGTAAGTCCTAAAAATATTATTGGAATTTAACTTGTTATAAGACCTTTCTTATTTTGAAATATTTCCCATATTCCCTAATCTGTTTTTTACCTGCCTCATAAGGTACTTTACAATTCTGGAAAATTAAAAAGTTTTGCTGATCCTGTCATATTACGGGATATATGCTAGTTAATTTATAACTACCTTCCTGACTATCTAGGGATTTTAAATCTTGTATTTTAACTGCTATAAACTTTTTTAAAAAAAGGAAGGGGTAAGTCCTAAAAATCTCATTGGAGTTCAACTTGTTATAAGACTTTTCTTATTTTAAAATATTTTCCATATTTCCCCATCTGTTTTTAACCTGCCTCATAAGGTACTTTACAATTCTTGAAAATTAAAATTTTTACTGATCCTGTCATATGACGGACTATATGCTAGTTAATTTATAACTACCTTCCTGACTATCAAGAGATTTTAATTCTTCTTCACTACTATAAATTTTTTTAAAGAAGGAAGGGGTAAGTTCTAAAAATATCATTGGAATTCAACTTGTTATAAGGGATTTCTTATTTTGAAAATATTTTCCATATTTCCCCATATGTTACGAATCCCCCATCTTTTTCTTACTTGCGTCATAAGGTACTTTACAATTCTGCAAAATTAAACATTTTACTGATCCTGCCATTTGACGGGCTATATGCTAGTTAATTTATAACTATCTTCCTGACTATCCAGAGATTTTAAATCTTCTGTCTTCACTGCTATATACTTTTTTAAAAAAAGGAAGGGGTAAGTCCTAAAAATCTCATTGGAGTTCAACTTGTTATAAGACTTTTCTTATTTTAAAATATTTTCCATATTTCCCCATCTGTTTTTAACCTGCCTCATAAGGTACTTTACAATTCTTGAAAATTAAAATTTTTACTGATCCTGTCATATGACGGACTATATGCTAGTTAATTTATAACTACCTTCCTGACTATCAAGAGATTTTAATTCTTCTTCACTACTATAAATTTTTTTTAAAGAAGGAAGGGGTAAGGGGTAAGTTCTAAAAATATCATTGGAATTCAACTTGTTATAAGGGATTTCTTATTTTGAAAATATTTTCCATATTTCCCCATATGTTACGAATCCCCCATCTTTTTCTTACTTGCCTCATAAGGTACTTTACAATTCTGGAAAATTAAACATTTTACTGATCCTTTCATATGACGGGCTATATGCTAGTTAATTTATAACTAACTTCCTAAATATCTAGAGATTTTAAATCTTCTATTTTCACTGCTATAACATTTTTTTAAAAAAGGAAGAAGTAAGGGGTAAGTCCTAAAAATCTCATTGGAATTCAACTTTTTTAAGAT
>CM063501.1:81177964-81252964 GCA_032207245.1 Pardosa pseudoannulata | reverse complement strand
CGTCTTTGACATTTCAGTTATAATATGATCAGCTTTCTATTTAGAAAATATGAAATAAATGACAACCAGATTTGAAACGCAGTAACTTCCAAATTGGCTCTCTCGGAGTAGAATGAGGGGGTATATTTAATTAAATTTACCTTTAATTAAACTTTGTCGTAGTAATTAATTTCTTCTAGGATTTCATTAATTTAAATTTTCGATTATCAACCTTTGTTTGCCACTAACGTTAATTCATTCTCAAATCACAATTAAAACCCCGATGAAAAGTCCTTTCAAGAAATGTTCCCGAAATTGTTCGACCCACAAATACTTCTTTATTTTTTTTCTCTTTTAAAACCCTGCCATCCGAATAAAGAACAGGTATTTAATATGATATATGTAATAGCAGTTAACAAACCATAAAGCTATTTATCAACTTCTAATTCCATTTCTCACTTCACACTTTTAATTGATTGTCCTTAAACGCCGAACCAATAAGCAAAAGTTTTTGGAATCCAGAAAATCAAATTAAACGCTTTTCCCCGGCGAAAGACTTCAAGTAATGCTGCAAACATTCGGAACAAGGCAAGATAAGAAAAAAAAATATTTTCTAATGACGTTCCGAAAACAAATAAGGAGTTTGACTTTTTGGAAGCGGATGTTTGTGCTATAAGAAAAGGAGAATTTATTCGATTACAGATAAATGGCTAATTAGCTGTTTTATATGCGCATTGTTAGTTACAAACTAAATTACTAGCCTGGAGGTATTTGTCTTATTGCCTTTTTTTCTTCGTGCATCCGAAATTATCTTAGAAAATGTATAAAAGGTATTTTTCTCATTTATTCCGACAACGTATAATTTCCTGTCACTAATTTCGTTATTAGATTATTTATTCTCAGCCGCCATTGAATCGGGCAAATCGTGTGGGAGTATAGATTTTTTAGTTATAGTAAACAATAAATTTCTACCAATTTTCTGATACGGTGAATTATGTTTGCTGAGTTAGATGGCCAATTTCTTACGTCGCTCTTTGGACGAGGGGTGATAAAAAGGTAAGGTCTCAAAGCAGTGAAACGTGTACACTTTATTTCATTCAACCAATATAGCTAACTGATGGTACAAAACTTGAGTTTACTTTTTACGTCTTCATATAATTTAAGGCACTTGTCGCTTTGTGGGATGAGTTTAAATATTCCCTCCCTCCTGGTGAAAATCCTGTCCTTGTGTGTTCAGACATTATGTCACGATCTACTTCCCCTCTCCTCCTGAAGTAAATCGCCTCCTAGGTGCTCTGTCAAATAAAGAAAGACAATAAGACAATGGCCGATGGTAGAATGTTATAGCGTTGCTCTTCGGAACTGGAATTCGCGAGTTCGAATTCCTCAGTGGGCATGTATGTTTATAGAAGTTTGGAATCAGCTTTAAGCAGTCGGATCTGATCTCTTTAGCCATCATGTGCAAGACAGTAGACCATAGCGCTCCAAACTAAACCAAATATAGAAACTGACTTAGATGGCCAATTTCTTACATCGCTCTTTGAATGTGGGGGATAAAAAGGTAGGTCACAAAGCTTGAAGTGAACTGTGTACATTTTATTTCATTCAATCAATACAGCTAACTGATAGTACAAAACATGAGGTTACTATTTGCGTCTTCATACCAGTGGACGCACTTGTCGCTTTGCGGGAGGAGTTTAAATATTCCCCCCTCCTGGTGAAAATCCTGTCCTTGTGTGTTCATACATGATGTCACGAACTGTTTCCTCTCTTCGCCTGAAGTGAATAGCCAGTCTCCTAGGTGCTCCGTCAAACAAAGAAAGATCTAACGATGGTCAAATGTTATAGCGTTGCTCTTCGGAACTGGAATTCGCGAGTTCGAATTCCTCAGTGGGCATGTATGTTTATAGAAGTTTGGAATCAGCTTTAAGCAGTCGGATCTGATCTCTTTAGCCATCGTATGCAAAGCAGTAGACCATAGCGCTCCAAACTAAACCAAATATAGAAACTGACTTAGATGGCTAATTTCTTACATCGCTCTTTGCACGAGGGGTGATGAAAAGGTAAGGTGTCAAAGCTTGCAGTGAAACGTGAGCATTTTATTTCATTCAACCAATACAGCTAACTGATGGTACAAAACACGAGGTTACTTTTTGTGTCTTTATATCAGTGAAGGTACTTGTCGCTTTGTGGGATGAGTTTAAATATTCCCTCCCTCCTGGTGAAATCCTGTCCTTGTGTGTTCAGACATGATGTCTCGAACTGTTTCCCCTCTTGGCCTGAAGTGAATTGCCAAGCTCCTAGTTTGTCCGTAAAATAAAGAAAAGCCTAACGATGGTCGAATGTTATAGAGTTGCTCTTAGGAACTGGAGTTCCCGAGTTCGAATCCCTCAGCAGGCATGGATGTTCGTAGACGTTCGGAATCAGCTTTAATACCAGATTTATGGATGTTGATCATATACCTATTTTTACTGAAGTGAGCTAATTTGACTCATACAAGAAAATTGAAGTTTTTTTGCAAAGAAAATAGTTTCAAATTAATTTAAATAAAATGTTTATTATCAAAAAATTCACGGAAAACATTTTTTACATATAAAATCTGTTTTTGAAACACATTTTCCGCAAACATTTCTATTACATTTAGCACAATGGTTTCTACATCTGTTTCTTTTGCATGATTGTTGAACTTGACAATTCTTCCGTGCGTCAGTAGCATGAATTTCTGTCATTGGAATGGAAGCGTTCTCGACTTCTCTATATTTACTTCTTAGCTCTTCAGCCAATTGGAAAATATCCCAGACCTGATAGGACCAATAAATTCCATGTTATGCGATTAACTGTTAAACCATTCTATGAGTCAAATTGGCTCACAACCGTGAAAATAGGTATACCACATTTGATAATGCAAAATGAAGGGTTCTGAGGGAAGAGGAATGGAAAGTTTACATAGAATGTATTACTTAACTAAAAACCAACGTATGTTTTTGAAAATATATTATATATATATATATATATATATATATATATATATATATATATATCAAATTTTTAATAAGTCAAATTAGCTTGGTCCATAAATCTAGTGTTAAGCAGTAGTATCCGGTCTTTTTAGCCATCATGTGCAAGACAGTAGACCATAGCGCTCCAAACTAAACCATTATAGAAAGGGATGAAAGTCGCTTGGTGCGAATGCTGGGTTAGTAGGTAGTTTGATTTGGAGCGCTACGTACTACTACAGGTTCTTTACACGAGAGCTAATGAGAATGGGAACATTTAGAGACTGTTCGGGTTCCAGTGTAATTGGTCAATGATGGTATCTGGTTACCAATATCTTATACCTAGCCTGTTGAGATAACACAAAGAATAATACACCAGATATAAACGAGCGAAGACTTACACTTTTGCAGAATCTTTATTTACAGTACTATTTTTTGATGAACAATTCTCATGTTGCGCAATGGGGCGTCTCAATCTAATAAGGAAACTGGTGAAGAAAATAAAACAATTCTCAATATGGTGTCTCATTATGATGAGGAAAAAATGGTGGAGCAATTCCCTGCCTCCGATGATGCTATCTGTTCACTCCCTCTTGGACTGCTCTCTCTTTCAAAGAGCCTCCAAATCTACCGAACAAGTCCGATGACCACTGTTGCCAGGGCCAAAGACGACTGACCCGCGTTAGCAACCCCTCTTGTCCAATGGGGTCGAAGAGGGGTCACTGACATCACTTTCGTCCTTCGGTCAGTCTCCCTCTCTGTCTTTGTTCAGTAGTGTAACTCATTGTTACAGATGGTTCAGCGAAACTGTTTCAGCAGGTGGTTTTTGGGTTGTATGAGATCATGAGTTGTTGTGAAGAAAGATGATGTATTAGGTGAGAAATTCTCGCTGTTTACATCTCACGTTTTCTACTGGAATACATTGTGGCCTTCAAAACGCACTCAATGACTTATAAATTCTCAAGGATTCTCTTGGAAGAACTGACATCCAGCTTAGAACATGTGTAAAAACGTTTAAAAAGTATGAAACATATAATACTAAGCGTATAAACGTATAATCATGAAGATTGGACGTATGAAATATGTTTAAGTTCCACTTAGCATATAGACCACTCGTAGAAGTTACTAATTCAGTATTTGGTTTATGAAGCGTCAAAAGAAGCACATCTCAGTGAATCATATCTTTGATTTGATTTGATTAGCTATGAAAGATAAAATTTGAATATAGAGCGGTAAATTTTGTGGAACATTATGTGAAATAATTTGATGTAATACATACATACAGTTTTATATGTGAACGTTTAAAAACACTACGTGATACAAAATTTCGGTGATAACAATATTAATTTTTATTACTTATCTTTATGAAGAGATAAATATGAGAAAATTAGTTACGAAGGTTGGTTTGAACGCTACGTACTACAGGTTCTGTACACGAGACCTAATGAGACTGGGAACTTTTAGAGCCTGTTCGGGTTCCAGGGTGGTTGGCCAATGATGGCCCAGCGAAACTGTTTCAAGAGGTGGTTTTTTGGGCAGTATGAGATGGGGAGTTGTTGTAAAGAAAAATGAAGACCTCGCTGACTAGAAATGTTGGACCAGCTGGTTCTGAGTATGCGGAGACGGTGAAAAGCAACTATTGCAGTTAGGGGAGGGCATATCCCATATTAAGGAATATCTGCTTGTTGGTCTTCCTCTTAGATAGACCATCATTAGCCACGATACTATGCATTTAATAAAACTTGTTTGATTCCATACTGTATGCATCGTATTCCTTTTTCAGCGCCTATGCTTTCGTCATCCTTTAAGTATATAATAGAGCAATTCGACGCAACGTCACGAACTACTATAATGGCCTTCCAATTCATTTTCATGTTTACAACAACCAATAGAGCAATTTGTCGCAATGTCACGAACTACTATAATGCTCTTCCCATTCATTTTCCTGTTTACATCAACCAATAGACAAACAATAAACTGCCCTTCCGTTTGAAACTAAAGCCAGAATTGTCATAATTTGAGAATTTGCCTACTGCGTGAAACCGCCTTATGCTGTCCCTCATCTCTGAATTTCATGTCTCTCATAAGATGATTTCTCTTGGAGTTATGGGAAAAAACGCACCTGTTGCCTAAGTTTTGCACACCAGTGTACATATCAGTGAATCATGTCCTTTGATTTAATTTTTTTTTATCTAGGAAAGCTAAGATTTATATATAGAACGTGAAATTTGGAGAGACATTAGATGAAATAATTGAATGTAATACATACATACAATTTTATATGTCAATGTTCAACCACAGTACAAAATTCCAGTGATAACAATATTTTAGTTTTATTACTTATTTATTACTTATCATTATGAAGAGATAAATATGGGCAAATTAGTTACTAAATTGTTTTCATAAAGAGAGACAAGATATTATACTGCCACATTCCGTAACATTTCGTTAAACATATATTAATAGGTTCTTTAATTATAGTATGTATATTCATTCATATTAATTTTATGTACACATATATCCAAACGAGAGAAAAGAGAGACTAATTAAAGGAAAGTACTAGGCTTGGATGTAAAAAAATGATATGAAGAGCTATTTTATAGATAGGATACTTTTATCTACACACAAGCTTATCTCGGTGCAAGTTTCCCTTCTCTAATGCTTCTTCCATTACCTAATTAGAATTACTTTGGTTTTTACAGAATGATGCAACGCATACTTTTATATTGCTTGTAAGTTTAGGAGGAGTTTTTTATTGTGAGCGTGGCTAAAGAAATAAAAAGCTGTGAGGAGCATTATATGAAAATAAATTGCGCGATTGTTCCAATGATAAAAGTTTATCTCCAACTAAGATACCGAAATAAGAGTAAAGTAAGATATAAATTCTTCCAAAGTGGTCAAAAAGAGAAAATTGTTGAATAATTCACATTCTTACTTTTTTTATTTACGGATTTTCAGAACTATTAAATCTTATAAAAGTTTTGATTTTTAAAAATTACTTTTGTATTAAATTGCAAATATTACAGCTTATTTGGGTAATATTTTGGTGTGATCTAAAACGCTGGATAAAATTGTTAAAATTTTTCGAATTAGGATAATGAGTTGTAAAGTGGAGATTTCCACTTGTCTGAACTATTAGGATTATTTGGACTTAACCAGTGGTTAAGTATTGGTTTGTTAATTATATTCAATTGTTGACGCTTTGAGATTGTAAAAAGTCTTTAACTGTACTAGTCGTCATTTGTAATGATCTTTTCTTTAATTACTTAATGTGTGTATTTTAGGTTTTTTTTGCATTTATTTTATTTTTAACTTTTTGCAAATTTACTCTTGTATTTGATCAGTCCAGTACCATACAAATAGTAATTGTAGTTGCTGTGTGCAGACTCTGTATAACAAAATATTATTTATTTAGACAATTTAACAACGTTCAGAGGAAAACGTCAAATATCACGAGTCACTCACTGGATGTCTAGAATTGTAAGTTAATTGAACATAAAAATATGCATACAATTTTTATTTACTTTATGAATGTTACAACATTCTGTGAAAAAGTTAAATATTGCTCACGAATACACTCACTAGCTGTCAGAAATTGTAAGTAACTGAACATAAAAATATGCATAAAAACATCATTTACTTAGTCAATTTAATATCATTCGGTGGAAGGCGTCAAATATTCCCCACTAATACACTCATTGACTGATCGGTACCGGAAAAAAGCAGATATAGGCAAATGAAAATACAGTAGAGAGTCAAAATTATTTGTTGTATTATGGAGTGTAAGATCACTCTACTACAAAATATTGGTCCCAAAACAATGATGCTATCTGTTTCACTGTTAAATAATATAAGAAAGTTTTATACAGATGGAAGTAGATCCAAATTGCGAATGGGCTTTAGATTTATTGTTATTGAAAATAATAGAATTGTTATGGAATACAATAAAAAATTAGGCAAATAGAACTCGGTTTTTCAAGCTGGAGCTTGGACAATAGAACTACATTAAAGGTAATTGGTGATAATGATCAGGGGATATAATAGTATTTTCAGATAGCTTTTTAGTTTTGACTGAAAGGCTGTCTGAAAATACTATTATATCCCCTCGAAGCTTAGAAAGCTTAGTAATATTAAGGTCTTCAATAGTTTGCAACATACTGCAACAATGTAAAATGATAAAAACTAGAATAAGCTTTAAATGAGTTAGAGAACACACAGGGATTGCTGATAATGGCCTCGACAGTTATTTGTTGAAACTTTATTTTACCATTCTGTCGCAAATTTCTCTGGCTCTTAAGTTTTCCTTACTCCTTTCCATTTTAAATAGATCAGTGGTAAATCAATTAAAAAATAAATGACATAATCATTTCTGTATCTCTGTAAAAGGAGAGGTTCACCAATGAAATTTATTCAAAAATTAAATTTGAATTCCCTCACTCTTTTCCATTTTAAATAGAACACTGGTAGATCAATTAAAGGATCAATGGCATAATGATTTCGATATCTCTGTAAAGGAGAGGTACACCTATGAAATTTATTCAAAAAATAAATTTGAATTCCTTTTTTCTTTTCTATTTTAAATAGAACACTGGTAAATCAGTTAAAGGATCAATGGCATAATGATTACAATATCTCTGTAAAGGAGATGTTCACATATGAAATTTATTCCAAAATTAAATAAGCATTCTCTTACTCCTTTCCCTTTTAAATAGAACACTGGTAAATCAATTAAAGGATCAATGGCATAATGATTTCGATATCTCTGTAAAGGAGAGATTCACCAATGAAATTTATTCAAAAAATAAATTTGAATTCCTTTTTTCTTTTCTATTTTAAATAGAACATTGGTAAATCAATTAAAGGATCCATGGCATAATGATTTCGATATCTCTGTAAAGGAGAGGTTCGCCTATGACATTTATTCAAAAATTGAATTTGAATCCCCTTACTCCTTTCCATCTTAAATAGAACAGTGGTAAATCAAAGGATCAATGACATAATGATTTTGGTATATCTGTAAAGGGGAGGTTCACCTAAGAAATTTATTCAAAAATTAAATTTGAATTCCCTTACTCATTTCCATTTTAAATAGAACAGTGGTAAGTCAATTAATTAAAAGATCAATGGTATAATGATATTGATATCTCTGTAAAGGAGAGGTTCACCTTTGAAATTTATCCAAAAATTAATTTTGAAATTAAGCTAAATCATAATTTCTTAATTTATTTTGTTACTAATAAATTAATCTGTCATTCATTTCTATACAGAATTGGTAAAATCGATAGATTAACGAGGATTAACGGACGGGTTAAAGGGGTCGGCTAGCTGACCTTACCATTTTTCGCCATACTCTTGCAAATTTAGTAAGCAATATGTTAAAAGATTATTTATGGAAACACTAAATAATTATTATACCTGAAATGGCAGAAATAAGAATTATACACGAATATTTTCAGATATTTAAAAAGGATTAAATGAAAAATATGTTTTCAACAAGGTTCTAAAATTTTTAAAGTAAACACAATTATATTGAATTAAAATTAATGTGTAAAATGAGTTACATGTATTACATGCGTTAATGTATAATAAGAATTATGTATTAATGTATAAAATGCAGTATGTGTTAATGTGTAAAATGCGTTATGTATTTTACACGTAATTACACGTTTACAAGTTTAACACGTTTACAAGTTTTTACAAGTGTTTTCAAGTTTTACACGTTTACACGTTTACAAGTAAAATGCGTTATGTATTACTGTGTAAAATGTGTTATGTATTAATGTGTAAAATGAGTTATGTATTAATGTGTAAAATGCATGTACTAATATGTAAAATGCGTTACATGCGTTACATGTGTAAAATGTGTTCCCAGATAGCAAATTTAGTTTTCTGCAAACTTGCAGCAGTCTTGCTTTGCAAGCCTGCAAACTTGCAGCAAGTTCAGCATGACAAGTCTGCAAGTTTGAAACAAGACTGCAGCAAGTCTACGCAAACTTCGAAGTCACCATACCTCCAACTTGCAGCAAACTTGACCTCTAACTTGCAGCAAACTTGTCATGCAAATTACAATACACGTGCATGAAAACGAAAACCTTGCTTAATGAATTAATAGAATTAACACATCTATTTAATTTATTAGAAATTTTAGATAGTTGCAAATGATAGAGAAATGCTACTTTAAAAAATAACCACACTTGAATAATTAAAATAATAAATGCCTTTTTAAAAGATCCATAGCAGCTTGCGATATGGCGCGTCTGCCATGTTGTCATTCTTGTCTTTGGCCGGGAAACATTTGCGCATGCGCTCATTATCTTAACTCTCATGCAATGATGGGAATTTTCGCTTGCTCCATGTTTGTCATAACAAGATTGCCACAGTTTTGCAGCAAAATTGCGTTGCAAAGGAGTGGTCGCTAATGTTCCGTTTAACTTGCAGGAGTTTTGCTGCAAGTTTGTTGCGTCAAATTTGTTATGACAAGATATTATCCAGAAGAATTCAAACTTGCTGCACGTGTGCATGCTATCTGGGTTATTGTTTAAAATGCTTAAAATGCGTTATCATACATTTGGACCTTTACAGTTGGAAATGGATAATTAACCATCTGATTTTAAGCATACATTGCATTAAAGTTAAATGTCAAAGAATGTAATTGTATATCGCAAGACCACATAATCTCTAATTTGATTTTGATATTATTGGGACTTTGTAATTATATGTATATGAGTAATAATGGATATGTATATGTATATATTGGTGGAAGAGTTTTTTTTTTTACTTACCTTGCCCTTGGTGACTATCACTCTTATGGGGCTCTTGAATGTTGGTTGTCCGTGCTCTTGTTCCTACTTCTCTTCATTTCATTGTCAAATATTTCACTGATAACTATTCACACAGGAAATAAAACAATAACAACAATAATTTCATAATTTATATCATAACTTTTAATGTAATTTGTGTTTCCATTTATTTTAGAAGAAGGATATTAAAAGTTTTTCCTCATACTAATAATTGATAATACATTAAATGTTCCAAAGGAATATTTTTTTTTCTACTAGAAATTTCTCATCAGTGTATTGGGACAACAGGTGAAATACGTAGACTTCTGTTACACACATATACAGAAACGTTTATTCTAAATAATTGAAAAGATATCTATTGGCAATACAAACGCTCGAGGAATGTCGTAAATATTTTTAATCGAAAACATTTCTAAAGGAAACAACTGTGTTCGCGATTAATTAGATTAAAGTAAATATCCGAGGTTCCGGAATTCAACATTTTTATTACTTTCAACCCAAGGTATACGGGTAATATCAGAGACGTGAATTTGAGTTCCCGGATTCTTCAAATAATAATTGAGATTTTACCTCAGGATAGGCTAGGAATTCATAACGAATGGTATTGATAAGCAAATGATTGGAATTAGCAAGTGAACTATATATGCTTTACTAGATTACCCGACAGGATTTGAGCTGTTTTAACGATGAAAATCTAAAACTTGTAAAATGTTTTTAAATAAATTATAAATTAGACCGTTTTGATGGAAAAGTAAGGGAAAAATAATTTAAGAACACTTGACACCACTATGCGTACAGTCATCACAAACGTAATTAGAATAAATTAAAATTCCCACATCGCTTGCACAAGGATTCGGTCCTAGGACTTCTTGTATTTAAGTCTGTTGCGCTGACCACTGCTTCACAGATACGTTGGCAGTTAAGGGTGTAAAACGGCATTATATAATAATCTCAATAAGTGCTGAATTCTGGATTTTTAATAAAAAATATTTTTTATCGGATCAAATTGTGAATCTAAACCAGTCTCGGATCAACTTAATTACATACACAAAATTTCATTAAATTCAGTCTAGCCGTTGTGGAGGAATTCTATTACAAACACACGGACAGAAGTATTTTATATATAAAGATATCATTAGTTTACTTTAGGAGCCATATATAATACATTCTTGAATAATGTTAGATGTAAGCATACACTCATATACTTGTGTGTTTGTGTTTATTTATTGATTTTGTTAATGCTGTGACCTTTAATCAGCCTTTCCTTTCCGTAAAATGCGTTACCATTTTGACCTCTACAGTTGGAAATGGATAATTAATCCTCCAATGTTAAGCTTACATTGCATGGCAGTTAAATGTCAAAAATTGTAATTGTATATCGCAAGACCACATAATCAGTAATTTGATATTGATATTATTGAGACTTTGTAAATACATGTATTTATATGTGTAACAATGGATATGTATATATATATATATATATATATATATATATATGTTGATGGAAGAGTTTCTATACTGACGTTGCCCTTGGTGACTGTGACTCATATGGTTTGTACATGAGTGTTGGTTGTCCGAGTTCTTGTTATTACTTCACTTCATTTCACTGTCAAATATTTCACTGATAACTCTTCACACAGGAAATAAAACAATAATTTCATAATTTATATCCTAACTTTTCCTGTAATTTGTGCTTTCATTTATTTTAGAAGAATTATATTAAAATTTTTTCCTCATAAAAATATTTTATAATACATTAAATGTTCCAAAGGAACATTTTTTCTTCTACTAGAAATTTTCCATCAGTGTATTGGGACAACAGGTGAAATACGTAGACTTCTGTTACACACACAAACACGAACGTTTATTCTAAATAATAGAAAATATATCCATAGGCAATACAAAAGCTCGAAGAATGTCGTAAATATTTTTAATCGAAAACATTTTTAAAAGAAGCAACTGTATTCACCGTTAATTAGATTAAGTAAATATCCGAGGTTCCGGAATTCAACATTTTTATTACTTTTAACCCAAGGTATACGGGTAATATCAGAAACGTGAATTTGAGTTCCCGGAATCTTCAAATAACAATTGAGATTTTACCTCAGCATAGGCTAGGAATTCATAACGAATGGTATTGATAAGCAAATGATTGGAATTAGCAAGTGAACTATATATGCTTTACTAGATTACCCGACAGGATTTGAGCTGTTTTAACGATGAAAATCTAAAACTTGTAAAATGTTTTTAAATAAATTATAAATTAGACCGTTTTGATGGAAAAGTAAGGGAAAAATAATTTAAGAACACTTGACACCACTATGCGTACAGTCATCACAAACGTAATTAGAATAAATTAAAATTCCCACATCGCTTGCACAAGGATTCGGTCCTAGGACTTCTTGTATTTAAGTCTGTTGCGCTGACCACTGCTCCACAGATAAGTTGGCAGTTAAGGGTGTAAAGCGGCATTATAATAATCTCAATAACCGCGCAATTCTGGATTTTTTAATAAAAAATATTTTTTATTAGATCAAATTGTGAATCTAAATCAGTCTCGGATCAACTTAATTACATACACAAAATTTCATCAAAATTAGTCCAGCCGTTGAGGAGGAGTTCTATTGCAAACACATCTACAGAAAATTTTAATATATAAAGATAGGATTATTTTACTTTAGGAGCCATATATAATACATTCTTGAATAATGTTAGATGTAAGCATACACTCATATACTTGTGTGTTTGTGTTTATTTATTGATTTTGTTAATGCTGTGACCTTTAATCAGCCTTTCCTTTCCGTAAAATGCGTTACCATTTTGACCTCTACAGTTGGAAATGGATAATTAATCCTCCAATGTTAAGCTTACATTGCATGGCAGTTAAATGTCAAAAATTGTAATTGTATATCGCAAGACCACATAATCAGTAATTTGATATTGATATTATTGAGACTTTGTAAATACATGTATTTATATGTGTAACAATGGATATGTATATATATATGTTGATGGAAGAGTTTCTATACTGACGTTGCCCTTGGTGACTGTGACTCATATGGTTTGTACATGAGTGTTGGTTGTCCGAGTTCTTGTTATTACTTCACTTCATTTCACTGTCAAATATTTCACTGATATCCATGCATATAGGAAATAAAACAATAACAACAATAATTTCGTAATTCATGTCCTAACTTTTCAAGTAATTTTAACTTCCATTTATTTTAGAAGAAGGATATTAAAAGCATTTCCTCATAAAAATATTTTATAATACATTAAATGTTCCAAAGGAACATTTTTTCTTCTACTAGAAATTTTCCATCAGTGTATTGGGACAACAGGTGAAATACGTAGACTTCTGTTACACACACAAACACGAACGTTTATTCTAAATAATTGAAAAGATATCTATTGGCAATACAAACGCTCGAGGAATGTCGTAAATATTTTTAATCGAAAACATTTCTAAAGGAAACAACTGTGTTCGCGATTAATTAGATTAAAGTAAATATCCGAGGTTCCGGAATTCAACATTTTTATTACTTTTAACCCAAGGTATACGGGTAATATCAGAAACGTGAATTTGAGTTCCCGGAATCTTCAAATAACAATTGAGATTTTACCTCAGCATAGGCTAGGAATTCATAACGAATGATAATGATAACAAATGATTGGAATTAGCAAATGAA
The DNA here is from genome assembly GCA_032207245.1 of Pardosa pseudoannulata. NCBI lineage: Eukaryota > Metazoa > Arthropoda > Arachnida > Araneae > Lycosidae > Pardosa > Pardosa pseudoannulata. Next base: position 81,239,500 of record CM063501.1, on the reverse strand, counting down.
CTATATATGTTTTACTAGATGACCCGACAGGATTTGAGCTGTTTTAACGCTGTAAATCCAAAAATTGTAAAATGTTTTTAAATAAATTATAAATTAGACCATTTTGATGGAAAAGTAAGGGAAAAATACTTTAAGAACACTTGACGGCACTACGCGTACAGTCATCACAAACGTAATTAGATTAAATTAAAATTCCCACATCGCTTGCACAAGGATTCGGTCCTGGGATTTCTTGTATTGAAGTCTGTTGCGCTGACCACTGCTCCACAGATACGTTGGCAGTTAAGGGTGTAAAGCGGCATTATAATAATCTCAATAAGTGCTGAATTCTGGATTTTTAATAAAAATATTTTTTATTGGATCAAATTCTGAATCAAAACCCTTCTTTGTTCAACTTAATTACATACACAACATTTCATCAAAATCAGTCCGGCCGTTTAGGAGGAATTCTATTACAAACTATAAGGGTGTAAAGTGTATAAGGGTATATATTTACTATAAGGGTGTAAAGCGGCATTATAATAATCTCAATAAGTGCTGAATTCTGGATTTTTAATAAAAAATATTTTTTATCGGATCAAATTGGGAATCTAAACCAGTCTCGGATAAACTTAATTACATACACAAAATTTCATTAAATTCAGTCTAGCCGTTGTGGAGGAATTCTATTACAAACTATAAGGGTGTAAAGCGTATAAGGGTATATATTTACTATAAGGGTTTAAAGCGGCATTATAATAATCTCAATCAGCGTGGAATACTGGATTTTTAATAAAAAATATTTTTTATCGGATCAAATTGGGAATCTAAACCAGTCTCGGATAAACTTAATTACATACACAAAATTTCATTAAATTCAGTCTAGCCGTTGTGGAGGAATTCTATTACAAACACACGGACAGAAGTATTTTATATATAAAGATATCATTAGTTTACTTTATGAGCCATATATAATACATTGTAGAACAATGTTAAGTCAGCGCAATGGACTCTAGTACAATAAGTACCAGGTCGGATCCCTGTACAGTTGTTGCGGGAATTTTAATTTAATCTAGTCACGTTTGTGATGACTGCACGCGCGGTGCTGTCAAGTGTTTTTAAAATACTTTTTTCCTTACTTTTCCATCAAAATATAATTTATATAAAACTTTTTACAATTTTTTGATTTACAGCGTTATAACAGCACAGCATCTGTCGGGCCGCCTAGTAAAACATATATACTTCATTTGCTATTTCCAATCATTTGCTTATCAATATTATTCGTTAGGAATTCCTAGTCTATCCTGAGGTAAAATCTCAATTATTATTTGAAGATTCCAGGAACTCAAATTCACGTTTCTGATATTACCAGTATACTTTGGGTTGAAAGCAATAAAAATGTTGAATTCTAGAACCTCTGATATTTACTTTAATTAATAACGAAATTAATGAAGAACACCGTTGTTTTCTCTAGATATGTTTAAAAGTATTTACGACATTCCTCGAGCGTTTGTATTACCAATTGATATCTTTTCAATTATTTAGAATAAACGTTTCAGTACATGTGTGTAACAGAAATCTGCGTATTTCACATGTTGCCTCAATACACTGATAGCAAATTTCTAGTAGAATATAAAATATTCCTTTGGAACATTTAATATATTATAAATTATTTTAGATGTAATCATACAAGCATGTACTTGGGGCCTTTATCAGCTTTTCCTTCGACAAAGAATTGACGACTTTTAGTTAGGTTTCTCTTTATTTTTATAACATAAATTGACAACTGTAAATTATATTGGATTCAAACCCAAACCCTCTAGCTAGTCAGGTTTATTCTCTAGACATTATGGCCATCGAGCCTGTGTCAGTGTCTGTGCCTGTATCAACGTGATAGAAACAGGATTTTTTTTGTTGCCATTCTCGATTACCGAAATATAGTAGATTTCTCTGCCTCTTAGGTTTATGTAATTCCTGTCTAGAAACCAAGATCTGTGTATAATAATTCCGGTTAAAATCTCTCAAAACGGCACTGAAAAGGCATCGGTCATTTTCATTCGGATGTGCAAGAAATGTGACTTAAACATTTATACACTAAAAATGTTATTTAAATTTAATTTACGTTAAAATTTCAAGAGTATAATGCTATGATATATGTCTAGATAGATATCTAAATGATGCCATTGCCCACAAAAATCATATTCAGAAATTGTAAGGACTTTCACTACTAATTGAAGTGAAACCGATTACCCATTACATTGGATTTTAAACAGAGCATTCTCAACGTCTAGGAATAAAACTTTGGTATTAATTTTATAGAATTGTTTAATTTTTTGTTACAGTTTTTTATTACGAAAATAACGATAATTTCTGTGTTACCTACTTTTGTAAAATGTGTATATAAGTTGATAATTTAATGACACCATAGCCATGTAAGCAAATTTATCTAAAGATAGTACTTTTAAAGTTAATTCATTCCCTCTTAGTACAGTTAGCAGGATTTTAGAGTTTTTTTATTGCGGAAGTAACGATAATTTCTTTGTCACGTACGTTTGTGAAATATGTACATAAATTGATATTTTAATGATACCAGGCCTTATAAACAATTTATCTAAAGATAGTGTGAGAACTTTTACAGTTAATTCATGCCCCTTTAGTCTAGTCAGCAGTTTTTTTATTACGATAATTCCTGTGTCATGTACTTTTATGAAATGTGTATATAAATTGATATTTTAATAACACCATGCCATGTAAGCAAATATATCTAAAGATAGTGTGAGAACTTTCACAGTTAATTCATGCCCCTTTAGTCTAGTTAGCAGCATTTTACAGTTTTTTATTACGAAAATAGCGATAATTTCTGTGTTACGTACTTTTCTGAAATATGTGCATAAATTGATATTTTAAAGATACCATACCATGTAAAACAAATTTATCTAAATATAGTGTGAGAACTTTTAAAACTAATTCATGCCCCTTTAGTCTAGTTATCAGCATTTTACAGTTTTTAATTAAGAAAATAACGATAACTTCAGTGTCAATTACTTTTGGGAAATATGTACATAAATTGATATTTTATTGAAACCATGCCATGTAAGGAAATTTATCTAAAGATTGTGTGAGAACTTTTACAGTTAATTCATGCCCTTTCAGTCTAGTTAGCAGCATTTTACAGTTTTTTTTATTACTGAAACAACGATAATTTCTGTATCACGTACTTTTTTGAAACGTGTAGATATATTGATATTTTAAAGACACCATGCCATATAAACAAATTTATATAAATATAGTGTGAACTTTAACTGATAATTTATGCTTCTTTAGTATAGGTAGCAGGATTTTACAGTTTTTTTTATTACGAAAATAACGATAAACCGATAATTTCTGTGTCATGTACTTTTCTGAAATATGCACATATATTGATATTTTAAAGACACTATGCCATGTAAACTAATTTATCTAAATATAGTGTGAGAACTTTTACAGCTAATACCTGCCCCTTTAGTCTAGTTAGCTGCATTTTTTCACAAATGGACGATGGTATTTAAGAAGACATTAAGAAGATAGCACCAAAATTTCTTGAGCCTTGAGAAAGCAGACTTAGTTTTTTGTTATAATATTTTAAGAAAAAGAAATTCATTTTCTCCTAGGGATATATTAAAATTGAGCTTTATTTCAACGATATCAGAGTATTAAAAAATAACTAAATACCTGGTACATGAGGGGAAAACTTTCCACCTAAGTTCTCAGTGAAAAAATTTTTAATCTTCATACTCCTTGATACTTTTTCTTACTGTATAATTTAAAGAGTGCTTTTGCATTGAGAATATTTTTCATTTCGCTTGAATTTCAGTGGAGAAGTTTTTAAGAGTATAAATGTTTGATATTTCTTTTTCCCCCCAAAGAAGAATCTTTATACTTCAAAAAAAAAAAAAAGAGGATATATATATGAAAGAAGTATAAAAGTTCCCAAAGGGAAAAGCATTTTTTCCTTTTAATCCTAAAATATCACTATATATTATTTTCCAGAGTGTTTGTTATAAACAAGGGATATTGCAGCCTTGATAAACAAAGTCTACATTAAAAAAATTGATACAGTTAAGATGTTGCCGACAGACAATGTTTGATAGCAAATAAATTGTTGCACGAAAATTCTGTATTAACTTTTATATTTCCAGACACAGAAAGCTTTACTGTGTAAGGGTATTATTTCTAGTTTTTTTTAAATATTTCAATAAATATTTCAATAAATATTTTTTTATGAATAAAATCTCGTTTGTACAAAAAACATTATAAAATATCATTAAGAATATCTTAGATAAGCTGTAAGAATTTTTATATTTTAGAGAGCTTTAACATTTTTTTTAAGTTTTTAAAACTCAGATCGTAGACAGAATTGCTTATTTTTTAAAGATTTTGTATTGTTTTGAATTGTTTGCTTCGCTAAAGTTAATTATTTTTGGTAGTCAAATAGACTAGCTTATCAGGGAAACCAACATGCTTCGAAAACATTCAGTCACATATTTGTCGAAAAAAATTTACGCCACAGAGTATTTAAGAAGGGTGTAGAACAAATATTTTTCAGAATGTACTGCACCTACTGGAACGATATAAAAAGTAAGAGGGGGGCATGAAAATGAGTAGAAATCACTCAGCGACTGGGTGCAAATACTGCTAAGTAAAAGAGTAAATGCATTGCGATTGATCACGTGGAAATTATCAAAGGCTAATCGAGTTTAGATGTTATTTGTTGCTGAATGTAATCTCGTTTATTTGTGGTTAGAGGCTGAATCTTTTTTTGATAAATGGGGAAGCAGGTATGAACTAACTTTGATGTATGAATAGTTAAGTCATCACTTTGAATCATGAGTAGTTAAAACCATTAGAATCTATCCCAAACTGCTTACTTTCTATTGTGGTATGAAACCGAAGGATCTCAGAAAATAAAATCTAGAAAAACTTTAAATCTAATGTCGATACAGTATAAACAGAGTGATGAAGAAGAAGAATAACAGAGAAAGAAGTAGCTGTGGAGAAAAAGTAAACAGTGGGAGGAATTTATAAAGACGCGCTATGGACGTGTGGCATTTTGTTAGGTCGAGATATAATCAGTAAGCCAAGTATTATTAGATATATTTTTCTTTTAATAAAGGACTAAACTTATTGAAACTTATTTTGTAAGTTCATTTTATGATATTTATTATATGTTTTAATATATTTTTAAAAATATGTTGCTTTGCTAAGAGCGGGATTCTTTGTGAAATTAAAAGAATTTCATATTTATGCCAAGCTAGTATTTTTGTATTTGTAAGTACCTTATTTCTTTTTTTTAAATTAAGTAATTTTCAACCATTTGAATGGAAGGAATATCCACAAAATATCACTACATATTACGCTTTTGTTTCTTTAGCTTATATTTCATAGGTTTATGAAGAAAATTAAACTTAAATACTTTGATGCTGAAATCACATGGGGATCATTCCGAAAACAATTTATAGAATAAACTTGCACCAACTGCTTTATTCATTTTGGAGGGATTCGTAAACACTCACTCTGGTTCTCTCACTTATTTTATAACTTATTATTTTATAAATTTTCAATAAACAGTATTATTTTATAAATTTTGTTCAATATATTTTATCTATTTATCCAATTTTGAAGTGTCAAATAAATGGAAATAATGTAAAACATTTTTTCTACCTGGGAAATATAAACTTTATGCTCTAGTGAGAAAATTTCAACTTCTTGCATAAATGGATAATCAATATGCCAAGGAAAACAAGCTGTCGAAAGACTCAACAGGAAACCAATTTCTATATCAAACAAAAAATAGTATAGTTTGACATTTTAATATCTTATACAGTTTATTTAACAGCATTAGTATTCAACTTCTAATTGCATTCTTACCATGAACATAATAAGAATGTATTTATAGTGTACAGATGTACTTTCCCACGATTGTCAACAAGTGCATACATAGCTGCGGAAAAAAAGTCCTAGGAGAATTTAGGTGCAGCTGTTGACTTCAAGTTTTAGTGGGGACCTCTGCGGAGGAGTTATAGATCACGGAATGGCTCAAGCGTAAACGTCAAGCCCAGACACAGATGTAACCGGGAGTTATGGGGCAGGGGCTAAAAAAATAATGCCAGCTTTCACAAAAGGGGCTATTTTAATGCGCCTACCTACACGCCCGAAGGGGGTGCAGATGTGGGAAAATTTCACCAACAAGTGATTGGCAAAGAAAAAAAGGGACGTTAAAACCGAGGTGATGAGTTGTAAAAGAGAGGGAAAAAACAAGAGTCGAAGTCGGGATTCAAGAGTTGCCGGACATCGAAATCCCGTGCCTGCACGTCCGCACGCCCGCACTGACTTCCTGTACGCCCGAACGCCCTCACCGACATACAACATGATGACTGCCCCAGCCTGCTCTCCTGTAATTAATGGAGATAAACTTGATAATTATTCATACTAATTACCTTAGGTTTCAGAATCTTTTGATTAAGGAATAAAGTATAAAAACAAAAAGAAAATTGTAATGAATTGTGGTATAGCGATAAACGTCGAGTAATGAATGATATAAATGCTAATCCAGAAATATTGTCTGTAAATAATTAATGTACATAATAAATGTTTTTAGTTCAAATATAAAGTATTATATTTTTACCGTGTTTCCCCTTTTTAAACGAATAATGGTGTTAGTGTTGTAAGTACATTACAACATATAGATTGAATATTTTATAAACTCAGGCATTCCTTGTTCTTCCCTGTAATAAAGAGTGACATTTGTGACACGAGGGGACGGGGGGTCACAAACCCCACCTGTCACGCGAAGGCCGGAGCAGTCATAGGACGATGGAATCACTTTTGGTTTTCTCTCCATTCAGTCTCTCCGTAGGTACTCAGAATGGCAGCAAAGACGTATATTGATGTAAATCTATGTTTCAGTTTCATGCAACGGTTTTTAAGAATATTTGACAGAAATTAGATCATAATAAGTGTAGTTAATATTCAAACAGTCCAAACGCACCAGAGAATATTTCTCTTTTGAAATTAAAACACATGCACATTAAACGCATGTATGTTACTTAGTGTCCTATTGTCGGTAATTTAGAAAATTGTATTTGCTGTGGTGTAGTACATTGCTGTTGTTATTTCAAAGTCATTAAAAGTCTAAGTTTGCTTTATATCGTCTTTAATTATAGTAAAATACCACTGATCTATATTACAATTTTTAAATATAGAACAAACGCCAAGGAAATATGCTAAAAACATATTTAAAAAAATTAAAAAGTAAAAGAAGCACTCCACGTGCTACGCCTAAAAAAAATTGCCAATGTCCAAGAGAACGCTGCATTCTTTTCCTTCCTTCTTTCTACTCAGGCAACCCTATACTTTTTCCATTACCCTGTGCTATTGTGTTATTTGTTTCATTGTCCTTTTTACAATGCGTCCTTTTCCGACTCAGCCCAGAAGGACCGGGACTCCATGGATGGGCCTGAATCACCTTCTGGAGACCAATCACAATTCTCCAAAACTTGGTGAAGTTTAAGTGCAATTATTTTCACTGGCCACACCACACGCTTCCTGGAGTCGCAAAAAAAACTTGGGCATTCAACCAACAACGTGTGAGTGCGGCGAGCAAATCAGTTTCGCAAACCTTATATCAAACATAGCTGCACTCTCACAGTATTAATTCAGAAAAAAATTAAAAATCTAGCAGTTCAGTTATTTCTATTTTTCCAATATTAATAAACTGAGGCAATAAATCCTTTCTCCTAACTATTTTAGAAGACTAGGAAAAAAAAATTACAGCAAAGCATTTTAAAGGTTTAAAATCTTTAAATCTACACATAATTCTTCAAAAATTTATTTCCAATAAAAATTACAATGTATTTATATAAATAAACCCTATTAGATTGATAAAAATAAATCTAAAGAGTGTCTCAAATATATAAATATTAAACAAAGGTATTTTATAGAAAACTGTCACATTTTGAGATATGAATAATTTTAATCATAGGTTAAACACGTCGGTGATCAGCGTATATTCCTAAAGAAACAAATTTAATCTGGACTGGCTGTCAACGAGGCATTAGTAATACTAAAATATATATCTGCATAACACATTATCTGAAGCTCGCGTAATTAATTTGTTACTAATGGCTTAAAGTATTTAAGCTCTTTCGTAAATTTTGATTACAGGGATTGTTATGTAGCATTTTGTGCTCAAAGTGCACTCGCGAGACTTTAAATTTACGTTTACAATTAAAATAGGGAAAGTGTACTTTATGTTTCCTACACTGTTATATTACCGTCAGAAGCGAGAAATATTGTTTCTTGATGGGAGTTTAATCAATTTTAATCTAATTCTGTACGTGTCAGGCACTGTAGTTATACAGAAACAAATGCAGTGGAATATTGCATATTCCTGTTTTTTACTTAATTGTAGAAAATAAAGAAAACACTGTAAGTCTCCAAAATTTTCGGTGTTTAGTTTTCAACGGAAATATTTATTTTGACTCAATTTCTAATTCTGTACGTGTCTAACAGTGCAATATTGCTTACTCCTCTTTTTGTATTTCCTTGTAGAAAATATACGAAGAAATGTAGTCTCCAAAATTTTTGGTGTTTAGTTTCCAACGGAAATACCTATTTTGAATTAATTTTGGATAGTTTCGAATTTACATCTGTACACATGCATGCATGTCTCACAACTAAAAAAATTAGCCATAGATTGTAGAAATTTTGTATTTAGGTATGTTGCATCAATTAGTTGTGCTCCTACCTTTTAGATTTGAATCTGCACTTTACAGAACGAAAAATAAATCTGAAGAGTGTCTTAAATATATAAATATTGAACAAAGGTATTTTATCATAAACCGTCACATTTTGAGATATGAATAATTTTAATCATAGGTTAAACACGTCGGTGATCAGCGTATATTCCTAAAGAAACAAATTTAATCTGGACTGGCTGTCAACGAGGCATTAGTAATACTAAAATATATATCTGCATAACACATTATCTGAAGCTCGCGTAATTAATTTGTTACTAATGGCTTAAAGTATTTAAGCTCTTTCGTAAATTTTGATTACAGGGATTGTTATGTAGCATTTTGTGCCCAAAGTGCACTCGCGAGACTTTAAATTTACGTTTACAATTAAAATAGGGAAAGCGTACTTTATGTTGCCTACACTGTTATATTACCGTCAGAAGCGAGAAATATTGTTTCTTGATGGGAGTTTAATCAATTTTAATCTAATTCTGTACGTGTCAGGCACTGTAGTTATACAGAAACAAATGCAGTGGAATATTGCATATTCCTGTTTTTTACTTAATTGTAGAAAATAAGTAAATCACTGTAATCTCAAAAATTTTCGGTATTTAGTTTTCAACGGAAATACCTATTTTGATTCAAATTCTAATTCTGTGCTTGTCAAATTTTGAAGTTGTAGAGAAAAAATGAAGTACAATATTGCCTAGTCTTCTTTTTGTACTTCCTTGTAGAAAATATACGAAGCATTGTAATCTTTCGGTATTTAGATTTCAACGGAAATACCGATTTTGAATTAATTTTGACTAGTTTCGGATTACGTCTGAATACATGCATGTATGTCTCACAACTAATTAGCCATAGATTGTAGAAATTTTGTATTTAGGTATGTTGCATCAATTAGTTGTGCACCTCCCTTTTAGATTTGAATCTGCACTGAATAGAACGAAAAATAAATCTGAAGAGTGTCTTAAATATATAAATATTGAACAAAGGTATTTTATTGAAAACTGTCACATTTTGAGATATGAATAATTTTAATCATAGGTTAAACACGTCTGTGATCAGCGTATATTCCTAAAGAAACAAATTTAATCTGGACTGGCTGTCAACGAGGCATTAGTAATACTAAAATATATATCTGCATAACACATTATCTGAAGCTCGCGTAATTAATTTGTTACTAATGGCTTAAAGTATTTAAGCTCTTTCGTAAATTTTGATTACAGGGATTGTTATGTAGCATTTTGTGCTCAAAGTGCACTCGCGAGACTTTAAATTTACGTTTACAATTAAAATAGGGAAAGTGTACTTTATGTTTCCTACACTGTTATATTACCGTCAGAAGCGAGATATATTGTTTCTTGAAGTGAGTTTAATCAATTTTAATCTAATTCTGTATGTGTCAATCACTGTAGTTATAGAGAAACAAATGCATTAGAATATTGAATGTTCTTTTTTTTTGCTTCTTTGTAGAAAACAAAAAAAGCATTGTAATCTCCAAAATTTTCAGTGTTTAGTTTTTAACTGAAATACTTATTTTGACTCAATTTCTAATTCTGTACTTGTCAAACAGTACAATATTGCTTATTCCTCGTTTTGTACTTCCTTGTAGAAAATGTACGAAGAAATGGAGTCTCCAAAATTTTCGGTGTTTAGTTTCCAACGGAAATATTTATTTTGACTCAATTTCTAATTCTGTACGTGTCTAACAGTACAATATTGCTTATTCCTTTTTCTGTACTTCCTTGTAGAAAATATATGAAGTATTGTAGTCTCCAAAACTTTCGGTGTTTAGTTTTCAATGGAAATACTTATTTTGACTCAATTTCTAATTCTGTACGTGTCAAACAGTATAATATTGCTTACTCCTCTTTTTGTACTTCCTTGTAGAAAATATACGAATCATTGTAATCTCCAAAACTTTCCGTGTTTAGATTTCAAAAGAAATACCTATTTTAAATTAATTTTGACTAGTTTCGGATTTACGTCTGTACACATGCATGCATGTCTCACAACTCAAAAAAATTATCTAGAGATTGTAAAAATTTTGTATTTAGGTATGTTGTAGCATTTACTTGTGCACCTTCCTTTCAGATTTGAATCTGCACTATATAGAACGAAAATTTTCTATATAGCTTATAACCAATGTTAAATGTTATTTTAAATATACAATTATCAAAGAGTACCAAAGAGTAGCTTTCGACTCATTCGACTATCGTTTGGCACATAAGTTCTATTATTTCTAAATTTTGGTACTTTGTTACTGTTAACTCTCTCACATCTTTTTGGGGCTTAATGCTGGCCTGTGTTGTTCTTTTAGTTTTGTTTTGTGAAAAGTATCGTGGAAATAGCATGTAACAATACTATTTGATATAATATAAAATGTTATATTCTAATAAAATATTTTTTTTAATGTTATATTTCTAAATAATTAATTTTTAATAATTTTTAACTACTCTTAGTGCTTTTTAATAATCGTTAATATTTCTTGAATGATTAATCTTCGATATAATATAATATATTATATTCTAATAAAAATATTCTTTTAATATTATATTTCTAAATAATAAATGTTTAATAATTTTTAGTAATTCTTAGTGCTTTTTAATAATAGTTAATAATTCTTGAATAATTAATCTTTTTAATAATAATAGTTTAATATATTTCTGCATAATACTATATACTATACTATAATATTACATAATATAATGCAATATTCCGTAATATCATTCCTAATTCTTAAATAATAAATCTTTAATAATTTTCAATAACTCTTAGTGCTCTTTAATAATCGTTAATAATTCTTGAATAATTAATCTTTTTAATAATAATATTTTAATATATTTCTGTATAATACTATATAATATAATATTCCGTAATATAATGCAATATTCCGTAATATTCCGTAATATCATCCCTAATTCTTGAATAATGAATCTTTAATAATAATATTTTAATATTACCTTTTTGTATTATACTATATAATATAATATATAAAATTTAAATATATATATTTAATTTAATATCTTAATATAATAAATCTTTAAATAATAATAATAATTATGTAATAAATTCTTAATATATTATAATAATATTCTAATATAAATATTAATTATATATTAATAAATATATAATATTAAAAAACATTCCATAAATTCATAATAATATATTCCGTAACATTTTCAATACTAATTAATAATAAATATTTAATAATAATTTGTATATAATAATAATATATATAAATTCATAATATAAAAAAAATAATAATAATAATATAAATATAATAAATAAATACAATAAGAATAAAATTAAATAATATAACATAATAAAATATAATAATATAAATATAATAAATAAAAATAATAAAATAATAAAAATACAATATATAAAATAACTAATAATAAAAAAAGAAAAAAAAAAAAATAAATAAAAATAAATACAACATAAAAAAAAACAAAAAACCGTAAAAAATAAATAGCAACAAATTACATATAAACAAGGAAATATCTTAGCAGAATATGAAAAACATACTACTATAAAAAACACCAGAATAATAAATATTCCTACTAAAAAATTAGTAATAAAAAAAAAATAAAATCAAAAAATAAAAAATTTATTAATAAAAGAAAAAACCGTAAAAATATTAACATTATAAATATTCTAAGTAGAAAACTAACTTTCTATACTATTTATCTAAATTCAGTACAAGTTAATTCGCTTACTAATAGAAAAGTATCCGTAAGTATAAATCATCAAATACTGCTAGATATAACACATTTATAAGCAATAATTTATTTTAAATGAAAAAACCGGTAAAAAATATTTTAAATAGCCACGGGTCTTCGCTAATTAGGCATACTCATACACACGACAGGGTGCGAAATGGCTAGCAGAATATGAACTAACTTTCTATTACTTATGCCTATCTTCATAAATTCCAGTACAAGTTAATTCGCTTACTAATAGAAAAGTATCCGTAAGTATAAATCATCAAATACTGCTAGATATAACACCATTTATAATAATTTATTTTAAATGAAAAAACCGGTATATTCAAATAGACACGGACTTGTAATTAGGCATATTACACACGACAGGGTGCGAAATGGCTAGCAGAATATGAACTAACTTTCTATTACTTATGCCTATCTTCATAAATTCCAGTACAAGTTAAAAAAATTCCCTTTAAACGCTCTGCAAAACACCCTTTAATTATCTCAATATATACGGCTTGTAATATATTTTACATACTGAACCACATTATCTCGAGGAATTCAAGAACAAAAACGAAATGCAAATTCTCCCAACCGCTGCCAAATTTCTGAAAACTGGCATTCACTAAGTATATTGAGTGTATTTCATAAATGTTCCTTCCGTTCAAATCTTTTAAAATATTCTAAAGAAATGAAAAAAATTGTGGAAGAGAAATTTGTGCACTTCAATAAATAATGAAGTAAAAAATTGGAAATATCGACTTAAAACGATGCACTAGAGCTCTTTCATAGATTTGAAGTACGCTATAAGATATTTATATTTGTCCAAAGAAATATGTCAAAACATTCAAACAGGGGATTATAGTACTGTATAACTTATACATTCAGTTGCTTTTAAATAAGAATTTCACAAATTTCGAATATTCTACTATTATAATAATGATGTGAAAATAAACATATTTAACTATTCTCCATATCAGAACTATTGCATTGTTTTTATTATAACTTGGACATAACAACTAATACTTTATTAAATTTTCTTTATCAAAATTCTTTGATGTTTTAAATTAATTAATCTATATAAATAAAAAGTAAATGTCTGTTCGTAACCCAAAAATCTCTGAAAATATTGCACCAATTGGCTTGAAATTTTGGCATAACATTGAACTAGAGTCTGGGTATGCTTTTATCCACACAGTTTATATATAAAGTTTAAAATCTCTGTGTCGAGATTTTTCGGACTTTGAATAAAAGCAAATGCAAGCAGGTATAGTTATTAAGATAAACAATGCTAAACTGGTAAACACAGGAATAGTATAATATGCACTCACTTCCAAAAGTTAAGCACGAAGATAGAAATGCTAATTTCCGGAAGCCAATCAGAATTCAAGGGGATGCAATTCACTGCAAAGGTAGATGGAAGTATGAAAATATATTAGTTAATAGCCAATCGCGCTTTCGTGTCAAGAAATATACAAAAAGGTCAGTCTTATAAGATGCCATCCTTAAGGGTTATAGAAGATGGTTGTAAGTGCTGATAGAAGGTGTTTAAAACTTTCGTACAATTTGTTTTCAAAACATACGTGTTTCTATGTCTTCCTGAAGATGAATGGAAGATTCTGAGAGCTGGCGTGCTGTGGGACGCAGCACACCGGCGGAGCAGGACAGTCGATCACAGATGTTACTCTTTTCTACGACGTTCATCATTCTGTAATTTCACGTTTATGGAAACAATTCGGAACCACACAAACAGTTGTCCGGAGGCCCTTAGCCGGCCTCCCAAGGGTTACAACCCCCACGGAAGATCGATATATTGCTATTTTAGCCAAGCGGAATAGCAGAGCGACAAGTGTCACATCTATAGTTACAGCGTCCATTGGTAAGGCGATATCTGCAGCTACTGTACGCCGAAGACTACATACAAGTGGACTGTACGCCCGGGTACCTCGAGTTTGTGTTTTTCTTTCAGCCCAAATAAGAGGGGAAAGATTAAAGTTGTGCCGGGAGCATGCCAGTTGGATTGTGTCTGAATGGGGCAATGTAAAGTACACTGATGAGTCAAGATTTGCTCTGGATCCAGATGACAAGCGTATAGGAATATGACGTGAACAAGGAACACTAAATCAGCCCCGAACATCACGCATTTCGAGGCGGAAACATTATGGTGTGGGCAGGGATTTCGTTAAGATACCACACCGACCTGCATATCTTTAAACGTTCTGTGACGGCTGTAAGGTATCGAAATGAAGTCCTAGAACCCACTGTGAGATTTTACGCTGCAGCAGTTGGTCCTAATTTTGTTTTAATTGATGATAACGCCCGTTTCCATACAGCTTACATCGTCGATGACTACCTGAAGAGTGAAGGGATTGCGCGTATATTAAAGACATGTGCTTTTTTTTCCTTTCATTTCCGTTTAACTACACTTAGCCATAAAAACGCTGGCCAGGCACAGTAGGAAACATGGTAACTGAATATCACTTTTTTTAATCAAATAATTATAGCCTTATTGTCAATAATTTAGAAAATTATATTAATTTAACAAGAAAAAAATTAAAAATTCTGGCAGTTTAGTTATTATTTTTCTGAGAATAATAAATTGAGGTAATAAATTCTTTCTCATAACTATTTCAGAAGACGATAAAAAATTGCAGAAAAGCATTTTAAGGATTTAAAACCTTCATTTAAATCTGTAAATAAGCAGTTTAAAAGCTGTACCTTTAAACTGTATTCGAGATTTATTAGTATGCAATGCCATAAAATTGAAAAAAAAATTCAAATAGTGAATTACAATACTGTATAATGTATGTGTATCCAGGTGCTTTTAGATAAGTATTTTTTAAAATTTCAAATACTTGCACTCTAGTGTTAAAATAAATATATATACATATATATAAATAAATATGAATATATTTAATTATTACGTTTATTAGAATTGTTGGGTATTTCATTATTTTTACTAAAACTTGGGATTCTTAATACTTAATTATACTTTCTTTACCAGCTTTGTTTGAGATTTTTAATTCAGTTACTTAGGAAATATTTGAACTCAATCCTTCTTCCTTCAATAGAAAATCAATTTATTTTATTAATTTACAAAAGAAGAACAAACAACAAATTCTGACACTTTAAATATTGTAATTTTTCTGATATTAATAAACTACGGTAATAAATCCTTTTTATAACTATTTTAGAGACGACAGAAGTAAAATTGCAAATAAAGATTTTAACAATTTTATACTTTGATTAAATGTAAAATAAGCATTTTAAAACCTGTTCCTTTATAATATGTACGATATTTATTTAAAATGTCAATAAATTTTCAATGTTAATTCATAAAAGCTAAATAAATATCGATATAATTTATTAAAAAATTAAAAATGATATTGATAAAATTTTACTGTTATTAAATTAATGATTGTAATCATATTGTACCGATGTACTTTCCCATGATGGTCAACACGTGCATAGAAAGCTGTGCAATAAATTTCCAAGAAGAATTTAGGTGCAGCTGTTGACTTAGAGTTTTAGTGGGGACTGAGGAGGAGTTATAGATCACGGAGTGGCACATATGTAACGGTCAAGCCCAGACAGGGATGTAGCCGTGAGATATGAGGGCATTCATTGGAAGACGTAATATTAGAACCCCTCATAAGATTTGGTCATGTCTTTAAAACGGCAGTATTTGGATAAACGGGAAGGTTCTTTCCCTTGTTGAGTTTGTGCATAAAATATCCGGAGTCGGGAGATACGGATAATTACCAAACATCGGTGATTTATGATTGTAGAATATTCACCATATCAGTTTGATGCTGAGAGATGAAAGGCTGACTACTGTGAATAAATCTGTATTTTCATGTAACCAAGAAATAATTTGACGTGAACCATCAACTGTCAACGAAGAGGAGCTTTTTGGACCGCTTGAAGTTCCCGACCGTCTAGGAATCAGATGATGCTTTTGTCGATTGAGATGCCACGTTTCTTTTAAAACATTTATTCGTATGATGGCAGAATCGGTAGGGTTCTGTTTTATAGTATATGATTCTATAAGTCCGAATTCTTCTACTAGAATGGCCGTTTGTAACTGTTCATAATCGTCTTTAAGGAGTAAGTCTTGGTATATTTAACTTCTGTTTTACAAAAACTGACAGTAGTACACTAAATCCAGCCATAAAAAATTTTGATAAACAGCAAGATTTTAGTATAATTTTTTGGTTCATTGTAATTCGTTATTACTTTCGTTAAAGTCGTTCTTGGTTTGATCAAGTGGCATTAGAAAAAACAACAACTTTCGCAAAAGTGGACAAACGTAATAATTAAGGAAGAGAAAAGGTTTTGTTTTGTTTTATTTGGAGTGCTGCGGTCTACTTTTTTGCAACACGAGAAGTAAGGACACCTGGAGCTAACAATTAAAGCCAATTCCGAACAGCTACGAACATCCATGCCTGAATTCGTACCCTCGAATTCAGGATCCCAAAATCAGCTCCCTAACCATTCGGCCGTCGTTTGGTTCTAGAAGAGAAAGGAAACAAATCTTTGTTCCCCAAATTAATTTTTTTCACTTTTAATAGTCTGGTACAAATTCATGCATGGCTTGTATCAATTTATTGCCAACCTTGCAATTTTTGTCAAGGTAAAAAAGGGTGAAGAGTAATTCTTAAATTTAGCAACCGTTGTCGAGCCAACCTCAAGGTTGTGCTTGTTGAAATATAATGTCGAGTCGGACTCGATATTGGAGCACAAAATATTAATTCTTAAAGAGTATTGTAGTTCATGGGGTTTCTTCATTTTTATAACCATTAAGCCCTTGTCTGTGAAATATATTTCAGACAAAAGTACCCAAAATGAAATTTTTTTCTCTTTCATTTTATTCATTGTTATCATCAAAATGTCAGAAATACATTATTTTTGAAAAAAAGAAAACCAAAATTTTAAACGAAATAAGGCTAATATTGATAATAACTACTGTTATCAATATTAACCCTCGTGTTGGAAAAGTAGACCGTAGCGCTCCAAAACCAAACCAAACCAAACTATTATCAATATTTTCACATATATTGGAAATGTTAATGGATTAAAGTAGTTTTTGTTTAAATTGCAGCAAAATAAATCAAATGACATAATTTACTGCATAAATATAATAAATTAATAGAACAATAGTATTATCTATATCAACTGTCATAAATTCCAAGTCCCTCAGATCCCTTTGAATTTCACAAATCCTTTACAGTATCCAAGAAATAGTGACAAATTGCGCGAAACTGCTAAACTTTTTGCGGGAAAGTATTTCTATCTATTGAGAAAATGGCAAATTAAATATTATGCTTTGGACGAACTGATTTCGGACTTCACGGAATAGAATTGGTTTTTTCTCTTGCCCGAATTCAGGCTAGGCATTCTAAAATTGACGTATTTGTGTTGCCCGAACTGAGTTCGGAGGTCACAGGCAAGAGGTGAACTGTTGTAGGCGTATTTTGATGTCTATTTAAATTTGGGGTATTTGATCTATATTTGATCATTATAAGTTTTAACTACGTAGAAACATGGTAAGTGATTTTGATAGGAAGATACTTAGAACGGCACAGATCAATTATTATTTGGAGTTAATTGCTAGGAGGTTAATTGCTAAGGAATGAAATCTGTGAGAGACCACAGTCACAGTTAAAAATATAAATAAGAATTTATTTATAAGGCTTATTTATCCTTTGAATTTATTGATTCCTGATTATAGTTTTTCCTTTGTATGATTATAATTTTTCATCTGTATTTTAGACATACAATATAAATAAGATATAAATAAAGATTTATTTATAAGGTTTATTTATCCTCTGGATTTATTAATTCCTGATTATAATTCTTCATTTGTATGATTATATTTTTCATCTGTATTTTAGATCAAGTTACTTTATTGTACGTATATGAAGGGCAATAAACTTTATTTAATAAAAATATTTACTTATTTCATTGATTTAAAGCAAAAACTTTAAAATTGAAATCCTATCTGTTGAAATATTGGTATTTGTCTGAGATTAATAAAGCAAATAAAGTTCTTTGTTATAACCATTTGCGAAAAACGAAAATACAGAAAAGAGATTTACAATCTTAAATATTAAGAATTTTGCAAATTTTAATTAAAATCTAAAAATAAACATGCTTTAAATCATTACATTTACATTATAGTCGAGATGCATTCCTATAAAATATAAAAAATTAAAATGAAACTTAAAAACAAGTAATTTAATATTTTAATGAAAAATGAGAAATCTGATATTTTATTTAAACGTAAATCTCAAGTTAATGTGTTTGAATGTGATTCTGTGTAAAACATAAATTTTTCCTAAAATTCATTAAAATTTTATATTTACAGCGAGTGTTTCTATTTTTCCTAAATTTTTCAAAACATTCCTTCATGTAGAAATTGTATTTAAACAACCTGTGTCTTGTTACTTAATTTATTTTTTGTACGAGGAAATGCAATTGGAATAATAGTTTTGTATTAATTCGAATGGAAATTTTTCCTCCCTATTTTTTTCACGTCTACAGCAGTAATTTTTATTTTCATTACCAGAACATGTTTCAAATGTATAACTAAACACAGTTATAGAAATCTTAAATATTTATCTTCAGATTGAAATATTCCACTCGGACTCTAAAGTGAGGACATAGTTTTGAAATGTCTTATTAAATTCCTTTCTGAAAGTGTCTTGTAACAGGTTTCGACTAGCTGTTTTCCTTTAATAATCTTTCTCATTAAAACCTCGTATGAGAAGTATAGATTATATAATTTAAAAACAGTTTTCAATAAATTTTCAATAAAATCTTCTTTACAGTGACACGTGTTTTACTCGCAGGACTCATCACTGATTTATATTTTATTTATTCTTCGATAACAGTTGGAAAGAAAGTTTGTCACTGAAAGAGATTTTTTCAGTGACACCCCTTTCACTCGTCAGACTCAAACATGAATTTAAATTTTATTTAGGTTTCAATAGCAGTTAGAAAGACAGTTTTCACTGAAAGAGGTCTTTTCAGTCACACCTCTTGCACTCATAGGACTCATATATGGATTTAAATTTTATTTACGCCTCAATAACAGTTGTCACTGAAAGAGGTCTTACCAGTGGCACCTCTTTCGCTCTTAGGACTCATTGATGTATTTAAATTTTATTTAAGCCTCAATAACAGTTGTCACTGAAAAATGTCTATCAGTGACACCTCTTTCGCTCTTAGGACTCACTGATGGATTTAAATTTTATTTAGGCCTCAATAACAGTTGTCACTAATAGAGGTATTTTCAGTGGTATCTCTCTCACTTGCAGGACCTACTCTTGAATTTAAATTTTATTTAGGCCCCAATAACAGTTGTCACTGAAAGACGTTATATCAGTGGCACCTCCTTCTCTTTTAGGACTCACTGATGGATTTAAATTTTATTTAAGCCTCAATAACAGTTGTCACTAAAAGAGGTCTTTATCAGTGGCACCTCTTTCATTAGCAGAAATTACTCATGGATTTAAATTTTATTTAGACATCAATGACAGTTGTCACTGAAAGAGATCTTAGTGGCACCTCTTTCACTCTTAGGACTCACTGATGAATTTACATTTTATTTAGGTCTCAATAACAGTTGTCACTGAAAGAGTTCTTTTCAGTCACACCTCTTTCACTCATAGGACTCATACATGGATTTAAATTTTATTTAGGCCCCAATAACAGTTGTCACTGAAAGAGGTCTTTTCAGTGGCACCTCTTTCATTAGCAGGACTTACTCATGGATTTAAATTTTATTTAGGCCTCAATAACAGTTGTCACTGAAAGAGATCTTACCAGTGGCACCTCTTTCACTCTTAGGACTCATTGATGGATTTAAATTTTATTTAGATCTCAAAAACAGTTGTCACTGAAAGAGGTCTTTTCAGTGGCACCTCTTTCACTCTTAGGACTCACTGATGAATTTACATTTTATTTAGGTCTCAATAACAGTTGTCACTAAATGAGGTCCTTTCAATGATACCTCTTTCACTCATAGGGTTCATTCAAGGATTTAAATTTTATTTAGGCCTCGATAACAATAGGTTCCACAAGATTGAAACTTGATGTCTCAGATTTGTTAGAGAAGTAAATCTGTTAATAGAAGTAAATAAAAATCTTTTATTTGTGCTTGAATGTTCACTCTTTTCTACTAATAGATTTTAAACCCCAATTTATAACAATGCAAATGTTAACACATTTACTGATGTGGATTTACGTTGTTTCAAAAACTATACCTAGTTGCCGTTGGTATGAATTCACGTCCTGAAATTTCTCTTTCTAAATGCAAAAACATAATCACTTACGCGTTATAAGAAAAAGGAATAGGATAGTAAGATATAATTTACACAATTCCGTTATTGTATAATTTAAGTTACATTTTGAAATTTTAGAGTATTTATATTTCATCCTGTTTAGCCACAGTAGCTCTGTCGACAAAGGGGGTGATCTCATAACTGGTAAGTTGTGAGCTCAAGGCTCGGGACTTCCAAAGATCCTTCGTGTTCATTAATGGTGGCTGGGCCCTATAAAATAGGTTCGTTGTTGCAATGTTCTACAAAACGAAATGATGTCTCTAGAAGTGGCAGGTTATTTTTGGGGTGTTATGGTTGGTTACTGCTTATAAATTATAAAGACCCAGCTGGGGCAATGTTACTCACGTCCGTAGTATTCCTTAAGCTATATGTGCTCTTCGGGTGGTGCTAAAAAAGTAACAGCTTCACAGCCATTTTTGTTATAAAGATATCTGTCCGTATTGCCAACTGTAATGGAAAAAAAGTTTGACCATGTTACCATAAAATTATTCCATTGCCTTAACAGTAAAAGTTTTCAGTTTTTTTTAATATTTGAGTTATATTTTGAAATGAGAACCCGTCACAGTAATTACCAATAGTCAAATAAATGTTATTCAAAAGTTACAAATTATTTCCATCTATTTATAATAAAGGATTACCAAAAATATTTTTTATCTTTTTTGTGGGTTGACTTTAATGTGATTGTCCTAAACTAATTGTGAATTTAAGAATATTCTGTACATGTTCAAGGTTTGGGAGCGAATCTCAAAGTATTTGTTTAGAAATTTACAGAAATGTTTAAATTTCAAAGTGGTCACAATGTTTTGGCATTCGTGTGTTGATATTGCTTCTGTAATGTTTTTAATGCTATCTACTGATTTTTCTGACGAATTATATTTTATTTATAGTATTGCTCGGAGAGCATATGACATCTGAAATAAAGGAAAGTTTAATATATCAGTATAGTTAATGCTGCACCTAAAAGAACCTAACCTTCATCTCATAAAATATTTGTCTTATGTTTTCTCAGATGGACATAATAACGTTTTAAATCTTAATGATTTTTATCAGTGAATCAAATACTAGTTATAAATGTATTAATCCTAAATCTATTATATTAACTTTACTTGTAGGTGAATGCAAATAACAAATGTTTAGACACTCGCTGTTATGAGTTTAGACTCGCTCATACTGCTTCTTCGTTTTATCGCAGCTTATGTCCATGATACAACCTTTAGCATGTTATTTTTTTCCCTCTAAAAATAAATCAGTTATTCGTGAATGCATTTAAACTTGTAACGTCATAGATTATTTTTCGTCTGATGAAGATCATGCCTTGTATACATCGGGTGTAAAACTTTCGAATATAACTTACATTTGTTTGTATTGCAATAAAATTTGCTTTTTGTATAAAAATTTATTTAAGTATTCTAATTTACTGCTATATAAGAGACATATAGGTATGAATTTGCGGTTTAAAAAAATAATAAAAAAAAAGAAATCAATGGATCCAAGCTACAGTATGGTATTGTATCATGATCCTAAAGTTTATTCTTTTAAATACTCAGAAATATACAACGATGTATAAAAAATGATAATGAAACTACCTTCAAACAGTCTATGTTACTGTGGTAGCACCATATAGCTAGATCACCTGGGCTGTATGTAAAAGACAACTAAGTATTATGTAAGATTTGAACCTGAATTTGATTGTATTGCAAAAAAAGTTACTTAGTAGATAGCTGAATTGTTTTAAACATTCTTATTTACTGTTAGATTAGAAACAAATAACTATGGATTTGCATTTTTAAAGATAAAAAAGAAATCAATTGTTGTAAGGTACATTATGGCTTTTTACCAAGGCCCTAAATGAAGCATAATTTTTAAATACTCAGAAATATACAACTATATAATATAAAAGTTATATTAAAATTACCTGCTAAGAGCCTATAGTTCAGTAAAAACCTAGAGTATCAAAGTAAATTTATTTCAATCCTAGGGCACTTGCTTTTATTATTAGCAATCACCCTTTACAAAGCCGTGGGTATTGGTTGATTTTCTAGTGAGATCATATCTCTCAAGCACCATATGGGTGGACCAGCTCCATTCCTTAAGAACAAATGCACAGAAGACCACCAAGTCTTATGCGAGATTTGATCACACACCAGCATGGTAGGTGTACTCTTTAACCCCTTAACAGTTTCATTTTTTTCACGAACTCGATCCAGAAAATGTCACATTATTTTATTGTACGTTTTTGTTCATTTTGTATTTGTAAGCTGGAAAATGTTATTAAAAGTAATGTTTCTAATTATTTTAATCATGTATAACAATTTTTCTACAGAAAATAACGTAATATTTTCCCTGAAAGTTGTCTTTTCTTTCTCATGTATGCCAGAGAAGGAAGTTATGTTTACATTTTTGCATATAAAAAATACAAATATTGTGCCTTACCATTACTACGCAATTATTTCCGAAAGCAAATACTACAAGTACATTTACTTAAACTGTATTTTCAAAGATCGGATTCAGTGCTATAATTCTTGAAACAGGGCAAGAGAATACATTTATACGCTGAAAAATGTTATTAAAAGTGATATTTCTAATTATTTTATTCATGTATAACACCTTTTTTAGAGGAAATAATGCTTTCCATAGAGGTTTACTTTTCTCACTCATGTACGCCAGTCAGGGAAGTTACTTTTACAGTTCGAGAATATAAAAATATCGATATTTTCGATTTCAATAACTAAGCAATTATTTTCGAGTGCAAGTACTACAAGTACATTTAACCCGTTTTTTTCTAAAGATCACATTTAACGTCACAGACTGGAACAAAAATTCCTAGTCTTTTCGAATTATTTTGCCCGTCATTTTTTTCAGTGAACACACATATCACTGGTTTGCAGGTCTTAGTTTTTTGTCTGTAGGAGCAATTGCCTCTATAAAAGTCTTTCTGTCCAGTCTCCCAAAAACTCAAGCTAATGTCAAACCAAAAACTAAGAGATAAAAACTAGCGGAGGTATCAAAAAGCCCGTGCTTTTAAACCAAACAGAATACACTTCGAAAGCTAACATTTTGTGGACATTTATGGGATTAATTTAACATTAAAAATGCAAAAGATACTGTTAAAACAGTGAGAACAACAACAAATAAGAGATTTGAAAAAAAATTTTCAACTTTACAACTTCTCTTCAACCTCCACTCAAAATACGTGTTCTGCAAAGATAGGTCGATTTACTTGAAAAATTGAAATAAAAAATAAGTATCTAACGTGTTCTGCAAAGATCGGTCGATTTACTCAAAAATTGGAAAAAGAATTTACCAAGTATCTAAAAAATTATTATTTAATTTAATTTAATTTAATTTATTAAAAATTTATTATTAAAAGTATTTAAAATAATCAAAATTTGAAAATTTTTTCCTCAAAATGTTGTTTTTGATTAAGAATCAATTTGTTGAGTTACGATCCCCTCGCCAGATTTCAAACGCCACGCTGCAAGCACGCCACGCACGCAAGCTGCAAGCACGCCAATTTCGCCAAATGTGGTTGAAGCACCAAGATCCATGATTAGAAACAGGAGAGTGGGCTAAGAAGAGGAGTTGAAAAAGTCAGATTGCCTGTACGTCATAAGGGCAAATCATTAAAGGTTCTGTAACCGCGACTTAGTCTCATTTCTAATTCTTTTGCAGCTGTTATTTTTTTTCAGTGAACACACAAAGCACTGGTTTTCATGTCTTAGGTTTTTGTCTGTAGGTGGAATTGCCTATAAATAGTCTCTCTGGTTCAGTCTCCTAAAAACTCAAGCCAAAATCAAGCAAAAAACTCACAGATAAAAACTCGCGGAGTAATGCAAAACGTATCAGAAAGCACGCGCTTTTAAACCAAACAGAATACACTTCAACAATTAACATCTTGTGGACATTTACACGACTAATTTGACATTAAAAATACAAAAGATACAGCTAAAACAGTGAGAATAACAAAGAAAATCAGATTGCCCGTATGATGTACGGGCAATTCATTAACCCCTTAATGCACAGATTTTTTGAAAAAATATCAATTTTTTATGTGAGACACAATTTAGAATGTTGTTTTGTCAAGGAAATACAAAAATACAAAAATAATCAAAATTTTTATTGCAATTTTGGATTTTGATAACATTGCAGAAAATTGTCGAATGTAGTTTACAGTCCCATGTAAATGATAAATATCAATAAAATCATTGGTTGTTTTGCTTTCACATTGTTATTTTTAATTCTCGATTGCATTCGAGTGTGAAAAATAGTAACATAAAGTAAAAGGCCTTTCGAAGTATCTCGGGTGTGCACAGTTTGGCCAGTTTAGAGTGCTCGAGTTAACTTGAGCATGCACGTTAAAGGGTTAAAGGTACGGTAATTGTACCCGTACGTTGTGCGTGCAAAACAGTCAAGGGGTTAAAAGCCCTAAATGCATCAGCTTTTTTTGGGGGGAAAATGGGAAAAAATTCAATAAAACCTAAAAATGCAGTAAAAGCATAACAGTTTCATTACATAAATCATCATACAACCCTTAGAGTACGTATTGATACTAATTTCATCCTCTTGTAGTATTAATACTCAGAAAAATTCAAATACCTATAACAACATATTTAGACATAAAAACATCGATCAACACAAGTATATTTAACAAAAACAGACCGAGATTATTCAACTTTAACCTTTAAGCTTTTAATAGTAAACAACAGTAATGTTTCTCCGAACCTGTACGATAGAATTCGATGTTTCCCATGCACTTTGCATTTTCTTCCGGAAGAAGAAGAAAAAAAAATTCTATTCAATTAATGTATTTCAAACTTGTTCCCGAGAAAAACAAATGTGAGTTAGTTTATTCTTGTTTTTGTTTTCAAATATTTTAGAATTTGATTTAAAACTTTTCAAAATGTTTTCAAATTCAAGAGTGAAGCTTCGTTTCCCCCTTATAATGCATTTACCATTTCCTGATTTTCAAAAGCTTTTTACGAGCCTTCGGAATTCGCATGACGTGTTTTAAAAATCCTTTATCAAAGAATTGCTGAGACATTGGAATAATTTTGCAAAAATGGAATTTCATTAAACTTCAGAGAAAATGTGTTCTTTTTAGAAGCAAATAAAATTCTTATCTTCTGAACGTTCATTTCCATTTGTTAAGGGAAAAAAAGTTAAAAATGTTTTGAAATATTGAAATATTAGAGATTTTATTCCGTCTATAAAATGAAATATCAAATATCTTATGTGTTTTCTTACTATAATTATATATTTATTTATTAAAAAATATGTCTTTTATATTTAGTAAAATTTCTGAATAGTTTACGAGCTTTTAACGTATTAATGCTATTTCCTAGGCATATGTTTTTGCAAAATCCTATTGATTTTGTTATAATTAACAGTATTATTATAATCAAGTATTATTTAATCAAGTATTATTATAATCAAGTATTATTTAATCAAGTATTATTATAATCAAGTATTATTTAATCAAGTATTATTATAATCAAGTATTATTTAATCAAGTATTATTATAATCAAGTATTATTTAATCAAGTATTATTATAATCAAGTATTATTTAAATATAAGAGATGTATATAAAATGAAATATCAAATATCTTATGTGTTTTCTTGCTATAATTATATAATTTTTCCAGAAAAAAAAATGTATGTATGTCCTAGGCATATATTTTATGCAAAATCCTATTGATTTTGTCATAATTAACAGTGTTAATAAAGTAATACTGTAATCAAGTATTATTTAATTATTAGAGATTTTATTGTGTCTATAAAATGAAATATCAAATATCGTTTATGTTTTCTTACTATAATTATATATTTTTTCAGAAAAATATATGTCTTTTATATTTAGTAAAACTTTTGAAATTTTTACTGTTTTTTAATGCATTAATGCTATTTTCCAGGCATATTTTCTGATGCAAAATCCTATTTATTTTGTCATAATTAACAGTATTAATCAAGTATTATTATAACAAAGTATTATTTAAATATTAGAGACTTTATTCTGTCTATAAAATGAAATATCCAATATCTTATGTGTTTTCTTACTATAATTATATATTTTTTCAGAAACAAATGTGTGTCCTAGGCATATTTTTTATGCAAAATTCTAATGTTTTTGTCATAATTAACAGCGATAATCAAGCATTATTATAATAAAATATTATTTAAATGTTAGGGATTTCATCGTGACTATAAAATGAAATATCAAATATTTCATATGTTTTCTTATTATAGTTATATATATTTTCAGAAAAAATGTATGTCTTTTATATTTAGTAAAACTCTACAATTGTCTTACAGACTTTAAACAGATTAATGCTGTTTCCTAGACATATTTTTAGATGCAAAATCTGATCAATTTTGTGATAATTAACAGTGTTAATTAAGTATTATAATAAAATATTATTTAAATATTAGAGACTTTATTGTGTCTATAAAATGAAATATCAAATATATTATATGTTTTCTTACTATAATTATATATTTTTTCAGAAAAATATGTCTTTTATATTTAGTAAAACTTGTGAATAGTTTACGGGCTTTTAACGGATGAATGCTACTTCCTAGGCATATATTTTTGCAAAATCCTATTGATTTTGATATAATTAACAGTATTAATCAAGTATTATTTAAATGAAGTATTATTTAAATAGAAACTTTATTGTTATTATTAGACTTTATTAACCCTCCTCTTTTTACACAATGATAATCGCTTGCAGTGGCCGAACACTGTACAGAGATTCCATAGTAAAACTTAAATAAAATTTTACGCAACAAATTCATTTCATTTTTTAATGTTACCTTCCTCTTGTTCTGCACCAATTTCCATATTTCTTTATTAGAATCGCAATACGGTGAGGCATTGTTTCCACTTAGGACAGAGGTTCCAATTTTTTTAACTTAGGATATTATTAAATAGGATCATCCATGATTATTTCGAGGGCGAATTCTGGTCCCTCTAAGAGGGAACTGAAATGCGAGGCAAATCTTCCCTATTAATGGCGTGCATTTTTTTTTGCATTTGGCACATGATAAAACAAAATGCAAGGAATTTCTTTGCTTAGAATAATTCGCTTCTCCTGTTTAATATTTCACATAAATGCTTAGAAATATCGTAACGAGTATAGAAATAAATAATGAGCGAAGTATAGGAATGCAGTAACTGCCGACGCCTATTTTCAAATGACATGGGGAAAAATATATTTATTTTCTTTTTTTTTCTACCTTCTGAGATATGAAATATTTTACAAGCCGTAAATAAAATTTTAGAGCAGTGAAAAGATGAAAATATTACGATACAGGAACAGATTCGTAGATGTTACATGTAATGGCTCCTCTACACTGTAAGTGGTCACCATGATGACAAACACCGCCACTACTTGATTGTTTGACTTTACATACTGGCCCACTATATAGGCTAGATTTGATGAACATAAAAAGGTCGTTTACAGCGCATTTGATTTACAAATGATAGTCATCTTTGATGTTTGATGAAAATACTTTCCTGAAAACATCGTTCACCATCACCATTTCTATCATCCGCCACCATTGACTGCTATAAACCATCCTCTTGTTACACAATGATGATCGCTTGCAGTGGCCAAATATTGTACAGAGATTCCATAGTAAAGCTTACTAAATAAAATTTTACTCAACAAACGCATTTCATTATTTAATATTACCCTTCTCTTGTTCTGCACCAACTTTGATATTTCTTTATTAGATTCGCAATACGGTGAGGCATTGTTTCCACTTAGGGCAAAGGTTCCTATTTTTTTTAACTTAGGATATTATTAAATAGGATCATTCATAATTATTTCG
Source organism: Pardosa pseudoannulata (assembly GCA_032207245.1). Taxonomy (NCBI): domain Eukaryota; kingdom Metazoa; phylum Arthropoda; class Arachnida; order Araneae; family Lycosidae; genus Pardosa; species Pardosa pseudoannulata. The sequence continues at coordinate 81,210,855 of CM063501.1, read as the reverse complement.
AGGTAGAATTCTCGTCCCTCTTAGAGGGAACTGAACTGTGAGGAAAATCTTCCCCATTAATGGCGTGTATCCTTTGCGTTTGACATGGGATAAAACAAAATCGAAGGAATTTCTTTGCTTAGAAGAATTTGCTTTTCCTGTTTAATATTTCACATAAATGCTTAGAAATATCGTAAGGAGAATAGAAATAAATAATGAGCGAGCTATTGGAATGCAGTAACTGCCGACGCCTATTTTCGAATGACATGGGGGAAAAATATATTTATTTTCTTTTTTTTCCTACCTTCTGAGATATGAAATATTTTACAAGCCGTAAATAAAATTTTAGAGCAGAGAAATGATGAAAATATTACGATGCATGAACAGGTTCGTAGATGTTACATATAATGGCTCTTCTACACTGTAAGTGGTCACCATGATGGCAAACATCGCCACTACTTGATTGGTTGACTTTACATACTGGCCCACTATATGGGCTAGTCTTGATGGACATGATAGGTCGTTTACAATGCATTTGATTTACACATGATGGTCGTCTTTGATGTTTGGGGAAAATACTTTCCCGAAAACATCATTCACCATCACCATTTCTATCATCCGCCACCATTGACCACTATCAACCATCCTGCTTTTACACAGCAATGATGGCTTGCAGTGGCCAAACACTCTACAGAGATTCCATAGTAAAACTTAATAAAATTTTATGCAACAAACGGATTTCATTATTTAACCCTTAATTTTGTTTTTTCAAATATCGATTAAAAATATATTTAAATAAATAATAATAACAATAATAATAGTAATTTAAATAATAATAATAATAAATAATAATAATATTAATATATTTAATATATTATATATTATCGATAAAAATATATATTTATTATAAAGATTTTATTTATTTGATTGTTCGTTGTAGCGGATATAGCCAAATTAACACTCTCGATTCGCATCCAGCGATTTCCATGGGCGACATAGATGTAGCAAAATTTGCGCAACCCGCGATTTTCGCGGGCATGCATTTTAGCAGTTTATTTAACTGTGCAATCCACTCTTTAACCGTTTATTCTTTCATTTTGGCTTTACTGTGATTTTCAATTGTTTATTTAGCTGTAAACTAGCAGATGGCCTTAATTGTTCACATTTCTGTGAAATATAGAAGAAATTTTTGTAGCATTTTGAGAGCACTTTTTATAGCTATAAGATGTCTGGCAGTAAGCGTTTCGATAGTGATATAACCTATACTCCTGACAATATTTCTGACACTGATAACACTTCTGACTCTGATTTCAAGCATATTGAAGATAGTTATAGCGAAACTGATAAGGATTTCACGGATTCCTCTGCGGAGAGTGATTAATCTGAAAATTCATTTTCTATTCAAAATATTTGATAGTGGTGCAAAATTAATATGCAAAATATTCCACCAGCTCCTGCTTCATTTCCTATTTTTGGAAATCCCGGTATAAATTTCACCATGGCAAATAATGCAACTGTTTTGTACACTTTTGAACTTTATTTTGACGACGTTATGTTGCAAATAATAGTAAAAGAGACCAACAGTACATGAGAGTAACAGACCCATGAGACTAACTGCTCAACACGTTGCTAGCCATATACACTCAAATCGCATCAAGAAAGAGCCTCGTAGATAGTGTGCTGTCTGTTGTTAAAAAAACTGAAGGTGGAATAAAAGCGAATTTGGTGCAAGGATTGCGAGGTAGGACTTTGCCTCGAGCCTTGTTTCGAAATTTAACATACAAAACTTCATTTCTAATAAATGTTTTGTAAGTCTTTTGCATTTTTTAATTAGTATATACGTTTTGCTTTTGTATTTTATAAAGTAACTGATAATTTAACCAAGATTAATTTTCAAAATTTAGCTTTTATATCATATTTCTTCAATTTGATTATTCTGAATACTTTTTTTTAAGACCTAATTCTGTATTAAAACTTTTAACAAAACTTTTTTGTATATTTTAACTCTAAAATTTATATAGATTTGAAGTATGTAATAAAACAAATACGCAATTTTTGAACCTATTTTGATAAAAAAAATACGCAGCGAGAGGGATAAGGGTTTATATTACTCTCCTCTTGTTCTGCACCAACTTCCATATTTCTTTATTAGATTAGCAATACGGTGAGGCATTGTTTCCACTTAGGGCAGAGGGTCCTGTTTTTTTAACTTAGGATATTATTATATAGCGGATTTTTACTTCGCATGTCTGTACTTTAAGTTTTACACAAAGAAATTATTTATAACCTAATTTTAATATACCTTTCAAATATTAGCCAAAAAACGTTATATAAAAATTCTAGTTTCGATCTTGTTCTTTGAACTCAAATCTTTTAAACAAGGAATTTTTCTTTCAAACAGTATCGCTTGCACATGTCGTCTATATTAAAATAAAGTCTTCTTTTATCGTTACGTCCGCATTAAGATAAGAAATCTACCTCAAACAGAAAGAAGCGAAAACCTAAGAAATATCGACTCATTACTCTACACGAAAAGAGAAGAATTTCTCTACAAAGAGCAAATTTATCTCAATTCGGGCATCGCGGACCTCATACATTATGGCAGGAAGATAAATGGGGCACCTTTTTATCGATTTCAGTTTCTTTGCAGACGCACCTCCGTCGAGAATAATAAATGCCTTATTCCTTGCAATTATGCAAGATAACTGTAATAGCAATTGGCAAAATGGGTCTTTTTTATCCCTCTTTCATGACGATAAAAAAGAAATATTTAAAGTTGCGTAATATGTTTGTAAGTGACTTTTGGAACAATTTGTTTCCTGTTTTGAGAGAGTCATTTGTTGGAATACGCATTTTCTTCTAATTGTTTTATACAGAGACAAATGGCTTTTTTCTGTTTTGTGTATATTTGGTTACTGGCTTGCGTAAAAGTGAAAACTTAGAGAATTTTATGTTTTAACTGTAAAATTGTCATGGCTGTCACAAGTTTTGAATTATCACATTGAAATATATGGGATTTGCGATGTTTAGATTTAATGTTTTGTTGCCATTTATGCTTCAGCTCTCCATTTGATGCTAAGAGCTTTATAAAGTAACATTTGCACTCTTTGAACGTTTGACAGCGGATTAACCCTCTAAGTGGTTCTCACGTACAATTCCGCCAAATCGATGATGTCTTAAAGCGGTTGTCACGTACAATTTTCGACCTCCAAAAACATTCCGAAAATTTCTGCCAGTGTTTTCCTCCATAGAGTTTTGAGGTAGGAGGGTCAGGTCGATAGTTTAGGAACTGCACTCTTTGACTGACATTTATTGAGGGATGCACCCCTACTCACTGAAGCACAAAGACGCTGATAGCTTTTCACGGCTTTGTAAATCTCTATTTCAAAGTATTTCGTGTGCGGTAACAGATGTATCTCTAATTGCACCACTTAAATAGCTTGGATGACTTTCGTAAAAAAATATAAATCATTCTCTTAAAGAATATTTTTATTTGTAATTTTAGAATCCATTTTTTCTTATGGGATGATCTTCGAGACTCGACGAGCTTTATGTGTATTAAAAATTAACAGTCTATAATGTCTATTTATATATCTATTTATAACCAGAAGTAAAAGGACAATAACGAGGGTGAGTTTCCTGTATTCCAATATAGTCGACAAAGAGTGAAGTAAAAATCATAGAACATTTTGGTCACTGACACAATAAAACTTTAGCCTAATTTTGGAGATTTTTTTTTCCTCGGTGTGTTCCACTCGGAGGGTTAAAAGCTTATAAGTTTGAATATGTAAAGTAGTATGTATCTTAAAAACATTATGTCTATATTATTAGCTTACTATGGTTGTCAGATTCCAAGAGCCATTGAAGTGAGAACTTCTCTGGTAATCAAAATTGATTAAGTAAATTAATTTATTTTAATTTGTACTACTAGGGACATTTTGGGTAGATAAACTGACGACCAAGCCTGCTTGGGAGCTAAACACTGAGGGTTTCACGTTAGGCTGACCACCTAACCGGAACATATGTTTCGCACCCCAGAGTCCTTGGTCTCGGATATGGAGATTAGGGCCATAGGCCCTCGTCTCCTAAGCGCTGTTTCACCGAGGAGTTTAGCTTAGTTTTAGGTCCATTATAGGTGGATAACATCTCTCGCGTCCACAGCTACCAACTTTAAGCTGTACTCTGAGCCGTGAGCTTTTTTAGCACCCTAGGCTGTCCAAAAGAAGAGACAAACCCAGAGGCATACATCCTTTACGTATATACGGGTGTCACAAGGTGCCTTAGTGAAACTTCCTCTTCCAACCTTCCTGGTCGTCCAGAGCTTTTCTTTGTAGTGATTACTCCTTACTGGGTTGGACAAAAATAAAATCGGACCATAACGGTTTTTTCGTAGGTCAGAATCGGTTTGGCAGCTGCTTCGGATAGCTGTTGAGACGGTTTGGTCATCCGTAGTAATCAGCTGTATTAGCGCACGCCTGGGTCAGCATATACATTCGAATTAGGTACATGATATAAGCACTCATTAGTTAGGCAATGGAAGAACTTTCGAGATAGTTTGTTTCTTGTTATTTAAGAGACAACCTCAGAAACAACTTCAGGGAAGAGATAAAACGGTATTGTAATTCCCTGAAGCCCAAAATTGGTTCGTCCAACGCATAACATTTAATTTGTCCTTTTCTCAATAGATAGAAATATTTTCCCGCTAAACGTTGGGCAGTTTCGTGCCATTTGTCGCTATTTCTTGGATACTGTAAAGGATTTGTGAATTTCAAAGGAATTTAAGGGACATGGAATTCATTACAGTTGATATAAATAATAATATTGTTGTATTAGTTTATTATATTTATTCAGAAAACTATGTCATTTGATTTATTTTTCTGTAATTTGAGGAAAAATTACTGTTATCCATTAATATTTCCCATATGTGTGAAAATATTGAAAGTAGTAGTTATTTCGTTTAAAATTTAATTTTTTTTGTTTAAAAATAATCTATGTCTAACATTTTGATGCTAATAAAAGAATAAAATTAAAGACAAAAAAGTTTATATTTTTGGCACGTTTTTCTCAAATACATTTAACAGATAAGGGGTCAAGTTAGCTTAATTTGACTCATATGATCTTACTTGAAGGAATGTCAAATTCTAAAGTTCCTGGTGTACACCAAAGGATTCCTTTAAAAACTAAAGAATTTACTGTAAGCGTGAAAAGCCCTCACACTGAGTCTTCATTTATCTTAACTCAAATAAACTTAATCTTTTCTAATTGAGTGCCTTTTTCACTTCTCAAAAAAAAAAATAGTGCACGGTGAATAGTAATAGTGTGCAATAGTAATAGTGACAAAATAGTAATAGCAATAGCAATACTAATAGTGTGCACGGCGAATCTAAAAAGGTTTTCTCTCGAAAATCTGCGAAACATGCCGCAAGCATGACTTAAGTAAAATAGTAATGCAAAGTGGGTCATCACGTGGCTTAGCTAAAATGTACTTGATAATGACGGGTTTATCTAAAGGATTGTCTTTTTTCCGATCCTGGAAAAATGTCTTTACGGTAAGCTTAAAAGCGGTTTCACTCAAAATACGGGTTGGAGCTCTACGGTCTACTGTTTTGCTCACTGGGACTAATAAGACCGGGACCTACTGCTTAAAGCCAATTCCAAACGGCTATGAGCATCCATATCAACAGCAAGATTCGCACACGTGAACTCCATTACAGAAGAGCAGTTCTCTGCCATAGTTCAATCGTCAGTATCTGTCACAGACAATATATACAAGTAGCTCTGTATACAAGCGGTTGGAACCCACCAATTCTGTTACCGAAGACCAGCGCTCTGCCATTTTGCCATCGTTCCAATCAAAATATGAGGTAACGTACAATGTATGCGACGAAGGCAGCACAATATTTGGGCACTTTGGATTTCCACTTGGTTTAACTCAAATTGACTACGACTTTGTCCGATTGAACATCTTACTCAATCCCCAAGTAAACAAATCTCTGCATGGTAAAGTTAAAGAAGGTGGATCTCAAAAAAACGAGGCACTCCTCGTAAGCCATCACCACTCTAGAACAGAAAGTGTGATTAGAGATCAAACGACTTCGGGTGACGTCACGCAAATAAACAGGTCGAGAACTAGAGCTTTCTCTTCTAGTGTGGGCATAACTCAGCGTGATAAGTATGAACAATGATGTCGTCACACAGTGGATCTCGAATAAATTGATTCCGACTAATTTACTGCAATGGATATCTTTTTCTTTCAAGGTAGTGGAAATATAAAATAATTTTTCCTTCAAAAACGAAACAAGGCGTTGCTATCATGACGCACGAAGCACTCTTTCATCTATTACGAGTTTACCCGAAGAAGTGATTTACTTTTGCTGATATGGAAAACGAATACACGAGGAGAGTAAAAAAAGTTTCACTCCAAATATGCGTACATTGGACTTCATTCAGATAGACTCGATTAAAATTATCTCCTATTAGTTTGTTTCATTGAGCGTCTTATCACTTCCCACGAATATGTGTGGGATATCCAAAGAAATTTTTTATTTTAAAAAGAGTATCACGAAAAAGTATTCATTCAAAGTTCCTCTTTGTTCTGAAAATCGATAATCCAAACATTCTACGATAGTCCACAAAGTAATTTTTTACTTTTATCAAACACGGTATTGATTTCTTATTGACCCCCCTCTCAAAAAAGCTTGTGTTTTTCCAGCAGTATGACTACATTCACGCAATCTTTTAAAAGATGTTAAACGCTATATTTGCACAAAATTGTTAAAATGGTTCTGAATGATCTTTTTTTTATAAAGCACAGTAATTTTAAAAATTCACACAGTTTGGGCTATGAGGACTTTTGTAGTTTTAAACCATTCATTATACATCTCTAAACAAAAATTAACATAACAAAAACAAACATTTAAAACTGTTAATTTTTTGCTTTCTTAATTTCATCAAAATAAAAAATATAACCGCCATGATTATTCTGGTTAATATTAGAAAAATGTGAAATTTACCGCTTATTTTAAGTAATTCCTTAAAATATGAACAGTCTAACGAAACTTCAAAAAGTTGCATTCATAAAGTAGTTTATGTTAGAATATTCTGGTAGATCTTGAGCATATTGGAATAATATTTTCAGTTTGGTTTGGTATGTAAAGCTAAGATACAATTTTTACAACAGAAGGAGTAATTATCAGATAATACTCAAGCAAGCAACCAATTTGTAATTGCATAAAAGCTAAAGTAAGTTGACTAATGGAAAATCTCATCTCCCCTGTTACCAGTCATGCACCAGTTGGATCCATATGTGTAAAGAGTCCTTAAGACACTTTGGAGCTTCCAGGTCAATTCCGATGGTGCACGTGGATCCCGGATATGTGGCAGCCACAATTTAGATTTCCTTCGAAGTAATTGGCATGCAAATATCACCACTGAAAGAGAAGTGAGATGGAAGGCGAATTTATAAGACATTTGTGTCTCCATGCTAGAATCATACTTTTCACACCGGAATTAGTGAGAGTGGAGTGAACTACGCGATCATATAAAGTTTCTTAAAACTATAAGAGAATTTGTAATTGTTGCCTTTTCTAATACTCAATTGTTAAGCTCAATTGTTTAACAAGAATTTAGAAAATTTGAGAAACAGATGACAGAACTCTAGGCAAGCTTAAGTAATTACTAGGGATAGCTGCCCATCCTACTCACAGTGGAACTTATAGATGTTTCTCTGTGAGTTAGCGTGTCCTAAAAATTTCAGGACCTCGCTTGAAATCCCATGGATATATAAAAACCTGACAACTAAATAAGAGTTAACTAATTGAATCAGTTAAATAGATAAAAAAAGGGGAGTTATGAAGACAGCATAAAAATAAAGATCAGCTGTTGACCTCCTCCAGTAAAGGGGTTGTTTACGCCCTAAGGCAGTACTGCAGATATCTGATCAAAGGTTCAAGACCCCAAACCGCAGCTATGATCTCACGCCTGGATTCCCAAATCAAAACCATACTTTATTTTAATCATTTAACAGATTGCATGATTCTCTTAACCTCTAAACATAAGAAGAAATAGAGAAACAACAATAACACAAAAGCAAAACAGATTTTTTATTATAATCAGAACTTGACAGATTTTTGATAAACATATTGGAAAATTTTGGAAAATTGGTGCTATGTTAATATACAAGGAAAGACAAGCATTGGATTTTTTTTTGGTAATCAACACAAATCCAGTATTTTGGAACATCCTATATTTTTATAATTATACCTCTAGAAATAGTTATAAAATTTATGTAATTTTACAAGAAGCTAAACTGTTATAACATTTAATGAAGATAATTTTTAAAGAAAGATAATTAGACCTGGACTTACTACTTAAATCCATATCCGTACATCTATGAGCAATCATGACAGCAGTGAAAATTCAACTTTCTAAACTCAGAAAGACAGTCCACTAGTCGCCATCGGCCGATATTACTAGTTTTAGAGTAACTAGCACTCACTAACACAAATAAATGTATGTCAATCGATCAATCGATCAATCGTAAATCAATCGATTGGTAACTAGCACTCACTAACACAAATAAATATATGTTTAATGTATGTCTACACATGGGATATTTACTATAATTCATACAAATATACTATTCAAAAAATGACCAGATTTTGAAAATCTCCAGAATTAAAAAAATTCAATTTATTTTAAATATTAGTCGCATAAAAAATACAATCTCATTGAATCTGATTACACTGACTCTAATCTATTTTGGGAAAGAAAATATTTGATAAGTGACAGAACTACATTAATCAGTTTCTTCTTTTCAATGTGGCCCATTTATTATTTTAACCTGAGTGTTCTGGACATGCGATTTTTTCTTTCACACTATTATTTATAGGTCTCGTGGTAGCGACTTTTCTTATAGTTTTATTTTCTATCTAGCTGATGTACTTGGTGTTGCTCGGGATTTAAGGAGAGAAAAGAGGTATCACTTAAAAGTATATTGAAGATTTTCTTAAAACTTAGGTAGACAACGAATTTCTTGTAATTTTTCTAAAAGATTCAGTTGCTTAAAACTTTTCTCAGCTCAATTATTATGGTATATGCCATTTAGATAGCAAATACAACTATAACTTATGAAGAAGTAAGCAAACACAAACTATTCTTTACACAAGGTGTCCTAAAATTTTATGAAAAAATAGGATGTTGGGGGGAATAATTAGGAATCATAATTACACAACAAAACATGAGCGGAAATACTACTCAGACATGATAAATACACAGACAATAACAAAAAGAGGAGCACAAAACTTTATTTTACAAAAAAAAAAGAGTATACAATCATCCCAGTAATTGATGATTGTACCATACACCTAACAGTATTATGTATTAACTACGTAATCATCCATAGGTGTTAATGGCACTTACAAGTAGAGGTAGTTTAATCAGCAAAGGTGTTCATATCATAACGAGGATTGTGCTATCGGTGTTCTAGCTGGCCAAAGAGGTTCATTAATGGCGGCTGAGATACTTAAAACAGGTTCCTGGTATTTGTGTCCTCAAAGTTCCCAAACAATACTTCTGGAGGTGGCAGGCCAAGTTTGGGGGTCTCCTACTTGGTCCCTGCTTCTAAATTAGGATAACTCGCTTGTTTGTGTTCTTCTAGGGAGTAATATTGGTCACCTACACTGAAGAGTCAAAGCATTATGACCACCCCTACATTTTGCAATGAACTCGACTGGATGAGGTGGAAGGCACGTAATCAGGTGGAAGTGATATTTAACTATTTCTGGAGAGACTGAAGAATCATTCTTTCACTTACTTCTATGTGTGATGGGAAAGGCTGCGGATCTAAGAGATTTTGATAGAGCGCAGATTGTAATGGCTGGAAGGCTCGGAACAAGCATTTCCGAAGCTGCACGACTCGTGCGCTGTTCGCGATCTACAGTTGTTAGTACTTATGCAAAGTAGATGAAGGATGGTGAAACCAGCAGTAGACGACATGGTGTTGTACGTCCACACGCTTTTAAAGGAAAAGGTCGTCGGAGACTGTCTCGCATGGTGAAGCAAAACCGGAAGCAGACAGTGGCTCAGCTGACAACTCAATACAATGCAGGGCCAAGTAGAATAGTATCGGAACACACTGTTCAGCGGACACTGTTGGATATGAGGCTACGCAGCAAACGTCCCACTAGTGTGCCTTTGCTACGTATCGATATTATGAATTTCTTTACTGTTAAGAATTGGGCAGAAAGTATTTTAAAATAAATAGGTATGGTTTTTAACAGCACAATAATTTTAGAGACATTAACACTTAGTTTTCAACACGTGGTTACAATCAACATCACGAAAGGTAGAGTTCTTCAGATATGTATTGGACTGTTCTTAGGCTACGTTACACCACACATATCGATATTAAAAGTTATTTTATGGTTAAAATTAAAAATAGATATGATAAAAAATAGATTAAAAATGGATAATCGATAGAATAGAAGATAGATCATTTAAAAATAGATATGAATTTTAATAGCTATAATCATTTTAAAAATATTAACACAATAGCAAGTTTATAATCAACGCCCCCAAAAGGTAGAGTTTTTTAGGGACGGTCTAACCAAAGTCGTTAAATGACTTTGGTGGGACTGGACCAAAGGGTGATACCTTATTACAGTCGACATATGTCACTGGTGACTTTTGCGTCAGAATGATGTCAGTGAGGAAAATTTATGGTACTACATTCCCATCTCTGGAGATTTCTGACATCATTTTGACGTAGAAGTCACCAGTGACATATGTCGACTGTAATATGGTAGCAACCTTAGTTATCTATTGTGCCGTTGTACCACAGGTACAAATTTGAGAATTTCTACGTTATGCAGTTGAAATAAATAAATATAAATTTTAATAGCCACAGTCATTTTAAAGATATTAATACTTACAGTAATACCATATTGCAGTCGATATATGTCACGGAAAACTTCTGTGTCATAATGTCGCCAAACTTGGTTTGATACCACAAATTTCCCTCGCTTTCAATATTGGATGTCAATATGACGACTTCTGACGTCATTATGACGTAAAAACCGCCTGCGACATATTTCGACTGCAATATGGCAGCAATCTATGTTTTTAATGGAAAGTTTATAATGAATAGCCCTAAGGGTAGAATTCTTTAATTATTTATTACGCTTATTTTAGATCACGTTACGTCACATGTGCTGTCAGTTAAGATCTTTGTATAAAGCATTTAAAAAAACTAAATATAAATTTTAATTATAAGCATTTCAAAGATGTTAACTTTCAGTTTTCAACACAAATTTAGGACAAATAATATCAGAATTTTATAAGAACCCATGAAAACTGGAATTTTTTTTTTTATCTCGCACTGCGCCTTTAAACACAAGAACGGTTATGTAAAGAGACTGAATGACGTCATTACAAAACACCCCGTTTCAAGTAACATAATGGGCTTGAATAAACAGATTCTTTTGATTTACCTCAAAAATGGGTAAGTAATGATATTTTCATTTTGATCTTCAGGGAGTTTAAAGCAGAGAAGAGTTCAGGAAAGTGCGAATTTTCAACTCGTGTGATGTAAATAAGAGTTTCCATCTCTTATTTACTCTAAGCTTATTAATATTTATGAGATCTTATACGTCATGAAGAAATGAAACCTTAATTTAAAATTGTATTCATGACAAGCTTAAGAGCTTTATGCTACATTACCGGTGGATTTGCAGACGTCATGTGTATTAGTTGCATTGTGTACTTACCTAATATGGAACCCCCAGTTCAATTGAATGCCTTTGAGCGAGAATATGTTTTAATTTGTTTTTAAATAGAAAATGCCTTTTTATTGGTATTTTTTAAGATGTAGGGTGTTGGTAATGTAAAATCAGGAATAAAAATATGGAATTTTAATCCAATTTTTTCATATTTTAAAGATTTTTGTGTACTTAGAATTTTTGTGTTAATAGAATATATTTAGAGAGTTATGACCAAGAGATTAAAGATGCTATTTTTGTAATTGGCAGTTCTCTTTATAAGGTAATGAATTTATAAGGAATTTGAACCCACGACCTGCGTTTAGGAGATGTACACCTGTCACTATATCTGCAAATTCTACCTCATTGACCCCTTCCACCCGGCGTTACTTAAGGGAAATAGAAGCCGGACGGCTAAGGGGGCTGATAAGGTTTTTCGGATGCGTCGTTTTTTTTATTTTTTTTTTTTTTTTGCAGGGCGGCAGTGCATCTGAAAAGAGGATTTTCCCTTTCGGAAGGGTTGAAGTTTTCAGAAGCTGATCCTCGCTGAAGAAGGGAGAGAAGGGTACAGATGCATTATAGACGCCGTGTTTTTTGTCGCCAAATATGGCGATTTTTTGGCGATTTTACGGGTCGATGAGTGGGTTGGTGTGTTTGCCCGGATATTGGTGGTGGGGTATGGCAGCTCTAGTGTGCTCTTGCACCCCATTGGTGCACGTGATTTCTGACTTCAGTACCCGGCACTATTCCAGAAATTTGCATCATAGCTGTTCTTTTGACTTACAGTGGACTAAGTCAGGTTTTATCTTTTTTTTTATTCTTATTATTTTTTGGGATTTAGTAAGTCATTTTTTTTGTTCTTATCATTTTCTAGATGTAGTTATTTCGGTTCTTATTTCTTATTTTACTATTTTTGAAATTGTTAAAAAGTATCAGGCTATTTTAAATCAAACAAGATGTTTTGGTTTGGAGCATTTTTGCTTTGTTCTTATTTTCTGGGATTTAGTTAATTTAGTTATGACGGGTGAAGTTATTTCGGTTCTTACTATTTGTGAAATTGTTAAAAAGTATCAGGATATTCTAAATCAAATAAGATGTTTAGGTTTGGAACATTTTTGTTTGAAATATGCCATGTGACCCCTTTTTTTGTGATATTTCAGAAAACTCGTACCTCCGCCATGTTTTTCTACTTGGCGATTTTTCAAAACACGCGTTTTTCTGTTGTTCGAAAAAAAAAGGCGGATGGGACCGGCGTCTATAATACATCTGTTCCGAGAGAAGATCTGGCGGCAGTGCAGTTGAGTTTGGGGAGTCGAGATAGAGCCTGTGACATGGAAAGATATCTGTGTTTGGAGTGAGAGACCGCAATGCCATTTTTCTTACTATGGAACTCTCTTCCATTGAATCTGGTTAAAACAGACTCCGAGACTCAGAATATGTTTTTCTTCTACTTTAATTTTCATCAATCTTGTAAATAAATTTGTGTTGTCCGTCTAAGCTTTGGAGGAATTATTTGGTTATGCATCCCAGAGATGACCTAACACACCTGTCCCAGTTAAGTAGGCGGGCAAGTCACACTTAGAATTTCTTATTTTATTCTACTTTAAATTTCATCAATCTTGTAAATAAATTTGTCTTGTCCGTCTAAGTTTTGGAGGAATTATTTGGTTATTCATCCCAGAAACAACTGAACACACCTGTCCCAGTTAAGTAGGCGGACATGTCACCCGCTAGTATAGCGCTCCAGAAAGTGGTGCTTACAGAATTTGAACTCTGTCCAAATTGCTATGTGGGGTATTTCTATGTACCTCCACGTGTAAAGTAAATGTGATCTTGCCACCAGCATAAGACTTCATGGCAGGCTTATCCTCACATATTGAGGCCCTAAACGGGGGGCTCAGTATATGGTTATTTTGAATATAGGAAGAGATCTAGAATCTTGGCTATTTCCTTAAGTAAAGAATCAAAAGCTCACAAGCTATTGGTAGGGCATCAAGGTAATAGATTTTTGCTTTACACTTTATGACTGTTTTGTTAGAATTTTCCTTTTTACGACTGACAGAATCAAAGAGAAGATTCTAATTTATTTATTTACAGATACTTTATTTGTCATTGGGTGGTACTCTCCGTATAGAGAAGTGATAAAAAATCATCCTATCAGGCTTATCTTGATGTATTGAGGCCCTAAAGGGGGCTCAATATATGCTTATTTTGAGTATAGGAAGAGATCTAGAACCTTGGCTATTTCCTTAAGTAAAGAATCAAAGGCTCACAAGCTATTGGTAGGTCATCAAGATAATAGATTTATGCTTTACACTTTATGACATTTTTGTTAGAATTTTCTCTTTTACGATTGAGAGGATAAAAAAGAAGATTATATTTTATTTATTTACAGATACTTTATTTGTTATGTGAGTGGTACTCTCCGTATAGAGAAGTGATAAAAGAGTCTCAAAACTTTCTTCAAGCAAACCATTGGTAGGGGAAGAAACAAACATGCTTGCTTTACATCTTATGATGCTTATGAGGCAATTTTCTCTTTTACGTTTCAGATTAAATGTTATTGCAGACACTTAGGAGTTCAGAAAATGGGAAAGGTTACTACAATTAGAAAAGTAACAAAGTATCTAGCTGAAGATTATGAGTTTAGGGATAGAATCGCTAGAAAATTATTTTAATATGCAATTATATTTAAGTTAATTAATTTTGAGTTAAAACATCCTTACAAACACATCACACACATATGTATGTATACACTTTCCCTCTCTCTCTGTATATATATATATATATATATATATATATATATATATATATATATAATATATATATATATTATACATATATATATATATATATATATATATATATATATATATATATGTATATATATGTATATACTTCCTCTCTCTCTCTATCTATGTATATATATATATATATATATATATATATATATATATATATATATGTGTGTGTGTGTGTGTGCGTGTGTGTGTATGTATGTGCCTGTGTGTGTGTGTGTGCATGTATAATCCTCTGCATATGTGTTTGTCTGTTTGTTCTCTAAGTATTCCAAAATGGTTCGATCAGTATTAATGAAATTTGCATGGGGTTTCAAGTAGATCCTAAGAGGGTTTTAGACAAGTAACCTGTTGATTTTATAGAGGACTTGTAGAATGTTTTAGATAAGTTAATTCAATATGAAAGACAAGGGGAAAATATAAGGCTGTTTTGCCTTAAGAGTAGGGAGTATATAGGATACCATTATTTAAAATTGCACTATGTCTCAATTCTTTAGGAGATGCATTCACAGCTATGTTTAAATGTCACTAGTTATTCATTTTACAACTTTTGTTATTTAAATCCGATTAATTTGGGGTATTAAGACTCCTTTCATATGAAAATGTGACTGAGTCCATGAACTCAACATTGAACGTCACAATTTTATCACCAAAAAGTTTTCCAATGGTCTTCAGCGATGAAATTTCCATGTCATCCTTAACCCGATTTTAGAAGTTGGAGGAAGTAATAACAAACCTACTATTATTGAGGTCCATGATCAGAATGCTAGAGCCTCTATAGCTCGGTTGTCAAAGGCAACGATCTAATAACCGGCAGGTTGTGGATACGGGGTTTGAACTTACCGAAGATCCTCCGTGATCAATAACAGCTGCTGGGGAACGTTAAATAGGTCCGTGGTCGCAATACTTTCCAAGTTCTCAAACGACAGGAAAGGAAGGTCGAATTTGGAGGGGGTCTTCTGCTCGGCCTCTGCTTATAAATTACGAGGACTCACTTTGTTTGTGTTGTCTAAGTGAGTAATGGTGAACGACTATATGGTACTCCTATAATAAAAGGATCAACAATGTCCACGACATTCTGTGTGCAAATACTTACCATGAAATTATACCTACGATAGTAAAATAATCAGATTACCTGTATTATCGATGTTTAGATAACTAATGATCATTTAGACCTGGATGTGGGAAACAGGATCAAATTTGAGATGCTTACTTCTGTTGGATCCAGGTTTGGTTTGGTTTTGAGCAATGTGGAGTATTTTTGTTTTACTATATGAAGGTTTACTGTTGGTCTCAGTAATATGGTTATAATATAAGAACTATTACGGTGATTATCATGTTCAGGTATTAAACGTGATGTTTAACTTGGAGGAATATGGAGAAACACTTTCGGTAGAGGTTATATTATGATACTTGTATAAGTAAAGAAAAGTGAATTAAAATTTTAAGCTATTTTGTTAGGTGTCAGAGCATGTTAGGAAGCCTCCGGTTGAAAAACTAGTGCATCCCAATACAATGGTGGTAATTTGAATACGTAACATAATGGTGCACTTTTCCTTTTTTATCCCTTTTCTATTTTCCTTTGGATCATAAAATAGTGAACCGACATGTGAAAGGAAAGAAGAAGACTTAACTTGAACAATTGATTCAAGCTCTCGATGGCCGAACGATGGCTGAATGGTTAGGGTGCTGGCCTTCGGAACCGGAGTTCGTGGGTTCGAATCCCACTGTTTCATGGATGTTCGGAATTGGCTTTAAGCAGTAGGTCCCGGTCTCATTAGCCCTTGTGTTACAAAAAGTAGACCGTAGCGCTCCAAAACCTAACCTAATCAACCATTCGTTGAACACATGAATAAGCAAAATAATCTCCTGTATTTAAAAAGAATAATTTTTTTCGTCCCGTAGGAAAAAACTTATGCGAGAATTTAGTAATAAATGCAAAACCAATGTAAGTAAGATAGAAATAAAAAGGGATTGAATGCAGACATACCTTTCACAGACACAAAATAGATACATGTCATTGCGATGTAAGTAAGAGGCTAAATAAGTAGATTGAGCAAGAAAAGACAAAAAATGAACTACTCATACATTCCATGCTCCGAATGAAAAAGGAAGAAACACATACGTTACATCTAAACAAGTTCTTCCCTCGGCGAAATGCTACAAAACAAAATGAACAGCAAACAAAGATACGAAAGCTCACAAAATTTAGATAAACTATTTCCAAATCCTTGAAAAATCTGGAATTCTAAAATTAGCCTTACTTAACAAAGTAGAATATTTAATAACATGGAAAGCTTCCTAAAAGTCAAAATCAGAGCAGAACGACACTTCTGATTTTTGTAGCAGGAAATCTGCACTTTCTGTAAATTAAAATAGCAGCTACTCTTTTTGTGAAATGGAGAAACTCTGATGAAAATAGTTCTAGATTGGAAAGTGTTAACACTAATTCGAAGGAATTATTTTATATTAACTATAATAGTGCATTCAAAAATAAATTAAAAGGATTAAAATTAAAATATCTTGAAATGCAATACGGAGATTAAATATTTCAAAAACACAAATGAAAATGTTATGTGTTTATTATTATCTTGATTTGTAATAACAATTCAGATCTTTATTGTTCCCTTTGCCATAAAACAAAGTATAATCCACCTCTAACTTCCCCCCTTTCATCGTCTTTCCGAAAGTAGACAGAGAGTAATTTGATATCAGGTTTTCAACTAGAAAAGTATTGTACTTTGAGTGAAATAAAAATAAATAGTTATTTGTTTTACGAAGTGAGATATTATAATAAAAGTAGTGTTAGATTGCAAAGAGTGTATACCTAACCGAAGGAATTACCTCTGACTACGTATATTATGTTTCAAAAGTAGTTGCAATGATTTAAATATATTACTAAAGGGAGTTAAAATTAAAAAAAATGATTTCTTTACTTAAAATTGTTTCATATTTATTATTTTTCTCTAGTCTTTCGAAGATGCTGATAGTACCGTTTGTAATAAAACTCTTAAAGAAATTATTGAAATCTTTCTCAAAGTTCTAAAGTTAAAGTTTCCTTCTAGATATATACAACAGTAAAGGTGAAACTAGTTAAAACTGAATGAAACATGGTCAAAACGGGGTCTTAAATAAGAACATTAAAATTTTGGATAACAATATTTACCTTTTTTTTGTACAAGAAAGTAAAATCGTTATACATATCTAAATAAGTAAAAAGTTTTTAAGGTATCTGATATCTGAATAATTCGTTACAGATATTGAACAGGAAAAAAAGAAAAGATCTCACAACCTAACAAATGATGCTGTTGTGGTTTCTAATGCTACTTGGACAAACCAAGCGCGATTGAGCCCTGTGCAACTCGTATTAAGGAAAAGAGGTGCGCCTTTCATTTTAATGAGCACCGTTGAGGTGAAAGAAAGACTTTGCTCAAGTGGGGTCCTCGTAATTTAGAAGCAAAGACCAAGTTGAAGATCCATAGGCTTAGCCTGCCACCCCACGACGTATCGTTTGAGAACTTGGAAGACATTGTGACCGCGAACCTATTTTATGTGTCCCAGTCACCTTTAACGAACATGGTAGATCATAGACTAAAAAATTATAAAACGTAAATATTCTCTAACCAAAGTAGTTTCTCTTGGTTTGAACCTTTACGGTTGTCTGTTTTGATACACGAGGTCTAATGAGACAGGAACCTTCTGCTTAACCCTCCAAGTGGAACACATCGAGGAAAAATGCCTCCAAAAAATACGCTAAAGGTTTACTGTGTCAGTGGCCAAAGTGTTCTATGATTTTTTACTTCACCCTTAGTCGATTAGAATGGAATACTGGAAACGCTGTATTGATGTACTTTCTTACGATGGACAGCAAGGGCACACACAGCTGTGGACTAGATTTCTAAGAAGTATACAGACGCAGGTGTGGACTGTGAGTTTTAATGGGGGATCCCTGAGGAAGAGTTATAGCTAGTGGAGTTGCAGAATTGAAGCGGTCAAGCCTAGGCAGGGATGCAGCCGTGGGATATAGAAGAAGTGGCTTGGCAATAATGCCAATTTTCATCAAAGGAGGCATTTTCATGTGCCCACCTCCACATCTGAAGAAGATGCAGATGTGGGAAGTTTCCAGCAACAAGTGATTGGAAAAGAGAAAAAAGCGTTGAACTGAAGTGTAAAGTTGTTATAAAAAAGTTGGCAGAGATGTTGAGGTCAGAAGTCAAGAGTTGCTGGGTAGAGAGCTCATGAGCAAGCCAGAGAGCCAGGGACAGCAAATGAAGATATTGCTCGATCCCTCAGCTCACAGCAGGAAGAAACAACTGAGGACTTTTACACCCACGTCGAGTTTCATCCTGTCTAGAGTCTTGTCCCGACACACTGCTTACCTTAGAATTTATGGAGGTAAACCGATTTAACATATTCATGATTGTTATTTGGGCCTCGGATAATGATTTCAATATTTCGAATACGGAATAACATTTAAACAAAAAAAGAAAATTTTAATGAATTATTATATTGATGAATATCAAAGTAATGAATGTTATATACTAATCAAAAAATATCTGTAAATAAATATTGTATATAATAAATATTTAAGTTAAAATATAAGAACTTTATTTTTAATTTTGTGGAGTATAATTTACTGTGTTTTTCCTTGGAAAACAAACACTGGTGAATGTTGTAAGTACTTTACAACAAAGGCCATTTACTGAAAATATTCCATCCACAAACGCAAAAGAAATATACGAAAAAGGTGTAGAGTTTATGTCAATCAGTATAAACACAGTGAAAACTACATGGGAATGTAAGAAATGCATTGTGTCATTACATATTTCAGAAGATACTGTACTTTGTAAGATTATATATAGACAAATTATTGTTTATATTTGTATAATTCTATCACCAATTGATAAGTTGTTACATTATATTAAAAAAAAAACTGTTAGATTTCCTGAATTGAAAATTCATTAGTTTAGAAAATCTGAATCTTTTACCAATTTCTATAAGTCATCGAACACTTCTAAGTGAATTGTAGGTGTCTGTTTTAATAAGTACACATGTGAATGCATTGCTAGAGCATCTACTTGAAAAATGGTTATTGCGTATTAAAAGTTATTTTCAGCTTGTAAAAGTTTATCGTTTTGATTAAAAGTCTCCTAGACGTCAGGATAGTGTTCTAGAATTAATACCATCAGAGAGGATAGAGAAACAAACAAACAAACAAAAAAATCACATAAAACAAAAAGTATAAAAAATTACAATGTATCTTTAAAAGTAGCAGTTTACTTTGTTTAATGTTAAGAGCAAATTCAAATGACTTAAAAAAAAGTTACATTTAAATCCGCAAAAAAATGTTTTAAACCATCTCACTTCTTAATAGTCTTTTACAGAAACGGAAAGCTGTAAGAAACGTTTCAAAACCTATAAAGAAAAACTCCCATAAAAATACACACCTTTAATACTCTCCATGAAAGCAAACGTTAGCTTTAAATACTATTTACTCTTTAGTTCATTTAAAAGTAGTCGCGAAAAAAAAAAGGCAAAGTGCAAAATCCATTTTCACAGCACTGCAAAATATGAAAAGAAATCTCGACAAACTTTATCCAATACAAAACGTAAATAAAATTCCTAAAGCATAAATGAAAACGCATAATACTTTATAGGGAAGTGTCTCAAATTCTTTTTTTTTGCTGTTCCTCTTAATTCAGAAAATCAATATCGGAAGGCCTTTGAAGTTACTTTTCGACCTCGTGTGAAACGGCGTCCCGAGTGCCGTTTTCAAAAATATTTTATATTCCTATCTTTGAAGTCTCACGTTTTGGGGGTTTTTCATACATAATTTCCCTCGGGTATAAAATAAAGTTAGCACAATCCGAAGAAAAACATAACTTTTCTTTTTTTTTGTAACGTTTCAAGTCGAATAAAGACGCGTGTGTGCGGAATCCTTAAAAATATATCTCTACATTTGATCTTGTTACACAAGCTAAGGTTTCTTTAATTTACATAGAGTCAACTTTATTTACTTTCATAATTGGTGAAACTTTCGGAGATGAATCTCGAATTTGTTTTTCAAAATATCGAAACAAACTGCCGTGAAAAGAAAAGTTGATTGTAAAATGTTCGCAAGTGTAGTCAGATTTTATCGAGAGTGGATAAGCGTCTAAAGATATTTTTTAGGAAGTAGAATGGAAAAGAAGTTAAAGCGTTCTATTGTTTTATTAATTTGCAGTGTGTGTTTTTCTAATAAGGCTTTCAAGATAAATTGGAAAATGTTTTCTCGACCTTTCAAAATAGGAAGTTTAAATAAAGAAGAAATAACTCTAGGACGCATAATATATCGATCCTTGCATTAGTATGTCATGGAAGTAAAAACCCGAAATCCCTTTACTGATCTTAATAATAATAATATTAGCAGTAATTTTTAGTAATTAAGTTATTTTCGTAACCAGTACGAATATTAATAAAAATATGACTTATTAATGTTTATAACTTATAGTTCTCTAATAAATTCGTATACAGAGATAACTCTAGGACGCATAATATATCGATGCTTGCATTACCACGCCATGGAAGTAAAAACCCGAAATCCTTTTAATGATCATAATAATAAAAATAATAGCAGTAAATTTTAGTAATTAAGTTATTTTCTTATTAATGTTCGTAACCAGCACAAATATTATTAAATTATGACTTATTAATGTTTATAACTAATAGTTCGCTAATAAATTCGTATACAGAGATAACTCTAGGACGCATAATATATCGATGCTTGCATTGTAAAAGTTCGCAGTGTAGTCGGATTTTTAATAATCTAAAGATATTTTTTTAAAGTAATAAAAGAAGTTAAAGCGTTCTATTGTTTTATTAATTCGCAGTGTGTGTTTTTCTAATAAGGTTTTCAAGATAAATTGGAAAATGTTTTCTCGATCTTTCACAATAGGAAGTTTAAATAAAGAAGAAATAACTCTAGGACGCATAATATATCGATCCTTGCATTAGTATGTCATGGAAGTAAAAATCCGAAATCCCTTTAGTTATCTTAATAATAATAATAATAATAATAATAGCAGTAAATTTTAGAATTAAGTTATTTTCGTAACCAGTACAAATATTAATAAAAATATGACTTATTAATGTTTATAACTAATAGTTCGCTAATAAATTCGTATACAGAGATTACTCTAGGACGCATAATATATCGATCTTTGCATTAGCATGGCATATAAGTAAAAATCCGAAATCCCTTTAGAGATCTTAATAATAATAATAATAATATCAGTAAATTTTAGTAATTAAGTTATTAACTAATTAATGTTCGGAACTAATTTATATATTAAGAAGAAATTAAATTAATTTTAGCAACCAACAGTTCGTTAATAAAACTAATTAATTCAATTCAGTTTTATTCGAAGGAAAAATTGAAAGTTAGATTTGCACCAATCTACAAAGTATCTATCTGTGCATAGGACGTCTTAAGGGTTAAAAAAACAAAAACAAAGCTACGGCTAGTGAGAAAAAGGATGTTGAAGGCTTTAACTAAACCTGATAATAGTAACAGCTTACAATTTCCTATATTTCCCCCATTATTTAAGCATCTGATTTGTAGTAAAAATTTTCTTGAAAATGCTCTTTGTATTTTGAAGTAACTATTAATATATCTCATGTTTATTTAAATCAGTACATTATTTTAAATTCTCGTTACATTAGTTTCATAGATTTATAAACATATCTCATTGTTTTAATGGCAACTAAAAATTGTATACATAGAAGAATATTTTAATAAGCAAAGAAATACACCAGTAGGTTTGTTTTAATTATAGCGTACTTTGTTTGTGAACAACATAATAAATTTAAAAATGGCTTAAATAAATTTTTAATTTAATTTTTACGGCAGATATTTAGGTCGATTGCTTGCTTTTTTATTTCTTCCATCACCATTTATTTTTTCAATTAGTTGTCGACTGGTCGGTTTGAAAACAGGTAGCGGGGTCTAATGTACCAACTCTTGGCTTAGACGTCAATATTACTGCAGATATTTAGATCAATTGCTTGCTTTTTTATTACTTCCATCACCATTTATTTTTTCAATTACTTGTCGACTGGTCGGATTGAAAACAGGTAGCGGGGACTAGTTTACCAACTCTTGGGTTAAACATCAATATTACTGCAGATATTATGGTCGATTGCTTGCTTTTTTATTACTTTCATCACCATTTATTTTTTCAATAGTTGTCGACTGGTCGGTTTGAAAACAGGTAGCGGCGTCTAGTGTACCAACTCTTGGCTTAGACGTCAATATTACTGCAGATATTTAGGTGAATTGCTTGCTTTTTTATTACTTTCATCACCATTTATTTTTTCAATTCGTTGTTCAGTGGTTGGTTTGAAAACAGGTAGCGGTGTCTAGTTTACCAACTCTTGGCTTAGACATCAATATTGCTGCAGATAATGTATGCCGATTGCTTGCTTTTTTATTACTTCCATCACCATTTATGTTTTCAATTTATTGTCCAATGGTCGGTTTGAAAACAGGTAGAGGGGTCTAGTTTTACCATTTCTTGGGTTAGACATCAATATTACTGCAGATATTTATGTCGATTGCTAGCTTTTTTTTATTACCTCCATTACCATTTATGTTTTTGCTTTGAGATAAATATTGATAACCACCATAAAACTTGGATATTTTTAAATGAATATTACCCTCGTCCCCCCAAAAAGTCAGATAATGCAAGTGTAATTCTGATTTAAAGTAAATAGTAGGAAATTCTTAGTGACAATTTCAAAAGACTACCAACTGACATAATACTCTATTTTTGATATCTTTTGGCCTGATTTAAAAGCATATCGTTTAAGAACTGCTGTCAAAACTTTCGGGTGATATATAGAATCGTTATATTGGATTTTGCAGGAAAGTAGAGGGTTGGAAATTACCTACGTTTCTAATATCTTGTCTACCCTACCAATTGTGCTTTTCCCTTCTCCCCTCACATAAAAAATGGGGATTATTTTTCCCCTCAACTTTCTTCTATGTCCCATAACGATGTCACTTACAGTGTAGGGTCTAAAATGATTGTGCCTACGTGTTATGCAGGCAAATGGTTTTTAACGGCATTCATAACAATCCCCTGAAAGCATCTAAAATGTTAAAAGATACAATACTGGGATTTATAAAATAGAATATGGATTTAGGTAAAGTTTTTGCTGTCAGATTAGGTAAAAAAATTATCATAGTTCAACACTTCTTTATAATCTCATGCGAAATTTCGATGACCCGAAATATTTAACACTAGATTTACGGACCAAGCCAATTTGACTCATTAAAAATTTGATCACTATATATATATATATATATATATAACTCTAATATCGCTTTTCCAAAACATACCCTGATTTTTAGTTAAGTAATAAAATATATGTAAACTTTCATTCCTCTTCCCCGCAGACCCCCTTCATTTCGCATTATCAAATGTGGTATACTTATTTTCATAGTTGTGAGCAAATTTAAGTTATAGAATGGTTTAACAGTTAATCGAATAACATGAAATATATTGGTCCTATTAGGTTGGGCAAAAGTTAAGATTTTATTTTACAATTGGCGGAAGAGCTAAGATGTAAGTATAGAGAAGAAGTCGAGAACCCTTCCATTCCAATGACAGAAATGCATGCTACTGACGCACGGAAAAAATGTCAAGTTCAACAATCAGGCAAAAGAAACAGATGTAGAAACCATTGTGCTAAATGTAATAGAAATGTTTGCGGAAAATGTCTTTCAAAAACAGATTTTATACGTAAAAAATGTTTTCCATAAACTTTTTGATAATAAACATTTCATTAAAATTAATTTGGAACTATTTTCTTTTAAAAAACTTCAATTTTCTTGTATGAGTCAAATTGGCTCACTTCAGTAAAAATAGGTATATGATCAACATCCGTAAATCTAGTGTTAACAATATACACTCTGAATAATGTCAAAAATTAGACATCATGTTTATGTCACTTGACTTAGATGAAACACTTTCATGTGCTTTTTAAGACCAAAAGTACATTTAACACATTGTGTGCGGGTACACTTCGCTTCGGAATTGTATCGGGAGCACGCGTTTTGAGCTTAAATTTAGTTATTCAGAGAAATCTCAATAGATTATTTAACTTTTTAACCAACTTTTCGTATTTTATATTGAAATATATAAACAAATATATAAATAGAAATATATAAATAACAACCATAAGATTTTTGTAAACATAAAATATATTTTTTAGTGGATAAATTTATAATAGTATCGTAAATATGAAAAATCAAATAGAAATAGTAGTATGTAGTTTTAATTTTTTCGAATTATGTTATATATAAACATTTTTACATTATAAAAAATGAAAAGAGCAATCATAAAACTAATAATGTAAAAACTAGTTTATATATGTCTAAATTTTTTCAGAATATATGTAGTAGATAAGAACATTCGGATTCGTTTTCCTGTATATACCTTTATTTTTGTACCTACAAACAAACCATGTTGTTACACTAACCCGTACTAGTACTTGACCTTCGCTCAAGTATCAATCATCAGAAAACGTACTAGTACATGTCTCGAGCTCAATTATCAATCGTTAGAAAAAGTACTAGTTCGTGTTCAGCATACAATGTGTTAAATAGTGGGGAAATCGCAATGTAATGTCCAGAAAGTGTTTCTGTTGGTTGATGTTTAGAGGAAGTTATAGAGCTTAACAAAAACAATTACACTAATAAACAATTTAATAAAATTTATAGGAGGTAAAATAATATTATTTAGTGTTGATTTGTTACACTATAAAATATTCAGTTTATTTGATACTGGTTTAATTCGATTTAACTAATTCAATTTGATATTATTATATTGGAAGTTCAATTGAATAAGTGTATCAGAGGTATTTGTTTCTTTCAGGACAAAAATAGTTATACTAGAGCACTCTGTTAAGTGAAATTTAAAATTAATTTAGTAAGCGTCCGATGTTTGATATAGAACTACTTTATCTAACATTACAATAGTAATAACTAAAATATACAGTCTTTTGATTAATACAGACTTTGGATAGATTTGTGCAATATACTGTCATTCACAAATAAGTATAGTTAACGTATAGCAGAATGAAATAAAATAATCTTGAATAAACTTTTTTTTAGGAGTGAGAGAAAAATATGTTTAAGAACTACATATTCTACGCATATTGATAATTTATTAAAATAAAAACAAGTTAATTTCCTGGAAACTCTAAGAAATATATATCATATGAATATTTATTTCCTTTTCGCAATAAAAATCATTTACTCTCAACGATAAAAATTACACATTCTTATGCTACGCTAAAAGCACTTCGTCTTTACCTTAACAATATACGTTTGGGACAACCAGCTTCAAAATTTCATAATTTTTGTCGTTACTCAGAATTGGAAAAAAAATTGACGATCGCAAATGTGTTAAATGACACCTATTTCCAAAATTTAAAAATTTAACAAAGTTAAAAAAAGGCATGTTACACGAAACGTGTTTATGACAAATCAGTGAAATATTTATAAATCATTTAACACAGTGAAGACAAGATTCATTAGAGTTTGAATATCTTTGTTGGGCATATTCATAGTTCTACAAAAATCATAATTTTTAATTTAATAAATGTGATCCCTTTACTTAAAAAATAGCTTTCTTAGACTTGAAGAAGTGTCAAAATCTAATACAAAAACTTCTGGTCAAATTTTATCACTATTACAATGTTCGCCTTTTTATACTTTATAGACAAAAGTTTTTTAAAAGTAAGGTTTAAATAAAATATGTACTATAATGCATCATGAGTGGCTGGATGAACATTCCACTTTTCAAATCATAGGGGTGAAAATCCGGAGAAATATCTGTCTATTACTCAGTAGCAGGGGAACATTTTCCTTTCCCATGAAACGTAATTCAGTATATTTGAGGAGAAACGTAATGAATCTCTATAATTCAGTTGTGCATTGTTGTTTGTAGCAGGTGAAAAATGCGACAAATTTCTATTGGATCACATTCTTTTCGATTCTCTGATGATTTAGCTTTCTAATCGAGGAACATATGGAATCTGATACATTCTTCAGAGTTCCAACAGCATTGTGAATAAGAAAATAAAGCGATTTTAGTGAAATAATTTCAGGGAAATGCTTAGGAGGGCATGTTATATTTGTGCCTAGATTTAGGAACAAAATTGAACCCATAATGCTAAAAACAGAACTTCTGGTGATAATTTGGTGTTCTATGTAGTCAGAAATAAGGTTTCTGTTTGACTCCATCTTGTTCCATTAGCCCTTGTCGGTTTGTTTTTTGGAGTTTACAGTTCTGTGCTTAGCTTTTGGAATTGAGTGTGTATATATCTATTTTAAAACAAAAACTTAACATCTTTAAGATAACATATGGAATCTCATATATTCTTCAGGTTTCCGACAGCATCGTGAATAGAAAAATAGAGCGATTTCAGTAAAATAATTTCAGAGAAATGCTTACGAGTTCATGTTATACTTGTGTCTAGATTTAGGACCAAAATAGTACCTATAACGTCAAAAACAGAATTTCTGGTAACAATTTGGTGTAATATGAAGTCAGAAATAATGTTTTCGTTTGATTCCACTTTGCCCATGTCAGTTTGTTTTTTGGAGTTTACAGTTCTGTGCTTAGCTTTTGGAATTGAGTGTGTATATATCTAAAATAACAAAAACGTGAAATCTTTGAGGTAACATATTGAATCTGATACATTCTTCAGGGTTTCGATAGCATGGTGAATAGGAAAATAGAGCGATTTCAGTGAAATAATTTCAGGTTAAGGCTAAGAGTGCATGTTATATTTGTGTCTTTTATGAACAAAATAGTAACTATAATGCTAAAAACAGAACTTCTGGTGACAATTTGGTGTTCTATGTAGTCAGAAATAATGTTTCCATTTGACTCCATCTTGTTCCAATATTCCTTGTCGGTTTGTTTTTTGGAGTTTACAGTTCTGTGCTTAGCTTTTGGAATTGAGTGTGTATATATCTATTTTAAAACAAAAACATAACTCTTTAAGATAACATATGGAATCTGATACATTCTTCAGGTTTCCGACAGCGTCGTGAATAGGAAAATAGAGCGTTTTCAGTGAAATAATTTCAGAGAAATGCTTAAGAGTGCATGTTATATTTGTGTCCAGATTTAGGATCAAAATAGTACTTAAATGTCAAAAAAGAACTTGTCATGACAATTTGGTGTTATGGAGTCAGAAATACTGTTTCCGTTCGATTCCATTTTGTCCTTGTCTTTGTTTTTTGGAATATAAAGCTTTTGGAATTGAGCGTGTATATATCGTAAATAAAACAAAACGTAATATCTTTAAGATAAATTCAATCTGATCCATTGATGAGGGTTCCGAAAGCATGTGTGTAAAAATAGAGCAATTTCAGTAAAATAATTTCAGAGAAATCCTTACTAGTGCATGTTATATTTGTGGCTAGATTTAGGAACAAAATAGTACCTATAATACCAAAAAACAGAACTTTTGGTGACAATGGTTACCTATGGAGTCAGAAATAATGTTTCCGTTTGATTTCATTTTGCCCTTATCGGTGTATTTTTTGGAGTTTACAGTTCTGTGCTTAGCTTTTGGAATTGAGTAAGTATATATCGAAAATAAAACAAAAATGTTACATATTTAAGGTAACATATGGAATCTAATACATTCTTCAGGGTTCCAACAGCATTGTAAATAGGAAAATAGAGTGATTTCAAGTGAAATAATTTCAGAAACAGCTTATGAGTGCATGCTATGTTTGTGTCTAGATTTAGAAATAAAATAGTACCTATAATGCCAAAAACAAAACTTCTTGTGACAATTTGGTGTCCTATGGAATAAGAAATAATGTTTCCATTTCATTCCATGTTGCCCTTGTCGGTTTGTTTTTTGAGTTTACAGCTATGTGCTTAGCTTTTGGAATTGAAAGTGTATACATCAAAAATAAAATAAACACATAATATCTTTAAGATAACATATGGAATCTGATACATTCTTCAGGGTTCCTACAGCATCGGTAGGTCAGGGTGCAGCATCGGTAATAGGAAAATAGAGCGATTTCAGTGAAATAATTTCAGATAAAGGCTTAAGAGTGCATATTTGGGTCCAGATTTAGGAGCAAAAGAGTACCTGTAATGCCATAATCAGAACTTCTGGTGACAATTTGGTGTACTATGGTGTCAGAAATAATGTTTCCGTTTGATTCCATTTTGCCCATGTCAGTTTGTTTTTTGGAGTTTACAGTTCTGTGCTTAGCTTTTGGAATTGAGTGTGTATTGTCATAACGTTCCATTTACTTTCCTTTAATTCTATAAAGTTTGCCTTAAAAATGCCCTGTTTGTATCTTTCCAACCAACTTCATAATTATTACGTTGGTGAGATGAAAAGTTACTTTTTTTTATCGCATAAGCCACTCAGGATTTTCAAACACACGTGTCCAAGATGACATCATACCAAGAGCATCACTTGGTGTTCTCCTTGGGAGGGCGCTTCAATAGTGTTATAAATCATCTCTTTTTATGGTGTGACTTATCCCTACTCCACACATTGGCGTGTTTTTCAGTACTGCGCTTGGCGATGTTCCACCTTTCACCAGGCGAAAGGAATTTTGGCGAGTTTTTCACACTTGCAGTCTTGATGCCTAGTAGCTAGGATGGAGGTAGAAGAAAACTTTTGATTCCATAAAAAGAAGAGGGACCCGGAGCTGCATCCTCTGTAGTTTTCCTTTCATAGTCACTATATATATAAAGTGACTTTTTTGTTTTCTCCTTTCCTTTTTTAATTTAATTTTTATAATTTTAAATGTTCAACTTGTTGTCAATTAATAAATTAATTTTCAATTTCCTTTTAACATCTTGTCACAATAAATTCAATTAATTCTGTAATGACTTCTCCTTCTTTTTCAAAACTTCTATTTCGTTTTTTTACTTTAAGGCTTAACACATAAATTGGAGAAAAGCCAAATTTAATTTAAACATTCAGAAAGAGGTTATGGTCATAACCTGTACTTCACTATACATCACCACATCATCAAGTTATATATTTTTTATTGTCTTTTCTATGGGTTTCTTTTCCAGGTACTAACCCGTTATGTTTTGCGCCAAGCATACCCCCCCTATGTATATATCTAAAATAATACAAAAAAGTAATATTTTTAAGATAACAAAACTAAGATTGGAGAAAAAAAGTGGTTTTGAAATATTGAATGTATATATTTATTGAATTTCATCGTTCAATATTTACATTGTTCTATTTGCTTCTAGGAGTATTATAACAAAATAGTGAAAGCATAAAATAACTTTAAAGTAAGAAAATCAAATAGCAAATAGAAGTTAATTTGATGTAAAGATCTTCTTTTTCCTTAATTCTTGAATATTCAGCTTACAGTAAGCGTGACAGGATACATTATATGGTACCGCGCTTTCGTTGCGACATTCGTTATTTGATCACATTACCTATGTTATTAAATCCTGAGGAACACGGATATATGCACTCTCAGGAAGAAAAGAAAAGCAAAAATGAGGCAGAAAGAGAGAAGAATCTGGTCAACCAAAAGAGTGTTCTAGTTTCCTCCAGATAGGAAAGAATCAACGAGAATCAAGTTATGGAGTCATTACGGGTGAAATTATGCTGTGAAGAAAGTAAAATTACATCCAGGAGGAAAGAAAAATATTTTCTTACGTCTAGAAAATAAGATGGGAGCTCATTATCAGATTTGTGGTAAGGTAGTTAGAAGGCAGGAACACTGATTTTGATATCATGTGTGCAAAAATAAATTGAAGAAATACATATATATTTATTCACTTTTATACTTATACATTTATGTACACAAATTTATATACATGTACACACATACTTAGGTCTGAAGACACACAAAATGCAATCGAAGATGTCAAAACTGAAATGAAAAATTGAATGTTATCAGTCAGTTGGTAAAAAATACCCCTTTGCTTATAATCTATCAATACTTTTAGGATTCTCCAAATAAATTTTTGTTTTATCGTCTTTACCTACTGAAAAGGTAATCTAATTTAGCACCAAAAACATAAAAGTGATCGTATTCTGTATTAAAAGCACATATTGCCTTATTCTTGAATATAAACTCTTTGCTTCTTTAGCAGTTTAAAGCTTAGGATACTGAATACAGGAATACGGGGGACTAAATACATTTTATGGCATAAGGTTGTTCTGTGTACTAGTAGGATTGAGAAATGTTGTAAATCTTTCATCTCAATATATAAAAAATATTATATCGCGATTTAACGATATATCGATATAAGTAATTACATTTTGATAATTACTTAACCTTGTTATGATCTTTATCAATGTATATCATTCTACAATAAGTTTATAGTAAAGATATTTAAAAAATAATTTAAGATGGTATTTTGTTATTAGTAATACTTCAACAGAAATTAATAGTCTTTAAAAAATGTAAATTTATTCAAAGCGAAGTGTTACGAAGAAACAATCAAATACAAACAAGTCAAACAATTGAATTTTATGGTATGAAAATCTAAGTAATAATGTAGTAGTAAATATTTGAACATATTTTTTATGTTGTCAGACAATTACACGTAACTCTGCATTTGGGCAGTAATGAAGCACTGTGTTTAAAATTTAGGTTCAAATAAAATATTATGTCTTACTGATAAGATTTTATATAATTCTGCATTCCTCAGAAGCTGGAAAATGATTTCACGATGCAGATATAATGGCGATCATTTATATCGCGCATGCGCTGTTATTCTCTCTCGCAATAACAGGAAATCGGAAAAGCGATGTTCATGTATTGCGCATGCACTATTGCATCTTCGCGAAGATGAGATAACGAGTTATAGATATTGACAAAGGTAGCATAGACTACGATTGCATATCGGGAACACTTATATCGCGCATGTATTCTTATCCTACACTGGGTAAAAATGTTGATTTGGAGAAGTTTAAATCGATTTGGTTATATCGGGGTTCATTTCACGACGTGGCCCATCGCCAAGCTTGAAAATTTGGAAATAAGTGATACTATGTATCGCATTAGATAATATTTCACAATATTTTGATTCATCTCCAAGTCATACTACCTACCTGCAAAATTTTGTTATTAGATATTATTACCAACGTTACTATATCTTTGGAATGCAGAACTTAACCCTTGGTATGAACACAACGAAAAAAACAGCAGAAATAGAAAATAAGTAGGCAACAAAAATAGTGTTATATTTTTCTCCAGACAGAAAGAAACGAACGAGAATAAGGTTATATAATCAGTAAATCTCCAGTTAGGTAGCAAGAAAGTAAAATATAGTTATGGGAAAAAAATGTTATTTTTCCCCAGTGACCATAAAATAGGAGTTCATTTTCATAGTCATCATAGTGGTTAGGTAGTTAGAGGTTGGTTAATCTGATTACAAGAATTAGAGATCTCAGTTTTTTTACAAATATAAAAATAATATTCATAAAAAGAAGAATTTCTGTTTTCCCAGGGGTAAAATTAGCTTCAATGTGTTTCTAATTCTTACAGTTGTTCTCACGGGAGTTTGAATTCTCTGCACTTTCGGGATTTTGTGATTGATACAACGAAACTAAGTAAGTTTTTTGAAGTTAGACCCGTATTAATGATCAAGAAATTTGTTATTCCAAATAGAACGAAATGTTTTATTTTATATTGAATGGAAAATAGTTGGTTATAATGAAAACTTTCATACCGCAAGGCATTATGTACCCTTAATTTACATCTTTAATTAATTCCTAAAATGAACTATTCGCTAGATCTTTTAATTTTAGGAAAAAGAGATAATAGTTTTACATCGTAATATCGAAGAAAAACCATCATGCAACACATAGAAAAGTTGGTCAAAGTGCTCTTTGCTTTTAACTTGTTGATACGTGCCGGGTGGTCTAAAATAAACTTATATAAACCCTATATATGATTTCCTATTAGACGAAATACTCAACCAATCAAAATGAAAGTTTAGATATAATTATTTGAATGTATGGGGTCCAGATCGGGATGATTTAAAACAATAAAACTCTCACAATTACTGTTACAGTGACAAAATTTCGAAATTTTTGAATGGCAACATTCACTTTTTTCATGTGGAAATGGATCAGAGCATGGAAAAACCATAAATAGCGTTGGAACGAGACATGTATGGCTTAAATTGCTGGCGAAAACAATAGCAAAAAAGAACAATTCACCTCGTTGTTTCAACCAAACTGTCATCTTCGTTCGAAACGAGAAGGATTAGTAAGAACATGAAGAAATAATCTACCCAAACTGCTTATACCACAAGCAGTTTTTTGCAAAAGTGTTGTGATTGGT
>CM063501.1:81167964-81170464 GCA_032207245.1 Pardosa pseudoannulata | reverse complement strand
TTTATTCAAGCGGTCGAACAATTGATGACGACTCAAAACCGAAGTGGAAATCAGTCTTCCCGCCGTTTCAATAACAAGACCAATATATTACAGTGGGTTTTGTTCTTCCCCACGTGTATTTTGTAAGATCGTGTAGCTGGAAAGTAATCTTCCCACGGCCCACGAAAGGGTTAACAGCTAACCGTGATTAATCTTTGTTTAAACGGAGAATTGCGTCCCATCATTGGTTGGCACCATGGGTTAATCTCGGTTAGCTATTAAACGACTCTGGTGAGGCTGGCCCCTAATCAGTTGAGGCATTACGTTAGAAACCTGATTAATTTTGTACGTTTGACACGCTAGTGTATAAAATTAAAGCATAATTACTCACATTAAGTCCATACATAAGCTATGTTATGTAAACTATGTTGGAATTTAAAAGCATAAGAAAAGAAACAAAATTTGTAATATAAAAAATTCAAAACTAAAAATACATTTTAAATGTTAAGTTATTATACATAAGTATCTATATAGTGTTGCAAGAAATTTCTTGAAGCTATTATGAATATTTTATTACATATCGTACACAGAAACTAATATAACATGAATTCAATGAAAAGCATTTTAAAGTTTAAATTATTACTTAAAGGCATATATGATCCAAAAAAATTGCCGTTCAATTTTACATATGACTGAAGTAATCCAATCCAAATATATAGAAATGTTTGAAGTTTAAGTTATAAAAAAATTAAAAGTCGAAACTATCTAAAAAATTAAAAGTACTGCTCGATGATAACGTCTTAATTTCCTCAAGTTCCAAAAGCTATGTCTTTTGAAGCATAATAAAATTATGGTTGCACTATCAGTAATTGAAGACTGAAATATGAAATAGGTAAGTAACGAGGATTTTAAGAATTGAAAATTCTCCACTTTAATATTAATGGCAAGTACAAAACAAAATGTTTGTCTAGCTCCGTCGTCTAGCCTTCCAGCAATTTAACGTTCGTAAGAAATTCCTTTTAATTTCGATATCATTTCGAGGAAAGAGCTAATATTTTACTGGAATTTTTGAGATTATTTATTGAATAATGTTACTTATTTCTGAAACATACGAGAAAGAAGATAATGCGGTATGAAGATCTCATCAGCTTATTATCTTTATTATTGTTAGTAGTATCTGTTTATAAGGAAACAAAAACGGTTTTTTTAACTTTAAAAACTTGTAAATATTTTATTGCGGTATGTTAAGATTGTTTTTAAATTTTGTATTATATTCATTTTCGCTATTTTATTTACTTCTATACAATGTTGTAAATTATATTTGTAAAGAACTTCGCAGCGATTATTTAACTCGTTATGGAGTCATGCCACAGAAATCGATTATGAATTCAAATTTATCCTGTTTTGGGTAGATACGCTTAAGTTCAATTTTTTAATGTTTGTATCAATTTTTGCATAGTTTGTACGATTTGTATTTGTTTAAATGATAGTTCATGCTAGCATATAGCCCGTCATATGACGGGATCAGTAAAGTTTTTGATTTTACAGAATTGTAAAGTTTCCTAAGAGGCAGGTAAAAAAATGGTTTCTTTTTTAGCTGAGAATTATCTTGCAACAAAAAATCGATGATCAAATTTAAAATTACCACACATGTACCTAATCTATTATTTAAGCCAAATATAAAAGAATCATCATGCATTTAAATTTATCTTTCTTTGAGGTAGATACATTTAAGTAGAATTTTTTAATGTTTGTATCCATCTTTGTATAGCTTGTAGGCTCTGTATTTGTTCAAATGTTATTTCATACTAGCATATATCCCGTCATTTGTCGGGATAAGTAAAGTTTTTGATTTTCCAGAATTGTAAAGTACCTTATGAAGCAGGTAAAAAAATGGTTTGTTTCCTGGATGAGAATTATCTTGCAACAAAAAAATAATCAATGATTAAATTTAAAATTATCACATATGCACCTAATCTATTATTTAAGCCAAATATTAAAGAAAATTATTTACGTAATATCTAAGTTCAGTGATATAAAGATGAAAATAATTCAGACGATATTTAAATAATTTAAAACAAGAAATGATTAAATGAGGTGGTTAAAGGAAAGACTTCATAATTCTAAAAAAAATGTTATTTTTACTTATTTATTATGTGTAAATCACTTGCTGTTAACCAAGGAAAATAGGGCTTGAAATAATGGCATTAAATTCTGGAAAAGGAGTAGATTTCGAACGTTTTAAAGACTACAGTATTTTTCGCTGTGATATGAAGCATATTTATACCAATTTATTTTTGAATCGGATCAATAGTAGTTTAGGAGAAGATAAAATTTACTCTCTTTGAATTTTTTAAACTTAACTCATCAAGAATCCAACTTCTGGAGTGGCAAGACAAGCCTATGGGTATTCTGCTTGGTCCCTGCTTCAAAATTGCTAGGGCCCATTTGAACATAGTAGTTCTTTCACCTTACTAGTGCTCATTGAAACGAAAAGCGCACTTCTTTGCCTTAATATGAA
>CM063501.1:81147964-81160464 GCA_032207245.1 Pardosa pseudoannulata | reverse complement strand
TACGGTCTTCTTTTTACAACACGGGGGCTAATGAGACCGGGACCTACAGATTAACGCACGCCGATTCCGAACTTCTACTAACATCCATGCCGTTGTGGGATTCGAACACACGAACTCCAGTACCGGAGGCCAGCACCCTAACCAATCGGCCATTGTTCGGCCATATAGTACAAGACCGGTTTGAACTAGAAGAAACTTCAAACGTATCCCAACCAATAGAAAGGCCCGTTGGTTTGGCGGGATTCTGATCATCCGTTCTGAAAAGGACCCCTGTTTTTTCTCTGGTGGCAGTCTGATTTTTTTAGACGACAAGGTTGTTCCTAGAGGAGAGAAGAGGGTGAACGCTGCTGGAATCCGTTGTTTGAGGAATAGACATTGTTTGGAGCGACACGAGGTAGAGGGAAATCAATGCCATTTGCTTTTTCTTTGGGCCGACGCCGAGTCGAGAGGAGTCATCGATATCTACAAATGATAAGTTGTATTCCAGTTGTATTCCTTAAGCATTTAATTTTATAAAATTATTTAATCAAGACATATTTGTCCATGTGTTTTTTAATGAGTTTTAAATTCTTCTTTCTCAAACACTAGGCCAATGTAACATTATTTATACACAGATATAAACTGAAGTTTAAATAAATTTAATCACAATATTGTGTACGATTTAATAGCCCTACAAGTAAGTCATGTAACGCCCACATCATTTTTTTCTTGTATAAGAAATTGATGAATGCCTATGATACATTGTGTAGAATTAGAACGTAATCTAGAGGAGAACACAGAAAGATAAATAGCCGTCAATGTATGTTTTCTTTTTTACAACCCAAAAAGAAAAGAACAAATATTTAATTATGAAGCCATTATAGCCGTATCATCCTAAAATATTGAAGCACAAAAATTACATCATGAAAAAACTCAATGTATGGCAAAGTATGAATAGAAACTTTTCCCCTGCAAATATCTGCTTCTATTCATGGAATAGGATATGTTGGTTTCGCTGCAAAAATTCTACGAATGCCGGGTAAAATAAAGTTTAGTTGATTTATTACTGGAGTATTTCTTTGGATGTTACAGCTATGGATCTATTCTATGCTGTTTTTCTAAGCCCAGTGAAAGAATTTGCAATGGGATAGGTAAGATTGAATTCGTTTTCATTTCGGCATATAATATTAGTATATTAATTAATATCTGAACAAATTAGAAATGGAAGATATTACGCATATCTCAGTTAAAATATTTATTTAACGATCATTTTTATAGGGAGAAAATAACGTCAAATCTAAAGGAATTACTTATTAAAAGAGAGATTTTATAGTACAGTTAAAATATAGAGGATGATATATTCATCATTATTTCAAATCACCATTAGATATGATATGTAAATAACAGACACGAATAAAAGTGAAAAGAAACTATAGCGATAAAAACTAATTTAGTAAATTAAGAATTTTAAATATATAAAATAAAGAATAGCTAATGGGGAATAGCTAATAATATATAAAATAAAGGCTGATACTTTTAAATTAATAATAAAAAATATTGCACAGTTTTTCTAATTAATTCTGAGTTTATATTTCTTTGAGAAATGTCTGATTGAGATTTTCACAATTACAGAAGGCGAATAAATTATTGTGACACTGTAATTAAATGTTACGCATAGACATATATGTCTTCATTAAATAATTTTATACAATTAAATGCCTAAGGAATACAACAGGAATCAACTTATCATTTGTAGATATCGAATATTGTTCTCGAGTCGGGGTCAGCCCTA
This sequence comes from Pardosa pseudoannulata, assembly GCA_032207245.1. NCBI lineage: Eukaryota > Metazoa > Arthropoda > Arachnida > Araneae > Lycosidae > Pardosa > Pardosa pseudoannulata. The sequence goes on along the minus strand of CM063501.1, from coordinate 81,158,693 downwards.
AAAAATAATATGGTTATGATTTTCCTCTTTCTCGTGTCGCTCCAAAAAATGTCAATCCCGCAAGCAGCGGATACCAGCAGCGTTCACCCTCTTCTCTCCTCTGGTAACAACCTTGTCGCCTAAAAGAAATCAGACTGCTCAAGGAGAAAAAACAGGGTTCTATTTCAAGAACGGAATGATCAGAAAGCCACCAAACCAACGGGTATTTTTATTGGTTGGGAGAAGTTCGAAGTTTCTTCTAGTTCTAACCGGTCCTGTACTGTATGTCATTGACGATGGGTCCCGAGAAGGGGTAAAAAAGATGAACCGAATGTAACTTATTGTTACGGATGCAACTTAGGTTCAGGTATTTTCAAGTTCAAATTGTTTTTTTAAGTGAATAAACAGTGGTATAACTTGCCTTTTGCATTAAATTTTAAGTAAATCCCATTAATCATCTGAACTGGTGCTCGTTTGTAAAAACTGCTATTATATTGAAGTCAAATAGAATAATTTTATATAATTTTTTGCATGTTTTTCCTTTCTGAAATGATGAAAAAATAAAGAAAATATTGTTAATATACTCTCGTAAATATTAACTTTGGAAATACTATACCATTAAATTCTACAAATTCTGTTATTATAGTGTTGAGAAAATTTTAGACACATCTCCAAAAACATGTACAAACAGATAAAAGAACAGCTGTTCCAGATAAAAGAACAGCTGTATGAGTCATTTTGCATTCACCAAATCAGTTTTGTTTAAATATATCAATAATGAATATAGGATACTTTAAATATATAAATATATATGCATATATATGTATATATATATATATATATATATATATATATATATATATATATATATATATATTTAAATGTGTAACAGCCCCTAGGGGGCCAAGGCTTACGGTGCCAATTTCCGTTTGCGTGACCAAAGGACCTAGGGTGCGAAGTTCCGGTTAGGTGGTCAATCTTACGCGGAACCACACAGTGTTTAGTTCCCAAGCATGCTTGGTTCTCAATTTCTCTACCCACTGAAGGGATGAAAGGCTGAGCAAACCTTACCCAGCCCGGGGATCGACCCGCGGACCTGTGTCGTGGGAGTGTGAAGCGCTACCACAACGCCATTGGACTTATAATTGGACTTATAAATATATATATATATATATATATATATATGTATATATATGTATATATATATGTATATATATATGTATATATATATATATATATATATATATATATATATATATATATATATATATATATATATATATATATATATATATATATATATATACGTATATATATATGTATACATATATATATATATATACATACATATATATATATATATATATATATATATATATACATATATATATACACATATATATACATATATACATATACATTTATATATACACACATATATACATATACATACATATATATATATATATATATACACATATGTACACATATATACATATATATATATATATATATATATACACACATATATATATACATATACATATACATATATATATATATATACACATATATATGTATATATATGTATATATTAATTAATTAATTACTTTATTTATACATGTTTGTATGCATGAGGTTATTTTTATTCTATACGGTAATAGCGTATATGGAGTGGGGGAAGGAATACATGCTCACAATCTAAGGTTTTTTCTCATAAAGGGAATATTTCGGGACAACTCTCTTATTCTACAATTATAAATACCCTAAACTTTAATAAAAGGACACCATTTTCCCTTTTATGCTTAAAATTTCCCCAGCCTCAATGTTTATTCGGGATGAGAAGGTGATGCATCTATGCAGAAGAGGTTATGTCACGTACTGTACCGGAGAAAAATCAGGTGTTTCTTTCATAGAACAAGCCTAATTATCTGTAAAATTTGTAAAAAATAAAATAACAAAATCTTGATAGAGTATGTTTTTAGTTTGTGTATTAGATATATAGCAAACACAATTTTGAAAATTTCGAATATAAGGTTTGTATTTAATGTACAAAGGGTCAAGGATATGAGAGTACTTCTGACATGTTAAAAGCATTAAAAGCAGTACAAGCAAAAATCCCAAACTTTTTATATGTTCTTTACATTTCTCTTTCTTGTCCACTTATCTATTTTAGACACATTTTCATTTCTATTTACTGTTACATTTTCAACATTCATTTAAGCTGTGACCTTATTTTCAATAACTAAACAAAAAACTATTAAATGTTATATCAAATGTTAGATTCTACTGATTACGGTAAGTAGATTGTTTGATTTCAGGCTATCTTTTTTGAAAATTCTTAAATGATCTTACATTTGTACCGTTCCTTTAAAACGTTCTTTAAAACTGTGACCGATTTTTCAGTCATTATAAAATTCTCTCAAATTTTCAACTATACTCGATTTTATAGACTATGATAAGTTACGTTTTTTTATCTTATCGTGTCTTTTTTTAGTTTCATAAATGATATTTATTTTTGTAATATTTATAATTTTATAGATTGAAACACTATAACTTTAATTTAGTGATAACTGTAGATTAAATAAGTTGTTTTACTATTAAATAATTAAATTAAGTTATTCTTTTATTCTATACTAAAATATCATTTCTTGGCAATTACGTTGTACATCCTCTATAATTAATTTCTGTATATGCCACTGATATGCGTCCTCTTATAATTTTGCAACTTACCTTAGTTCACCTTTTCCCGCAATCACTACTGTCCTCTAACTACCTTAACACAAATCTGAAAATTAACTCTAATCTTATTCTCCAAGCTTAAGGGAATATTTTCCTCTCCCTAAATGCAATTTTACCTTCCTAAGGGCATAACGGGAGCCGTAATGACTCCATAACGTAATTCTCGTTCGTTCCTTCCTACCTGAAGAGAAATAGAACAATATTTCTTCTGTTGATCGCTTTCTCTCACATTTTATCTTTTTTTTTCCTCCTTAGCTTCAGTCCGAAGGCGTATTTCTGCGTGACCACGGAGTTAATAATACAAGTAATAAAAGATAATAACACACTTTTGCAGGTTCGCAGAAAAGCCCTACCATAAAATATATTTCGCCGCGTTTGAGTTAATCTGTTTAAAAGTGTCAACCATACATTCTGAAATCAAGGAAATGTGTATTTCTAACACAGAACGCAGAATCAGTTCCTATTTGTTGCTTTTGCTGTTAAGATTTTCGTTAATTTGGCTGGGTGGTTTGGAGTGATATGGCCTACTGCTATTATACTGAGTCTTACTGAGTCATTAGATTGAGTCTTACTAATTGGAATCGCTTCTAAATTCTTGCGAAGTTTGATACCATTAGAGGTTTGAACCCATGGACTAGGATATAGAAGCGAAATTGAGTTACCGATTTGACCATTGTTCGGCTAACCAATAAAGGATGGAAAGAAAGAAAATTTGACAATAAATATGTCCACCCAGAATTTTTCTTGTTCTGAATTTTATTATGGTATAGATAAAATACTAAAGGATTTTTAAGATAACTGTATATCTACTCAGAGGCACACTCACCCCCCACATATACTCAACATATCTGTACATGATATATATATATATATATATATATATATATATATATATATATATATATACATATATATATATATATACACATCTATACATATATACATATATATATATACATATATATATATATATATGTATATGTGTGTGTGTGTGTGTGTGTGTGTCAGGATTTAAATTGTAGATTAATTTTAAAAGATTTTAATTAGGGAATATTTACTGAGAATGACGCGGCGTGAGGAGTTAGCCACATAAATACGGCTCATGCACAGTGATCTGAGCAGAAAACAGTGTGCACATTCCACGGACAGAGCTATGGCTACCCGAAGCATCTAATCCTGCCTTTGTTAAAAGTTGGGTGCCAATGTGAGATTGAAGATGATTGTCGAGTAGTGTGGTTTGAGATTTCAATAAAGCTATGAAACTGATGTCAGGACTCTAGTGTCGTTTAGTGGAACGTGTCATATATATATATATATATATATATATATATATATATATATATATATATATATATCATATTCACATATAGATATGTATGTGTATACGTAATTGTAACAGTAAAATACATTCGCTGATTGAACGCTTGTTTTACCTATTCCCGTCAGCCATCGCCAAAGGCAAACAGACCAGGACTGGTCTGAACTAGAAAGAGACTTCGGACTTCTCCCAACCAATAGAAGGGTCCGTTGGTTTGGGGGATTCTGAGCCCCGCCGTTCTGGAGTGGATCCCTGCTTTTTCTCTGCGAGGCTGTCTGATTATTTTAGAGGACAAGGTTGTTACCAGAGGAGGGAAAAAAAGAACGCTGCTGGCATCATCTGCTTGTTGGATAAACCAATTTTTTGGAGCGACACGAAAAAGGGAAAGAACGTCGCCATATTTGCGAAACCGACGCCGAATCCAGAGGACTCATACATATCTAAAATTGATAAGTTGTATTCCAATTGTATTCCTTAGGCATTTAATTTTATAAAACTACTTAATCAAGACATATTTGTCCATATGTTATTTAATGAATTTAAATTTCTTCGTTCTCAAACACTAGGCCAACGTAACATTATTATTACAACCATAAATAAAAATTATTAAACATAAAGATTTTCAATATTTTCCTGACTCAAATTGTGTTTTACTAATCTCTTCTTTCCCAGCTATCTAACTAGAAGGACAATCAAATTCATGGTTAACTCTGATAGCATTCCTTTTTTACTTCTCAAAACTAAAGACTGGAGTCAATAGTTGTTGTCTAAATGGTAATCTGCGTAAATGGGATGATGTTTGTAACTATTTTTCAAGGACAAATATCATAAATAATGTACATGATTCATTAAGATTAATTTTCTTCAACTCTTCTCAAAAAACTTCATCAACTCTTCAACTCTCAAACTTCTCAAACTTCTTCAACAACTCTTCTTCAACTCTACTCAAAACGAGTGTAGCAAAATCATTAAGATTAATTTTCTTCAATTCTTCTCAAAAATAAATATTTATTTTGCTTCACTCGTTTTGTTTTGGAAATTGCCGTTTGGCTACATTCGATTGCATTCTTCTGGTTCAAAACGGATGAATCCAGACCTAATCCATTCACTTGATTCTACAATGACTGAATAACTTGCGTACTTTTAAAGAACTCCGGACTCAGACTGTACTTCTTTTAAACCCTTCATTTATTTTACATTTATGTAATGTAATAGAAAACATCTTCGAGTTTCGTCCCTCGAATTAAATAAGGGCAGTAAAATTTCCAGTACTGTGTGTATAAATCTTTAAAGATATGATATAGGAGAACTGTTTAATTAGTCGTTCAGTTAGTTCGAAGGGACTTCCATCAAACGCAATACATTTGCCTCAACGTTCTGTTCCTTTATTAAACACTCATAAAAGTTCGTTTCTATAGAGCTGTTTGAGAATAGTCCACACATTGTATATACATGACTTTCGAGTGGTTTTTTGATCTGAGAAAATTACCAAAAAACGCACATTGCGAGGATATAGTGACTATAAGGAGGGGGTCTAATCTCTACTTTGATCTTCTGTAAAATGTCCAGTACGTAACCCGCAATATATAAGGAACAGCAATAGTGAGATGTGAGATCAAAACTTTATAAATAATATACATTCCGACCTTTGTTTTTCCATAATACGTTTATTATGCAACTAGCGATATGTAGCTTTGCCCATGGACACTGAAGATTTTCTTTTATGTTCAAGTACTTTCCAGATTTTGATTGCCTTCATAAAACGTTTTATACCCATTACATTGCTTAATATTGGAAAGAATTACAATTCGTGTTGAAAGCACCTTATACTGCTGTCTTTGTATCTCATGCTACTTGGACAAACCAAGCCTGTAGGCTCTTGTATTAAGGCCAATGGGTGAGCCTTTCGTTTTAAGGAGCACAATTAAGGTGAAAGAATAATTTCGCTCTAGTAGGTTGTGGTAATTTTGAAGCAGAGACTAAGCAGAAGTCGCATAGACTTGGATTGCCACCCCCAGAGGTATTAATTGAGAACTTGGAGGACATTGTGATTAAGAACCTATTTTTACGTGCCCCAATGACCTTTAACGAATACGGCAGATCTTAAGTCGGCCCCGGTTCCGAAACCTCAACTTCTCAGTTACAAGATCGTTGCCTTTGCCGACGGAGCTATATTGATTCTCACTTTATACTGAATTAAATAATAGAATAGAAACTTCAAAGAAATTTGAAGATTTCTTTTTTTGGTTTTGGTTTTGGAGGGCTACGATCTACTTTTGCATCACGAGGGCTAATGAGACCGGGGCCTACTGCTTACAGCGCATTCCGAACGACTACGAACATCTATGCCATAGTCGGATTCTAACCCACGAACTTCGGTTCCGAAGGCCAGCACCCTAACCATTCGGCCATCGTTCGGCAAGAAATTTGAAGAGAATGAGGAAGAAAAAATCGATTTCCATTTCTAGACTGACTTTAAAATGTGTTGTTTCCAATTTTTTTAGCTTAAGGAATAATGTTAATTTTGCTTGTATAAATGCCATTGAATCTTTACTATAAAATTCAAAATAAGTGAAAATTATTTAATTATATTATTTTAGTACTTTTGACAGCTGGTTTGAATGCCTCTTCTTTATTTGATCATTAAATATTTTCTTAAAAATAAAAGACCTCATATTTGAGAGTTATTAAGTAAAATCATTCTTTTTGACTTTGTAAACATCTCTATAGAAGTTTACACCAAGCTGTATAACACGGTACATGCTGTAACAAAGGTTCAAAGGTTCTTATATAATACGGTTCAATCTGAAATGAGATAACTAATTTTAAATAAGAAATATTATTATAGCCCTTTAACGGAAAGTTTATGTAATTAGAATTTTAAAATATTGTTCCAAATCGTAGAGTGACGTAAGCAATGTTGTCATTAATTTAAAACACTGTAATAAAAACATTTCGAGAGTGTATAGATATGCTTTCATAACACATATAGAAAAGACCTACAGGCTGAATCAGTAACTGTTAAATTATGAAATATTTACAACTGCGTGAGAAGGTGTTTGGAATAATTTTAGCGTAAGCCGCTTTAATTCTGGAAGCTTTCTCAGAATGATTTCATTTGAATATTTAATAAGTGCGTTTGGAAACCTGTAACCTTTTGCGGATTTATTTCGTGATAAATAACAAGTTTATACAAAGATACATTAAAATATTCATTTTAGTTTAAAACACATTGTGTTATAACTTAAAATAAAATGTGGAAGTGCATACGAGAGAAAGTTAATTTGTTTAATTAGTAATTATGCTATGTTTGGGAGTTAAGTAAAAGGATATTTACGAAAGTTAAGTTAATAATTTAAAATGATTTTAAAGGTAAATGAAGGTTATTTTATTGCATATAACACACAAAGACACTTATAAATATGTAATGTATAGTATGTGGGGAGAACGTAAGTTGTGTCCTAACAACTTGTAAAACCGTGTCACGCTTCCTTTCAGAGGTTCAAGACCATATTCAAAAGGGAATTCGGTGTCTTCAATTTGACAGAAAATGACAGAATTATCGAATTTCAGATTTTTATTCTAAATTATTCCTTAATATTCATTGTATCAAGTTTCATATTGACCCATAACTGCTCTTCCTACTTTCATCAAAAGTTTGAAAAATTATGAACAAGTTCTTATTGTTTTTCTTAGACTCTGTTGATTATAGTAAAAAATATTCTTAAATACTTTCAGATCGAGTCAGCTGAAGTTCTCGTATTTACCACCGACTTTCTCATCGAAAGCTAAATATAGAAGAAAATTGCATCAAGTGGATCAATCAGCGCTAGACAAACTTCTGGCACTGATCGAGATGAACAAGCTAGCACTCTCAAAACGTAAGACTGTTCAGGTCACATTCCTTCTAGTAAGCTCGAAACTTAAGCGTTTTCCTACAATAAATCTTTTTTGACACTATAAAAACGTACTTTACTTATTTAGATCTTAAAATTTCCTATAATTTGTCCTGGTGTACCCAATTTCATTTACTAGGCGAAATAACTCTTAGGAGAAATAAAAGGAAAAATTAATGTATACAATCAATTTTTCCTGTGGGTTTCAGGTTGCATCTGGGGTATCAGGAGTGACTTGCTGAAAACTTAATATCTTGACATCACAGTTAAAGTCATCTCATACGTCTTTGATTTAGCTAAATGCTTCAAGAGTTTTCGGTCTCATTGAGAGAAATTTTGAAAACCTTGGGTTCTGAGAATCTTTTTGGTCACTACAAAAATGTACTTTACTTATTTAGATCTTAAAATTTCCTGCAATGTATCCTTGTTGACCCATATCCCTTTACTATTAGAAAATAATTCTTTGTATACATTAATTTTTCCTGTGGGTTTCAGGTTGCATCTGGGGTATCAGGAGTGATTTGCTGAAAATTTAATATGTTGACATCACAGAAAAAGTCCTCTCATACTCTTTTGATTTAGCTAAATGGTTCCAGAGTTTTCGGTCTCATTGACAAATTTTCAAAACTTTGGATTCTGAGAATCTTTTTGGCCACTACAAAAATGTACTTTACTTATTTAAATCTTAAAATTTCCTACAATGTGTCCTTGTTGACCCATATCCTTTTACTAGGAGAAAAAAATTCTTTGTATACATTAATTTTACCTGTGGGTTTCAGGTTGCATGTGTGGTATCAGTGACTTTGCTGAAACGAAATATTTTGGCATAACAGACAAAGTCATCTCATATGCTTTTGATTTAACTAAATGATTCCAGAGTTTTCTGTCTCATTGAGAGAAATTTTGAAAAATTTGGAATCTCAGATCATTATATATACGGATAATTTTAATTAAATGAAGGGGTTTTATGATGTTTTTGTAATTTAATGTACATTTCTACTAGTCTTGTTAACTTTCCCCACCAAATTCATTCCATATCCTACAATTTGCTCATTAATGATGGACACATGATACCATCCTTCCTAAATCAGCGTAATTCTGTAACCATGATTATTTGTTCTTTCACGGCAGTTGGTCTCATGTTAGAAAGGCTAATTTTCTTTTCTCTCCCCAAAAAAATATGCTGTTTCAATGTGTGTTATGGAAGAACTATTTCGGGTTTGAAAAAGCAAAAGGTCTCATATCATCAGGAACCTATATATAAATATAAATTGTTTTATTAATTTTCTTTTACATTACATTTTTCCATAGACGTTAAGCAAAATTTAGCAAGATTTTTTTTGTAACGATTGTAACCCTTTTGTAACGATTGTGTTGGAGATTCAAAGCCAACTACAATACGTTACGTGGAGTTTTACAAAAATCAAGTTTATATAAAACTTTTCTAGGGTGAATCACATGCGGTAGATATTTTAAGACTAAGGATGATAAAATACGCAAAAGTAACTAGAATACGTTACATGGAGTGTTACACAAATCAAGTTTATATAAAACTTTTCTAGGATGTATCACTTGCTGTAGACATTTTAAGACTAAGGATGATAAAATGAGCAATAGTAACTAGAATAAGTTACATAAATCAAGTTTATATAAAACTTTTCTAGGATGTATCACATGCGGTAGATATTAAGACTAAGGATGATAAAATGAGCAATAGTAACTAGAATAAGTTACATAAATCAAGTTTATATAAACATCCAGATGTATTCCCGATGTTTAAACTAAAGTAAATTTAATAGCCATCAAACGCGTGCGTAAAAATCAAGATCTATGACAGAAATTTATGCCAGCTGGACAACTCGATTCGTGCCAGTATCGATAGCAGTGGTCCGAAATTCAAACTCTAATTTCTGTACAAGGTTCGGTCGGTGATCTTATGCACAAAGCATTTATTTAAATTCATCTTCTCTTTCAATGTATGAGCGAAACTGACAAAACACAAAATTCAAATTAGGACAGCACTGACATTACTGCACGTTTCACGACGACAACTATGAATTCTTTACAACATCGTCATCAATGAGACTTGGATATCGATTTACCCTGGAAACTAAGCTGCAATCAATGATTGGCATCAGTGGATCTTCGATCAAATTCAAACAGAGCTTTTGTACATAAGGGATGAGCAAACGTTTTCTAGGAATGCTGTTATTCACGTAGAGTTCTACGACAGAGGTATCCTATAATACAAGTGTCTCAGTTCTGATGGTGACTATGTTGAAAAATAGATGAAACATTGCTGTACTTGTTACCAATGAATATGTCAGTGAAAGTGTGAGTTCTTTTTTTCTTTTAAATAGGGAAAGTTACTTTCTGGATGCACCTCGTTAAAGTTTCCTAGGATGTATCACATGCGGTAGATATTAAGACTAAGGATGATAAAATGAGCAATAGTAACTAGAATAAGTTACATAAATCAAGTTTATATAAAACTTTTCTAGGATGTATCACATGCGGTAGATATTAAGACTAAGGATGATAAAATGCGCAATAGTAATTAGAATAAGTTACATAGAGTGTTACACAAATCAAGTTTATATAAAACTTTTCTAGGATGTATCATATGTGGTAGATGTTTTGAAGATTAAGGATGATAAAATGCGCAATAGTAATTAGGATACGTTACATGGAGTGTTACACAAATCAAGTTTATATAAAACTTTTCTAGGATGTATCACATGCGGTAGATATTAAGACTAAGGATGATAAAATGAGCAATAGTAACTAGAATAAG
>CM063501.1:81135464-81142964 GCA_032207245.1 Pardosa pseudoannulata | reverse complement strand
TCAGAAAGACTTGATATTTGAATTAGGTAAATATGAAACATTGGTCTTTGGAAAAAGAGTTTAATTTTTTTTAAACCTCAGTGCTATAAAGTTCAATATTTGACATATGATAATTCAGATATATATCAGTTATGTGAATTTAAAAGATATGTAATTTACATATTGAACCAAAAATATGGATACTTTATGTCGAGGAAAAAAAGCAAGATACGTTTTCTTAAAAAAAAATGAAAGATTTCAAGATTTCTTATTGTATAATTATTTTATTTCATTAAAAACCTAATTTTTGTGTTCATCTTTATACTAAAACTTAAAATTCACATTTTCCAGTTTGATATTTTTAGTATTCTATTAGTGTTTGAAGTTGAAGCCGAATCGGCACCTTCCGTAACTTCCGGTGAATCCCGGCAATGTGTTTATTAGTTTGTTTTTAAGTTAACTGAGGCAGGAGATTTTACAGCAATCTTAATCGCCATTTTGAGCATTTTCGTTAAGGAAGCAAGACCAAACATCTCACTATATGTTTGGTCTTGACGTCTGCACGAAAAACGCAAAAGTGACTTCAACTTTCACTCGGTAGATACGGTCTGTGTAAATTTGTGATTGGCTGAGTGGGAGAGGAAGCCTCATGATTATGTTAAACTGTATGGGATGCCTGCTGCTGAGGACTTGTGGATTGATTTTTGTACTTGTGCATTGTTCCGGCAAGTAGGCGGACATCGTATAAGGTTGATTTATAATAATCCTTTTATAATTTAGATGTTAAGAAAGAGTTGTTAATTAGAAACATGAAGATTTATTATTGTTCGTAAAGCAGATGTGTGGGTTACAACCATAGTGGACATCGACAACCATACATATGTAGACAACATTCGTTTATACAAAGAACCACAAACTAAACGATTACAATTCTTTCATCGATATACAAAATGAACCTTACATTCGGCCCCACTCAATATAAAATTTAGACGGACAGAAGAAATTTTAAATTGAAGAGTAAAAAAAAGAAACGAAGCTTTTGATGAAATCATAGTTTAAGTCTCTGGGGAACACAGACCAGTTAATATCTTTTTGATGACGGCTCAGTGGCCCTTATTCTCTTCGTCTGTGCTGTTTTCCTAGATGGTTGCTGAATTTCGTTTAAAATAAGGGCAAAAATGTTGTATGTGGACAACCTTGATAAATTTGTTCTGCTGTGTTGTAGACTTGATCTCGTAGCACATATAAGGTTGATTTATCATCAACCTTTTAAAATTTAGATGTTAAGAAAGAGTTGTTAATTATAAACATAAAGATTTATTATTGTTCTTAAAGCAGCTGCATAGGTTACAACCATGGGGGACATCGACAACCATACATATGTTGTCAACATTCGTTTTTGCAAGTTAATATATACTAAACGATTACAATTCTTTCATCGATATACAAAGTGAACCTTACATTCGGCTCCGCTGAATGTAAAATTTAGACAGACAGAAGAAATTTTAAATTGAAGCGTAAAAAAAAGAAACAATTTTTTTGATGAAACCATGGTTCAAGTCTCTGGGGAAAACAGACCAGTTAATATCTTTTTGATGACGGCTCAGTGTCTCTCATTCTCTTCGTCTGTGCTGTTTTCCTCGATCGTTGGTGAATTTCGTTTAAAGTAAGGTCAAAAATGTTGTATGTGGACAACCTTGATAAATTTGTTCTGCTGTGTTGTAGACTTGATCTCGTAGCACATATAAGGTTGATTTATCATCAACCTTTTAAAATTTAGATGTTAAGAAAGAGTTGTTAATTATAAACATAACGATTTGTTATTGTTCTTAAAGCAGCTGCTTGTAGACTTGATCTCGTAGCACATATAAGGTTGATTTATCTTCAGCTTTTTAAAATTTAGATGTTAAGAAAGAGTTTTTAATTAGAAACTTAAATATTTAGTATTGTTGGTAAAGCAGCTGCGTAGGTTACAACCATGGCGGACATCGACAACCAAACATATGTAGCCAATATTCGTTTCACAAGTTAACAACGTTTCACAAGTCACAAGCCACATCAATTTCACAAGTTAACACAAACTAAACGATTACAATTCTTTCATCGATATACAAAATGAACCTTACATTCGGCCCCACTCAATATAAAATTTAGATAGACAGAAGAAATTTTAAATTGAAGCTTAAAAAGAAAGAAACAAAGTTTTTGAGGAAATCATAGTTCAAGTCTCTGGGGAACACAGACCAGTTAATATCTTTTTGATGACGGCTCAGTGTCTCTCATTCTCTTCGTCTGTCCTGTTTTCCTCGATATTTGGTGAATTTCGTTTAAAGTAAAATCGAAGATGTTGTAAGTGGACAACTTTGATAAATTTATTCTGCTGTGTTGTAGACTTGATCTCGTAGCACATATAAGGTTGATTTATCATCAGCCTTTTAAAATTTAGATGTTAAGAAAGAGTTGTTAATTATAAACATAAAGATTTATTATTGTTCGTAAAGCAGCTGCATATGTTACAACCATGGGGGACATCGACAACCATATATATGTTGCCAACATTCGTTTTCACAAGTTAACATATACTAAACGATTACAATTCTTCCATTGATATACAAAATTAACCTTACATTCGGGCAAACTCAATATAAAATTTAGACAGACAGAAGAAATTTTAAATTGAAGCGTAAAAAAAAAGAAACAAAGTTTTTGATGAAGTCACAGTTTAAGTCTCTGGGGAACACAGACCAGTTAATATCTTCTTGATGACGGCTCAGTGGCTCTCATTCTCTTCGTCTGTGCTGTTTTTCTAGATGGTTGGTGAATTTCGTTTAAAGTAAGGGCGAAGATGTTGTAAGTGGACAGCCTTGATAAATTTGTTCTGCTCTGTTGTAGACTTGATCTCGTAGTACATATAAGGTTGATGTATCATCAGCCTTTTAAAATTTAGATGTTAAGAAAGAGTTCTTAATTAGAAACATAAAGATTTAGTATTGTTGGCAAAGTAACTCCATAGGTTACAACCATGGTGGACATCGAAATCATACATATGTAGCCAACATTCGTTTTCACAAGTTAACATAAACTAAGCGATTACAATTCTTTCATCGATATACAAAGTGGACTTACAAGCGTATAATATGTTATTATTTTAATATTTAAAAATAAATTTTCTCTTTTTTGTTTTTTTAAATAGCTTGTCATTTTTATATGCAATATACAGAACTTCTGTTATTTTTCATCCACAGTTATAACTTTATAATAACTTTATTTATTGGGAATCACTATCAGAATCCTATTCTGCTCAGTACCAGTATTGAGTCATTCGTTTCAATACCGGCAACAATTAGTAATTTCAAATTGTTTCAAATTTATTTGAAGTCGCTTTTAAATGTTGGGATATTGTCTATTACTTATTTGTTGTAAAATAAGATATCTCTTTAAAACGCAAATATGTTTTGCCGTTAAAGCGGGTATAGTTTTTAAAACATAGAATACTTTTTAGTAAAATCAATGTATGGCTTTATATGTGGGATAAAAAAGAGGGAGACTTTGAGTTATTTTATCCTGTGTCTGAGAATCTCATACTAACACTAAAATATAGAACTTTGCTTATAAAACTTTTTGTTTCTAAGAACGTAGATAGTTCCTAGCTTCCTTTTCTTTCCGAAGATAAATGAGTCTAAAATGAGGCTCTCGTCCGAGATTACTTTAAATATGGTTCATATGATAATTAAAATATATATCAGTTAATAGGCAAAATAAAAGACAGGACTTGACTTTCGAATGACACCTTACATGTGGGATAACACAGCGGGACAGATGTAAATACCCTATTCCACACATGAAGCAAAGAATATAGACAGAGGAAGAAGGGAAGAGACATAGAGAGAATGTAAACACGGAAGAGAAAGAAATGATCTGAAACAGTCTTGACTGAAAAATTACTTTACAGGGTTCTCCCCATATTCAGTTTCTTCATTCTTCTTTTAAGTTGTGATTTGATTTTGTTTACTAAATTTTCAATTTTGTAGATTTCAGATATGGAGTTTTAAAAAGTCCATGTATATTATATAGTTGACGTATATGCTAATATTTACACAATGCTTTCGTATTATGTTCTAGATTTAATTTTCTGTAACTAAATTGATGTTGTTGAACATTAGTTCAATGTATCAAATTAGCTACAGAGACCAAGTCTGTATAATATTTTAGAGCAGATGGTAATTTGTAGTCACCTTCGCTGTGACGTCACTACGCCAAGACTTGGCCAATGACAATTAAGACAGTAACAGGAAGTCATCTAATAACAATCGATCCCACAGACAGTGACTCCTGTAAGAAGATTCCCTTTCCTTACAGAGCAAGATCATTCCGGTTTTAACTTTCTAGTGCGTCTTCCCCGGTTTGTCTGTAGGTCATCATGATTGTTACTTGAGGATCAGAATTTGCTCTGGGAAAGAATTTTGGTTTGGGGATCATCCCGAAATGTTGCTTAAAGTGGTTTTACCACCAAGTTAGCTGAAATGCAAACATGCTTTAAACATTACAGCCAAATCAGTTATTTTGATTTATGTTATTAATGTTAAAGTGTACACTGTTTGTTTGTGCAATTTTTCAAACTTTTTCTTTGAGAATAATAACTTTCATTTTCGTTGATTTCTTCAGTTATGTATATAACATGTTTTCCACCATTCTGACTTGGATTTTCTTAAATATTAACTTAAATATCCATTATGCTTACCTTTTTTACATCTATCTATTCAAGAATTTCCCAATAAATATCAATTAAGAGAAAGTTTAACTATTCTTTACATCATGAGTAAAATAGGCTTGAGATTTCACATAAAAATACTTTTTGGTATATATAGAGATTGTCAAATAAATTTCCCAAACCCACCAGTTCACTGAAAGACATACGGTCAAAATAATTATATAACATTTTTTCCTGAAGTGGTGAACGTTTGTAGTACAATGTAGCGAGCAAATTTGATGAATCTGAATCTTATATGTTTGGGGTACCATAGAAAAAAAGCTCCCATTTAAGAAAAATATAATTAATTGATACAAATTATATTCAATAACTTTATTTATAGAGAGAAGCGTCATCGTAGCCTTTGCAAGACGGTATGTCCGTACTCCAATTTTACCGACATTTAGTCTAAATTAGCATTTCCTTAACCTCACATCCCGTTTCAACATTGCATTTCTGCTATTTGTTGCAACTTTTGTAATCTTCTCTTAGCAGAATTTTATGAGAAGAAAATAATTTGCTAAGAACTCTCAAAACTTGAATTTGTAACCTTAAGTGGTGTCAGATTTTCTAAGGAAGTTTAGTAAAGGAAAATCTGAACAACAAGTTTCAAGTAATTAATAAGATTCAAAATTATGTGTGATATTTAAAACCTGTTTTAACTTTTGCAAAATTTAGTCCCCTAAATGTTTCCCGTAATTGCTTATAAGTAAATATATACAATAACTAATTCAGGAAAATTTCGAAAAAATGTGAATGTTATATTACATTTCACAATATAACTTAAATTCGAACATAAGACATAACTTGCAATTTATATTAAATTTTTTTCAAACCAAATTTTAATAGAATTAATTAATAACACATACATATCTTTGATATAAAAAATTCAAAAATTTGTATGAATTTCAAAGTAATTCGTATGAAATTGTGACTAATTAGTTATTAAAAATGACTTAAATGTTCAATTACTTTAAATCTTATTATTATATTTAATTATTAGTTAATACTATATATAATGATGTTATATAAACGCAGGGAAAACCGATTAAGCTTATATATTGATAAATATTTATAAATCTTGACATTATATGTTTTTATATCCTTCTATATTAAAAATGTACTATATTTTTATCATAATATTTAAGAGAAATTTTATATTTGTATAGGAGTTCAATGAGCTTTTAAGTATCTCTAAATTTTGTATAATCTTTAAGTACTTAACAACGCACTTTCAGCAGAAGATTCTATATTTTTAACATAATTTTTAAGAGAAATCCTTTTATAATTATATAGGAGTTCAATAAGACTTTAAGTATCTCAAACATTTGTATAACTTTTAAGTACTTAAATATACACTTTCAGCAGATACTAAGTCACCTTTAGAAGGTATTATACTTAATTATTAGTTAATACTATATTTAATGATGTTTTATAAACACAGTGACAAACGATGAAACTTATGTATTAATAAATATTTATAAATCTTGTCCTATTTTGAAATCCTTCTATATAAAAATGTTCTATATTTTTTTATAATCTTTAAGATAAACAGTTTTATAATTATATAGGAGTTCAATGAGATTATAAGTAACTCATGTACAATTTTTAAGTACTTAAAAACACACTTTCAGCAGATACTAAGTCACCTTTAAAAGGTATTATATTTAATTATTAGATAATACTATATTTAATGATGTTTTATAAACAGATGGGCAAATGATGAAGCTTACCTATTAATAAATATTTGTAAATCTTGTCATTATATATTTTTAAAACTTTCTATATTAAAAATATTCTATATTTTTATCATAATTTTTAAGAGAAACCCTTTTATAATTATATAGAAGTTCAATAAGACTTTAAGTATCTCAAACATTTGTATAACTTTTAAGTACTTAAAAACACTTTCAGCAGATACTAAATTACTTTTAGACGGTATTATATCTAATTATTAGTTAATACTATATATAATGATGTTATATAAACACAGTAAAAACCGATTAAGCTTATATATTGATAAATATTTATAAATCTTGTCATTATATATTTTTAAATCCTTCTATATTAAAAATATTCAATATTTTTATCTTAATATTTAAGAGAAAATAGTTTTATAATTATATAGGAGTTCAATGAGATTTTAAGTAACTCAAAATTTTGTATAATTTTTAAGTACTTAAAATCGCACTTTAGCTGATACTTAGTCACCTTTAGAAGGTATTATATTTAATTATTAGTTAATATTATATATAATGATGTTTTATAAACACAGGGACAAACGATGAAGCTTATCTATTAATAAATATTTATAAATCTTGTCATTATATATTTTTAAAACCATCTATATATAAAAAATGTTCTATATTTTTAATCATAATCTTTAAGAGAAACAGTTTTATAATTATATAGGTGTTCAATGAGATTTTAAGTATGTCAGAATTTTGTATAATTTTTAAGTACTTAAAAACGCACTTTCAGCAGATAAGAAGTCACCTTTAGAAGGTATTATATTTAATTATTAGTTAATACTATTTTATAATGGACAAATGATGAAGCTTATCTATTGATAAATATTTATAAATCTTGCCATTGTATATTTTAAAATCCTTCTATATATTAAAAATGTTCTATATTTTTATGATAATCTTTAAGAGAATTAGTAGTTCAATGAGATTTTAAGTATCTCAAACTATTGTATAATTTTTAGGTACTTAAAAATACACTTTCAGCATATACTAAGTCACCGTTAGAAGGTATTATATTTAATT
>CM063501.1:81120464-81127964 GCA_032207245.1 Pardosa pseudoannulata | reverse complement strand
GACACTTTCAAAAGACTTTTATCATCTTTCGCTCTTAATTCTTTGGAAGGTTTTGTTAAATTAGTTTTTTATTTCTTCGACAGATGACGTCTTCGTAATCCTCAACAGAAGCACGATGTTTTAACGAGATTGAATAAAATGAAATTTACTTCTGATCCAAGCTTAAGAACTGTTGTCTCTAGTGGATTTGTCAAGCGTTTAAACATGGTAAAGATGAAATCTCATTGTATTGAAAAATCATTTATTTTTTTAAAGCATAACCTTTAGAGATATTTCCCTGATGCTCATTGTTGTCCCATTACCTGTAAATGCTACGAAGTTCAAAACTTTTCTAATACCAGTATAGCTTTAGATTTTGAATTTCTTTTAGTGGTGTTTTCTACATAATAACATGTTTTATGGAAAATTTACGGTTCAGTTTTATTTCACAAGCAGGGTAGTCGAAAATTATTTGTCGCTCTTCATACTTGAAGAAATAAAGAACAATATGGTGTACTTATATGATATTTTCTTAAAAAGACAAATTATAAAATTTTAGATTTTAAAAGTTAAACATGAAATAAATTGCACATGATGCCCATTCGGGTCGCGTAAAATATCCAACCGATAATCAATATCCCACCAAATGTTTTGCAACATTTCAGAAGGTATTCCTACAATGTCTTGAACATGTGGACATGGCACTGCTTATCTAAATTATGATTGTATCCACCGGTACAGTTTGACCAGAACTTACAAATAATAATGAAGAAAATAAAATAAGAGACATATAGTAGTTCAAAACTGTAACTATGAGTTACGCTACTGGACAACGCCAGCGCGGGAGACTGACGGAAGGACAAAAGCGATGTCAGTGACCCCCCCTTCAACAAGATGGGTTACTAACGAGGGTCAATCGTCTTTGGCCCTATCAACCGTAGTCATCGGATTTGGTGCGGTAGATTTGCAGTCCTCTTCAGAGAAAAAGCAGGCCAAGACAGAGTGAACATGTAGCCCCATCAGAGGGAGTTGCTCCACCATTTACCTCTGAACAGATAGCATTATCAGAGGCAGGAAGTTGCTTCACCATTTTCATCAATATATGGAGACTCCACAATGATACTTAAATTGTTTTATTTGCTTCACCAGATAGAGTTCTTTATCAAAAATAAAACTGTAAATAAAGAGTCTGCAAAAGGGTAAGTCTTCGCTCGTTTGTATCTGGTGTCTTATTCTTTGTGTTATCTCAACAGGCCTGGTATAAGTTATTGGTACTTAATAAAAGCGTATATCACTAGGGTAGGGTCACCTGTCGAATGACACATGTCTATGGGAAAAAAAAGGAATAGATAGTGAGAGTGAGCGAATGAGAGAATGAGCAAAAGGGAGAATGAGAGAATGAGAGTGAGAGAATGAGAAGAGAAAAAAGAGAGGAGTTCAAACAAAACGACTGCAGGCAGAAAATAAAGAATAAGAATTGAGGAATTAGATAATGATTTGAGGTCTTTCCGACATAGAATTTCTCTGTATTGCTTATATAGCTATTTTTAAAGATATTTGCTAATATAAGGGGTTCATCATCATGAATCCTGCCCTTTTATATTTTTATACTGACATTGTATGTGATTTATATTAAATTGTTCACTTCAGATTATAAATGAAACACAAGACAAAGATAAATAATCAGTTATAAATGACGATAAACTAGTAAGCTCTTTGGGCTTAGGTGAGGTGATTTATTTACATTATTCCCGTTAGTTGAGAGACTGATGACTATAGTAATTCTTTGTTTTAGTTCATATATATGTTGTTCCTGTATAGTAGTCATTTGGAGACTGGTGCAAATAGTAAATATTTCTATAGCATAGTAGCCATTTGCAGACTGATGTAAATAGTACATATTCCTATAATGTAGTAACCATTTGAAGACTAATGTAAATAGCAAATATTCCTATAGTATAGTAACCGTTTTCCGACTGATGTAAATAGTAAATATTCTTATAGTATAGTAGCCATTTACTGACTGATGTAAATAGTAAATATTCCTATGGTATAGTAGCCATTTACTGATGATGTAAACAGTAAATATTCCTATGGTATAGTAGGCATTTGTAGACTGATGTAAGTAGTAAATATTCTTATGGTATAGTAGGCATTTGCAGGCTGATGTAAATAGTAAATATTCCTATAGTATAGTAACTATTTTCTAACTGATGTAAATAGTAAATATTCCTATAGTATAGTAGCCATTTGCAGACTGATGTAAGTAGATATTCCTTTCAAACGATGTTGCGATACCTACCAGCTTTTGTGGAAGTGATTTACTGTTTGAAATTTGTTCAGTAAAACTGTTTCAAATTAACTTTAAAAACTAAATAAACATGTAGGAATCTTATTCTATTCTTTTTTCAAATATGAAATTCACTGAATAATTTTTGATAACTCTGTTTTTTAAGAGAGACAAAACTTCCATTTACAGATTCTTAATTCCAATTGAGAATTTGCTTTTTTTTTTCTCACAAGGAAAACAAGTAAGGTTTTTATTCATCCAGTTGTTTTAGGTAAATTTCTTTCCATTCTCATCAAGAAGATTTCTACTTGGGAAATATGATAAGGACTTTCCACTCATTTTCCCATTGTTTTGGAGACAAACATACCAACGAAAGAATAAGAATGTTAGTATTAGCAAACTTTAAGGAGATGAAGACTTTCATGTGGAAAATTCTCAGATATAGAGGGGCTTTATATGATTTAAAATCCTATGTGAATGACAGTTCAAATCCGTGGATGAAGGTAGTTCTTTTTGAAAAGTGGAATTTAAAATTTGAGCAAGTGGAAAAGAAAAGTAGGGATGGAGATAGTCAGTTGTCCTTTTCATTCCTCCGTATGAAAACTGTAAACAAAGATAAATTCAGACCATACATTCTTGACATTAAGCAGCCTACATAGTAGATGTTTTTCCAGAAAAATCGAAAAATATAATTTTATGGTCGAGAAATTAGGACTGTTTCAAAATGATTTATATATGAAAATTATATGATCAATTCTCTATAACAAAATTTTTACACACCAAACATTTTTGAAGGATTTGAGTATTTGTTATATATAGACTAAATAGTAAATATTTGTATAGTATGGTAGTCATTTGCAGATTGATATATATAGTGTATATTTCTATAGTATAGTAGTCATTTGCAGACTGATGTAAATAGTAAACATTACTACAGTATGGTAGTCATTTGCATATTGATATATATAGTAAATATTTCTATATTACAGTAGTCATTTGTGGACTAATGTAAATAGTAAACATTTCTACAGTATGGTAAGTCATTTGCATATATATATATATATATATATTTCTATAGTATAATAGTCATTTCCAGACTGATGTAAATAGTAAACATTTCTACAGTATGGTAGTCATTTGCAGATTGATATATATATAGTAAATATTTTTATAGTATAGTAGTCATTTGCAAAATAAGTATAATGCATATATCGATAATTTATTCCAAATCTGAAAAGTTTCTCTTTATACAGTATTATATTGGTGTGGTATACATAATATTCATTGAAAATATTTCAATGCGCTTATTATTAATTTAACAATGTACATTTCAGCTCTTTGCATAACTTTACAAACATTATTTAATATAAAAGTATAAATACATATCTTTCAACTATCTTTCAAAATGCTACACATTTAATTTACGATTTTTTTTATTATTTATTTAAAATTAATAGAATTTCACTTTGTTAAGTATTGTTTATGTGTTAGGCATACAGACTGTTCATTGATAATGTTGCAATAAACTTAATGTTACTCAAATAATGATTGTTTCAAATGTCCACATAAAGCTCCATATAATTTAATCAATGTGGAAATATTATATATATATATATATATATATATATATATATATATATATATATATATATATATATATATATATATATATATGTAATTTCAAAATTATTGATAGGGGTAAATTATTGGTAGGCAATGGTACAAAAATGTGCGGAGCGCTAAGAGTTAATCAAAATATAAATAAATGTCTGCTAACTGTCTGTCAAAATAGTACGCATTTCATCAAAAATTCTTTGTAATCATTTATTCAAAATCGATAGTTTTCCTCGTTATACAATATTAAACTCTCTACAAACATTGAAACGTTAGCAGCTACAAATTTGTTTTATTTATTACGATCCTATAACGAAAATCTATGCATATTCAACACACGTAAAGCCCTCTTTCAACACGTTAATTTTATTTTTCACTCCAAACTTATTGACGGAAACTGATAGCATAATAATTCATCTGAATATCCATCAAAATAAATAATTTCGAGACTTTTGACGTTCTTTGAAATATATATTAAGTTATAAGCGCGCTTCAGAGATCAACATCATTTCGCCTTTAAAAATTACTTCACTGACGCGAATAATCTTAATTTAGAAACACTAATTACATTTAATGTAATTAACCTGCTTCCGATGTGTTTCTTTCTATTTCGATAAATTATTTGAAACTTCTTGAATAATTAACTCTACCTACTGATGAGTATTCAAAAATAATATAGGTAAAGCCGTTTCGGAAAAATAAATTTATCTTCTAGTTAATAGAACTAAATTTGCGTGTTCATTAAACACGTCAAATCTGAATTTTTAAAAAAATCATTTATTAAAATTTAAACACCAACATGAAAACTTTTTTTGAAATATCATAACCAAAATCAAATTGTGATTTTACGTGTCTTTTAAATTACTAATCTTTGATCTTCAATTTACAAATTTTCCCAAGAGATTTATGTTTTGAAAATTTTAGTAAAGGAATAATAGTTATTATGTTTTAAAAATGGATTATTTAAGGGATATTTTTATTATGAATATGATTTAATTACAAAATGGAAAAATATTAGTTTGATTATAAGTTTTTGTACAGTTTACGTAAATTTGGTTTAATTGGTTGTTTTTGTAAAGTATCACATACATAAGGTACTTTTCAAAGTAATTATGGCAATATAGTTTTATAAGAAAGAACATTGATGTCATTTTTAAGTAAAATTATATAGTAATATTGAAACATCAATTTATAACATAAAAAGTATGTTTAGTGCTTTTTCATGAGAGTTAAATGATAGACTGGTAGAAATAATTTAACTTTATTTTATAATTATTTTATTTTGAGTTAAGTAAATAATTATTCCATCTGTTTTTATTCACTTGGTATTAAGTGGAAGTATAATTGGTTCGGACGCAGTGTATCTTTACTAGATAACATACGGTGGATTGGAAAATAATATTTTTTATTGGCATTCATCTTCATGGCATGGCTTTCACTGAAAAGTATATATGTAGGACCTTTATTAGGTGAAGCAAATTCACAAACGAAACTCCTCGGCGCAATATCCCCTAGGGGGTCAGGGCCTACGGTGCCAATCTCCGTTTACCAAGGGACCTGGGGTTCAAAGCATATGTTCCGGTTAGGTGGTCAATTTTACGCGGAAACCCCAGTGTTTAGTTCCCAAGCAAGTTTGGTCCTCAGTTCATCTACCCACTGAAGGGATGAAAGGCTGAGTCAACCTTGCAGCGATTACCTTGGAGAATAATTAAAATATTTAAAATATTTTTTTTTATTAATTTTTTTGAATATTTTTTTATTTTTTTTTTTTATTTAATTTTTTATTTGTATATAAATATATACTTTTTATGAAAAATTATTTTTATTTGGTATTCTTTTATTTTTTAAAATTTTATAAGAAACAATTTCTTTTTTTAAATTTTTAAATATTCTCATAACATTTATATAGTTTAAAATCCCACTTTAATTTTATTTTAATTTGTTTAAATTAATTTTTTTAATTTTTTTTTAATTTATAAATTTATTTTTATTATGTTCATTGTAATGCGTTTAAGAATGAACCAATCTCGCGTCTGCAGACAAAATGCAATTTTTTTAAATCATAACTCTGCAATTCATTCCTATTCTATAAATGAACAAATATAGTTATTTCGAAATGCGAAAAATGAAGTATATAATGCAACTGAAATATATTTTTTTAATTTATAAAATATTTTCCCGTATTATTTCAAAAAGTTGTACTATAGTATTCAATACAAATTTACAAAATAAAAATTTTGTTATTTTTAGGGCATACAAAGTAAAAGATTATATCCTTTCAATGTCATATACCAACATTAAATCAAGGTTTGTAAAATTCCAATTACACCATAATTTATGTATTGTTATTAATATAAATGCATTTACAAAAAAGATTGGAAGCTGTTGATAAAATCTTTGGCAATTATAAGTGAAATATTCGTATGATATTTTGAATGCAGAAAGATACAAGAAGATGTACATGTTTTAAAGAAGCATCCTGAGTTGCTAACCACTAGGTCATGTCTGACTCAATTCCCAAACGTTGGTCTCCAAATGTTGGCTGCTATGTTTTGCAAGTTCCACCCATTTCACAAATTTTGATTAGAATACTTCTTGGTAAAACTACAAGAGGCACGTTGGACCAATAACTTTCAGAATGTACTACATATACTTCAGAAACTAAAAAGACGTTCGCTTTTCATAGTGTCAATAAAGCGAGCGCTGAGATAGAGAACCGCAGCTCTTTGCAATCCATATTGTGGTAGATATTGTTTCATTAGAGTGTAGGCCATACATTTGTAGGCCATAATTTAAACTAGCCACGGTAGCTCAGTGGGAAATGCAACGCTATCGTAACTGAGGATTTGAGGGTTAGGAGCCCTGGCCGGTCTATGGTCCGCCATACTCGTTGAAGGTGACTGGGACACATGAAATATGTGCATGGACACAATGTCCTCCAAGTTCTCAATGAATACCTCTGGGCATGGCAGGCCAAGCCTTCTGCTTGGCCCCTACTTCTAAATTATGAGGACCCACTAGAGCATAAGCCGTACTTTCACACTTGAGGTGCTGGTTAAAACAAAAGGGGCATCCCTTTGCCTTAATAAGAGCAGTATATGCGTCAATCGTTCTTTGTTGGACCACGTGGCATAAGACGACATCAACATCAAGCAAGGTACCTGCTCCCCACTGGCATTAAACTCATTACCTCACTTTGCTTTATTGTTGTATTATCAAAATCCGTATATTTATTTTAAATTCTCAAGTTCAGTACTTATTTAAATAAAAGTACAAATGAGTGAGTAAAAAGCTAAATACGAAAGGCGCAACCTTTGCCTTAATATGGGTAGTAAATGGTTTAATCAAGCTTGTGTTGACCAAGTGGAATAAGAAGCAATAACGGCATAAGGTGATCTGAAGTAGTTCAATTGGAAAAGGCAATGGGATCAAGGATTTTCGTAACTGAGAACTTTCGGGTTCAGAACCCGAGTTAGCCTAAGATCTGCCGTGTCCATTAAAGGTGACAGGGGTACGTAAACTATGTTCCTGGTCACAATATCCTACAAATTCTCAATTAATATCTCTGGGGATGGCAAGCCAAGTCTGTGGGTCTTCTGCTTGATCACTGTTTCAAA
>CM063501.1:81097964-81112964 GCA_032207245.1 Pardosa pseudoannulata | reverse complement strand
ATATAATAAACCTGACATAATAAATTTCATGAAATTGAAAAGAATAAAATGGGTAGGTCATCTAATCAGAATGGACAATGACCGAACAACAAAAAGGGTCTTCGATGCAAAACCTACAGGAATGCGAAGACGAGGAAGACCCAACCTGAGAGGGACAGATTGTCTGGAAAGAGACCTTCAAGTACTTAACGTAGAATAATACGTAGAAAAATAACGTAGAAAAATAATGTATGTCTCAAGAGATCAAGCTTAGAATTATATAATTTATATAATGAACCTGACATAATAAATTTCATGAAATTGAAAAGAATAAAATGGGTAGGTAATCTAATCAGAATGGACAATGACCGAACAACAAAAATGGTCTTCGATGCAAAACCTACAGGAAAGCAAAGACGAGGAAGTCCCAACCTGAGATGGACAAATTTCCTCGAAAGAGACCTTCAAGTACTTAGCGTAGAATAATACGTAGTAAAAATAACGTAGAAACATAATGTATGGTTCAAGAGATCAAGCTTAGAATTATATAATTTATATAATAAACCTGACATAATAAATTTCATGAAATTGAAAAGAATAAAATGGGTAGGTCATCTAATCAGAATGGACAATGACCGAACAACAAAAAGGGTCTTCCGATGCAAAACCTACAGGAATGCGAAGACGAGGAAGACCCAACCTGAAATGGACAGACTGCCTGGAAAGAGACCTTCAAGTACTTAACGTAGAATAATAGAAGAATTTGGCCTCCAGAAGGATGTCTTAGAAAAAGCTTATCGAGAAGGCCAGGGTCCATGCTGGTCTGTCATTCCACTGAATAAGAAGAATTAGTGAATACGTTTCCGGTTAGCCCGTAAAGCTACAGCGTAGTACTCCCAAACTTTTATCACTCGAGCATCTAAGACTTATAAAATAAAATTAGTTAGAATTTTATATTATATGTGTTGGACTTAAGCATGAGAGTCCACCTTTTGAATATTCTGCTCAATTCCTTTCAAAACGAGGACAGATTTGTCATACAAGTCCCTTTTCTACTTTCTGAAGGCCATATCAGAGGTCAATATTGTCAGGCAGTGTCTTAATATAGAACACAATAACACACACAGGAAGTAGGGGTGATTTATTAACTGAACTCAAAGAGCGAAGTACAACTGTAAGCTCTGTACACAGAACCCTCTACGACTGAGTGATATTTTGATTCTATAGCAGCAGGGAAAGTTCCAGAAAATCTGTCTTGGAAGGTGATGAAAGTTTACTACGCAACACAGAGAAATCGCGAATGTTCCAGAAAAACTTTTCTGGCAAACTTAAGAAAGGTTTAGAATCTCTTGTAACACGAAAGTAGAACATAAATAAAGGTATTAAATAAATATTCACACGGATTTTCAATCCTGTCGTTGTTACCGAGTTCGAACTCATGACCTCTTTATTACGAGACTAGTGTGATGATCAACCAGCTATGGAAATTCTAATTATTCATTTCAATGCGGTAATAAGTACACGTTGAAAAACAACGGGTTTAATTGTGATTACTTTTTCGGATAAAAAAATTTTCGTTTTTATCGTGTAGTAGGGAAATATTTCAACCGATGAATTTTAGTTTAGATTCAAGTATGATAAACCCTCTGTTAAATATAATGACTTAAAAATGATTACTATTCTATAAAAAATACTCGCATTTTTCATAGCAAATGAACCATAAACTGGAGCTGATGCTTTTTCAACAAGTACAGGTTGACGTGTGATAAAACCTGAACGTTCACGTTTAGAACTGAATAATAAGGATCAGACTAGAATCTTCTTTGATAATTAATATGAATAACTATCCACGCAATCAATTTATGCTGGTTCAAAGGATATTGTTTGTTGGACCACTGATATACAATAGACAAAAATCATCTACTGGACAAGAAGGTGATCACTTTCTTGGATCCAACTGATGGTGCTACATCTAATGAAGAGTCCCGTTTGGTGAAGGTAACTCTGGATCACATTTCACATTTGTTGGATGTAATAAGATGGATACGATCTTCTATGATTAGGTAAGTAAACGGAATGACTAATTCCTGCAGTTAAATTTGTCATCTTTCTTGAGGTCCAACAACATTCGTTGATAAAAGAGCTAATATACAAAGTCAAAAATAATATGTTGGACTAGAGGGTGATTGGTGTTGTGGACTCTCTGATGATATCCCATCTTGTTGAAAATGTTCAGTTGGTGAAGATAAATCTGGACCCCATTTGTTGGATGTGATAAGATGGATAAAATCCTCTAGGTTAGGAAATGGAATGACTAAATTATGCAATTAAATTAATCAATTTTCTTCAGGTCAATAACATTCGTTGATAAAAGCGCTAATATACAAAGTCGAAAGTAATATGTTGGACTAGAGGGTGATTGGGGTTGTGAACTCTCTGGTGATGCTCCATCGTGATGGAAATATCCAGTTGGTGAGGATAACTCTGGAACATATTTATTGGATGTGATAAGATGGATACAATCTTTTATGATTAGGCTAGGAAACGGAATGAATAATGCATGTAGTTAAATTAATCAATTTTATTAAGGTACAATAACATTCGTTGATAAAAGCACTGTTATAGAATGTCAAAAATAATATGTTGGACCAGAGGGTGATTGGTGTTGTGGACTATGATGATGATCCATATTGTTGGAAATATTCAGTTGGGGAAGGTAACTCTTGACCACATTTGTTGGAACTGAATGGAGAAATAGGATCTTCCTCTCATCGAGAGAGGATATGACCTAATCAAATAAATTAGTTAAGATAACAGAAATAACTTAAACACGCAGTTATAATTAATCAATTTACGCCAGTCAAAAGACACTCGTTTATTGAAGCCGTAACTCCTTTTATAAGTTCTGAATGAAATGGAGCCTTAAGCGGGAGATCAGTTTAAAGAAGTCACGCTTTATCTCAGACGCACACTGTTTACATTAAATACTGATATCATTACCACTGTTACAGCAAAACAGTAACCGCATCATTCCAAACTAACATCTTCTCAGTACCACTCAGTTAGTTCCTGTGCTTACCACAATCACGACTCTTTACTATGTTCCTTCTTCTTCTTAACTATTACTTTTATACTATGATCACTGTCACTAACATTGCTTTACATATATTCTTCTTTTAATTCTTATTCACAGACACCTTTTGGACTTATTCTACAATGAAAAGTAAGTAGATTTATTTAATTAATACTTCAAATTTAATTCATTTGTTCACATACATATCAACATATTCTACAATGAAAAGTAAGTAGATTTATTTAATTAATACTTCAAATTTAATTCATTTGTTCACATACATATCAACATATCAACGTACATACATTCTAAAATACATAAAAATTACAAAATTTATTGTAATACTTTGAATAAATAACAATTTTTGAAATGGTGAATTGTCCTTATAAATTTTCAGCAGAGTGATTCAAAACAAATTATTAAGTTCTTTTTAACTATCATAGAGGCACTTTACCTTTGTAGAATTTACCTGTACTGTACAACAATACTGTTTAGTATTTTCTAAAGATGCGCCATATAATATTACTTCATGTGATCAAATATAAACAAATCATATTTAAGCATTTTTCGGTAATCCAACCCAAGCTAACTGTCTGGAATCCTTGAGATAAACACTACATTATATGGGAAACGAGTTTTTTAATATTTACAATCATGTTATTTCACCCTAGATAGAAAATATTCTCACAAACAATTTTTAAAAATATTCACTCTTTTGTGGCCAATCGAAATTTTTGAATTTCGCTTGCGTGACACTTAAAATCTTTCGCTCCATATCATTTTCCATCCCTAGAACTTCCGAATCAACATAACAATTTGCAGTCTTTCGAGATTTGCTTTACCGAGGAGGTATTTCAAGAATCCTGTAGTATAGCGTCTTTTTCTCGTTCAACTCATTCATTCCATAAATTCCGATGACAATGTAATTAGAACTGTTTCCTCTTTATCTGCAGAAAGCAGGAAAGCAGAGGACGTGTATTCATGCTCAAAGTTTTAGTAGATATTTTTTACTTTTTTTTTTTTTCTGGAAGCCAAAGGAAAAAAAAAATCTAACTGAGTATTTTGAAATTTTATTACTTTTATTTCTTATATTTTCATTCAATAAAGCATAAGAAGTAATAAATAATTTATAAAGTATGCATCATAATTTTTATCGTATTTTATCTCAATTTGGAAAGTCATTTTAGAAATATTACGTAAAATCTTTAAATTTTAAAAGTTCATAAGAAGTTGTTCACTTTCAAATAATAAGAAATTTTAAAGTATTATAATTTTTTATAACTATTGTGAATAATAAAAATACATAAAGCAAACAGATGAATATAATTGATACTTATGATATAATCTAAAATACTAGCAGTTCTGAAAATTTCGTAACAAGTGTAATCTTAATTGGAAATAAATTTAGATTTTGAAGAGTATACAGATTTAAGTCTATTAAGTATTGTAAAATGTTTAGACTTTAAAGTGAAGAACTAATGTCTTCACTTACAAACTGAATAAGTTTTTTCAATGAAATATTGAGTATTTTTATTGAGTATTTTGGAGTACTGCATGCTGATTTTATAACCATTCTGAAAATTTACAATAAAACGTACATAAAGCAGACCATTTAACCGATTAAATATCATATGTTATGTTTAATAGAATATCATATGTGAAAGTTAGCTGAATTGGTTTGCAGTTTGAAGAATTTTGTAACAAGTGATAATCCATGCATAATGTACTCAAAATAAATTTAGATTTTGAAGAGTAAAGTTAGACGATATTAAGTCTATTATGTACCTTATATTCATAAAATATAAGTTTCTAAGTTGCTTTATCATTATCTTAAAAGTATTAACTACGTCCACAGAGTAAGCAAATTTTGTAAGAAGTCTCTTCTGATAGGTTTATTGAGTATCGCATACCAAACTTTAGATGTATCTGAGATTTCAAGAATGAGACATTTTATGTGATGATAATATTTCAGAGTCTGAAAGAGGAACATAAAAGGCCAGGATTAATTTTTAGAATATTATGTTCCCTTTATTTATGCATTATGAATTTCTAAATTTCCTGTATCAGTCTACTACTGAGTTTTAATACACACAGCATAAAATAAATTATTTACACGATTAAATTTCTTATGGTTCGTGTACTAAAATATTATACATGGAAGTTAACCATTTCTAGATTGTATAGGTAATATTTACAAAATATGTTTTAAATTTGAAAATATAACATAAATGAATTCAATTTCACTTTATTCTATAATTTCATTAATAATTTTTAAATTATAAGTAGCTTAAGTACATGAAAGTGAAGCATGTACTTAAATGAATATACTTTTATATTATATATTCTGCATAATATTGGATATCGAATGATAGCTGAATCGGTAACAAATTTAAAGATTCGCTGATGGTATAGTTTTGTTTTGTTTGGAGGGCTACGATCTACTGTTTTGAGAGAGTTAATGAAAACGGGACCTACTGCTTAAAGCAGATACCGAATGGTTAGGAACAACCATGCATGCAGCGGGATACGAACCCTCGAACTCTGGTAACAAAGAGAAACACTGAAACATTCGACCATCGTTCGGCGCTTTTGTTATGTAGAAATATTATGTAAAAGTAATACTTTAGATTTTGAAAGAAAAAAACAAATAAAAGGATTTCACTAAAGGCTGAGAAAGTATTTACATTCATGCACTCTGAATGTCTAAATCATAGTTTTAGAATCTTAAAAAACTTTGAATATCCACAGTACATGACAAATTATTTAACCGAGTAAATGTAACAAAGTAAATTTCCTAAAATATTATATCTTGAAAGTAAATAAATAGATTGAAAAGGCCCCATCACACGTCAACCTATACGCGATGAAAAGCAATGGATTTAATATAAAGCAATGGAATTAGACTCGGTTTCCCCACCAAGAATGCCCATATTTTTTATGTGAAAGAAAAGATACTATATTTATTAAAGGCTTTCTTACACGTTAACCTGAACCAAATTAAACTAGATGAAAAAATATTTCACTCTTATATGAGAAACCTATGTATCTTCAAATCTTAAACCGAATTCGTTGCTTTTTCAATGCGTACAGGTTAACATGTGGTATTCCATTTTACGTGGTGATCTTCTGGACATATACCAGATTATACCAGAATATAATTTTAATCAGAGTAGGTGTACTATTAAATGTTATCATACTTCTAGCTACAATACTACAACAGTTTATTGTCGATCGTTTTTGAGTTATACCCCATTATAGTGGCTGGTTTGTAAGAGTAGAAATATATGTACATGTTTTCTTAACAAAACAAGAACAAACTTTTATTCAACTAATGAAATGCTCTACGCTGTAGATGCATACTCACTCGAATCTACACAGAAACCTTCCTTTTTCAACACACACCGCTCTTCTAAAGACTATTTACAATATCAACATAGCAACACGATTAAAATCCAATCACTAAACCCATAGCGTGATACGAAGGCAGTCTTTTAAGTTTTTACAAATGACAAATAAAAGGCGCTAATGAAAATTATCTTCTGGATATTTGTAAAATTCACATTTTTTTTTATCTTAGAATTAGATGCATTTTAAATCGTTTGCATATTTATTTACAGTGAATGTTTCAAGGCCTTTCACACCATGGTAAACTGCAAGCTATTCCCACCGTCTGGAGTGGTATGTCTTATCGAGGGTGATGATGGCAGACTATAAAATAGCCTTGGTGGAGAATGTCTTCAGAAGCGGTTCTTCTCCAAAAATCAAAGGTAGCCAGATACGCAACTGAAGCTCGCAGTAGATTATATGGACACATCCACGTACTTGGCTCATTTAGTGGCCCAGTCTGTGGATGCAATTCGTAAACCATCATCCAAGGTCACCATCAGGAAGTGGTGAACAATTGGACATAGTGTGGATACGACATAAAAGAAGCGAGTGAAAAAAATAGAGATAACTTATGAAGGCTTCTGCTGGATCATTTTTTGTTATTTTAAGAAAGGGCTAACTTGATAAGAAGGCATAGAATCATTTTATAAAAATTTTGGTAATGAAGGACCATCAGAAAAAACAGTTTATAATTGGTTTGCATAATTTCGTCGTAGTCGTACATCATTCATTGATAAATCTCGTGAAGGCCGACGAAAATTGGTAATTCTTCCACAGAACAACAATGATGTGCACAAGAGGACTGAAGAAGATCAGAATGTTACGTACCGCATGATAGAGGCATCCCTTAACATATCAAAGACTGCAATACATTTGTTTTCCAAGAGCATTTAGCTACTAAAAAGATTTGCTTCAGATAGATTCCGCACAATTTGACAGAAACTCAAAAAGAGGCTCGTGCAAATCGGTGTAAGGAAATACTAAAAAAATTCAAATGGGAATAGTAAAATCCATATACAAAATTGCTAATTGGTTACAGACGACGAAACTTGGATATATTCGTTTGCACAGAAAACTAAACAACAGTCCTTTGTCTGGGTATTTCAAGATGGACTGAATTCCATGCAAGTCGTTTGTTCATGAAGTACTTCCAAGAAAATGACTGCTTGTTTTTTCGGCTTTGCAGGATATATCGCAACTATTAATTTAGAGGATCAAAAAACTGTTAATACTAAATGGTATACAGCAGTTTGTTTCCCAAAAGTTATCAACAAAATCAGGAAAAAACAACAAAAATCGGTGCCTCATTCTTCATCATGATAACACGAGATATCACAAAGCAAGGGCAACAATCCATTATTTAAAGGACAAACATATCGAATTAATGTCAATTTGTCGATATTCTCCTGATTTGTCACCTAACGACTTGATTAGACGACTTGTTTCCTTGTGACAAACAAAAGATATGTAAGCAGCAATTTTCATCACCAGATGACGCTGTTGATACCTTCCAAAACCATGTGTCTGCGATATCAACTTGTTGCAAGAATTGGTTTTATAGGATGGAAAAGTGTATAAATGTTAAAGGCAAATATTTTGAAAAGAAATAAAACAGTTTGTTACCCAAAAATATTTTTTAGTCCTAATTTTTGTAAAAACTTAAAAGGCACCCCCCGTATACGTTATATTGAATAAGGCCCATATTCCAATAAAAAAGGAAGGAAAGATTACAAGGAAGTAATAGTAATAAAACATGCTTTTTCAGTCGTTTAATTACACACAGAATTTTAAAATTTCTAAAAAAATTTTCAAAACAGCAAAACGCAGTTTAATCAGAATCGTGTAACTAATGTAACAAAACATATTTAAAATGCAATAATTTCTCTTCATAATGAATATAACTTTAGCTGCGCACAAATAGATTGTATCTAAAAAGTATTTGTTCTGATGACTGAAATAAATTCTTCTTTCTTCTCGAAGGTGTTAGGAACTTTGTCTGATCAGTTTTCCGTGCTCAACTTTATAACCGTAATTTCTTCCTACCATTCGAAAAACTGAAGCTAGAGGAAAATAACAACTGACTGCTTTTTTCTAGCCCCAAGTTGTTTGTGTTAGATTCAAATAAAGGCAACTTTTGAATAGAGAAAAGTTTTCTATCATTTAACTTTTCTGTAAAAAGCTATAGTTAGTGGAAAACTATTTATAGATAGAAACGTGAAGTTAAGTAATTTAACACGATTAATTGAAATTAGACGATATATTAACCTATTCACTGATTTTGTTACAATTTTTACATGCATGGCTTCTGTATAAATATTTATTTAAGGGGGATTTTTATTTAAGATTGTTTTATGAAATATTTTAACCATAATATAATTGTGTAATTATATTTGTGGATTTCAATAGATAAAGTTTTTCAACAATAGATTTTTTCAGCTTTTTTTTTAATTTGAGAATTTTTAAAATTTGTATTTTGATTTATTTTTTTATGTTTTATTAACATATGTTCTTATAGTCACAAATGTAATCTAGGGTAATAAATCTAGGCTTTGTATTTTTAATTAAATAATTGGTTTTTGAAAAAAATAAAATATCAGTTTATTTACAATAATTGACTAAAAACTTGACATGCTTTAGATTTTAATTAAATAATAATTACTTTCCAATTTATTGTAAAATTATTCCTTATTCTAGAATTTTAAATAAAAATTTAAAGGGCATTTTCAACCTACAAACTTAGACATCCATGTTGCTTAAAGAGCAAACGTTCTGTTCTTTTTTGAAGTGCTACGGTCTATTGTTTTCGTCACGGAGACTAATGAGTCTAGGACCTACTGCTTAAAGCCGATTTCGAACTGTTACGGATATGCAAGAGGAGAGCGGGATTCGAACCAACATTTTTCTAGTACCGAAAAGCAGTACTCTACCACAAGGCCTCCATTCGCTGGATAATCGTTTGGTAAAGAAAACCAAAAGTAAAAATTGAAAAAAGTAGAGTTTGTTAAAAAGATTTGTTTGTAGTGCAGTGCCACATACATTTTTGAAATTTGCTTTTATGATACTCTGATGGCTCAATGGTGAATAAAGACAATCAGAGGTGTTAATAGCATACCACGTAGATGATGATAACAATTGAAATTAATTGATGTAAAGTAATTAAATAAGATTAGTTAAAGTAATCAGAAATTTACTTGGTGTCCTCGTGGTCTATAAAAGATTACCAAATTTAAAGAGGAAAAAAAGTCCAAAGGTTATATTTTTAGGCATAGAATTACATTTTATAACATAATTATAATTAAGTTGTTAAATATCATATAATATATTGAGATATAATTTAATATATTGAAAATATTTAATATATTGAAAAGTAAGTCGCTTTATTTATATTTATTTGAGTATTAGTGTTTTGCGTGTTGGCATGTACAGAAAATACACTAACTGAGGTAAATCAATTTAAAGATTTTAAATCTAAATAAATACTTTTAAACTGAAATAATTTAAGATAGTGGAAAAAGAGAAAATTTTTCATTCAATAAGCTGTTATATATTGCACTAATAATAAGTATTTTTACAAATTAATCTTATACTTTTATAATTGATGACATTTTTATAAAATTTAGTAATAGTTTGATCAAATTTACATGAATGTATATTTTTCTTCCTAAATTCCTTGATATTACAAGAGTATTTTTCTCATTTTTTTTCTATTAGTAAGCCCCAGAATAGAAGTTTTTTAAGGCCTGTCTTTGACTTAGTAAGCTGGACTTATTAAAAATTAGGCCTAACTTGGGACTTAAATTTAAAACGATCATGGATATGATTTTTTAAACTCAATTTGTAACTAGTTTTTATTATTTATATCATACGTGCAGCAAAGTAATTTCTTATGGAAGTACTATTATATTTTATACTTATTACATTTAGCAATTTTTCTCTCTTATATCTCATATTGTTTTCTTTGTATCTAGTTAAATTAAGGTTTTAGAATGCTTCTTTTTTCAACCCTTGCTAATTTTTTCTTACTATTTTATTCTAACGTAATGGAACAATTTGATAATATTAGGTTTCATTTAATATGCAATAATACAATGTTTTCTTTTAACCTTTTTTGCCCTAAGTTTTGTTATAAGAAATTAGGTAATTAATATTATCTTTCTTGATTACTACAACTCCCGATTTTTGCTCCATCTACCTTTTTTCCCAGAATACCCTGCAAGCGAGGTTTGTCTAAAGAAATATGCCTCTTGTTGTTTACAATCTTACCACAAACTGACACTTGCGGCAGAAGAGCGTAGATATATTTTCTAAAAACTGCAACTAATGATGATGTTTTTACTTGTATGTTATGATGTTTTTTATTTCTGATTTTATATTTGAAAGAAGGTGAGTGAATTTGATTTGTAAATAATGAATTT
Organism: Pardosa pseudoannulata; assembly: GCA_032207245.1. Taxonomy (NCBI): domain Eukaryota; kingdom Metazoa; phylum Arthropoda; class Arachnida; order Araneae; family Lycosidae; genus Pardosa; species Pardosa pseudoannulata. The sequence goes on along the minus strand of CM063501.1, from coordinate 81,102,110 downwards.
CCGAAATCACCCTCTGCCATGCTGTAGATGCAGTGCAGCGAATGCACCTAGACTACTTGCAACATTTGGATAGTCACATGCATCATTCCGAATAATTAGATCGTTTTCAAGTATGTGTGTATATATTTAAGAAATATCATTGAAACCCAGCCGCCTTTGAAATATTTAATATAAAATATATGAAGGAGTCTGAATATTTTTAGAATACCAATGAAATATAAATATTAAGAGAACAAATGGTAAAATGTTAGGGATTTTAAATATTATAATATTAAACCATAATATACCGGCCTAGGATCCACCGTGTCCGTTAAAGGTGACTGGGGCACTTAAAATATGTTCATGGTCACAACGTCCTCCAAGTTCGCAAACCATACATCAAGGGGTGGCAGACTAAGTCTATCGGTCTTCTTCTTGGTCCCTGCTTCAAAATTACGAGAACCTACTTGAACTAAGTCATTCTTTCATCTTAATGGGATTTATTATAACGGAAGGCGCACCCCTCGTCCTTAATACGAGAGCCTTCAGGGTCAATAGTGCCTGGTTCGTTCAAGTGGCTTGAAAAACACCAACAACAAAAAAACATAATATAATATCATAAATGCTTTCTTATCTTGAAGTTAATTACCAAGCTTTTATTTCATAAATCACAGAACTGCACGGATTTGGTCCAAAACAGGGATTTAATTTGTACATGATATAATCATTACTTCTTTTGTTTTAAAAGTCCTGGGTTTCAGTTGGTTTAAATTTTTCCTTCTTGTTTAACTGCTGTCAGTTTTATTTTGCTCCTATTTTATGATAACTTAACAATAAAATTGACGAGTATTGGAATGTGCGAAATACATGATTCTCCATCTTATCCCGTACGGTAAAAGATATTTTCATGCAATTACTGTTATATTTTCTGATTACTGTACCTTCCTTATTTTTTTCTATCTCCCTTCTCCTAAAATTCTTTTTATAGTTGAATGTCCCAAAGAAACTTGCCTCATTCAGTCTGCTTTCTTGCCATGAAGTGCAGTTTGCGGATCACGAATGAAGATTAATTTACTCCGAGACATAAATGACGATGAGTTTTTTTATTTGTTGATAATAATATGAAATTACTTTTAAGGTTTTTACTTTAAAAAGAAGAATAAAAACAGATTTAAAAATACTTGTTTGATCGCTGTCGGTTTTATTTTGCTCATATTTTATGCTAACTCAACGATAATATTTACTGGAGTATTGGAATCTGTCAAATACATGATTCTCCATCTTATTCCTTACGGTAAAAGAAATTTCCCCCATGCAATTACTGTTATATTTTCTGATAACTGGAGCTTCCTATTATTTTTTCTATCTCCCTTCTCCTAAAATTCTTTTTATCGTAGAATGTTCAGAAGAAACGTGCTTCATTGTGTCTACTTTCTTACCATGAAGTGCTGTTTGCGGTTCAAGAATGAAGATTCATTTACTCCGAGACATAACTGACGATGGAGTTTTTTATTTGTTGATAATAATATGAAATTTACTTTAAGGTTTTTACTTTAAGAAGAAGCCGATTTGAAAGTAGTTGTTTAGTCTCTGTCAGTTTTATTTTGCTTATATTTTATGTTAGTTCAACGATAATATTTACAGGATTATTGGAATGTGTGAAATACATGATTCCTCATCTTAACGCTTAGAGTAAAATACATTTTCCCCAATGCAATTGTTGTTATCTTTTCGGATTACTGCAGCTTCGTTATTTTTTTCTTTTGCCTTTCCCCTAAAATTCTCTTTCCCCTAGAATGTCCAGAAGAAACGTGGCTCATTTTGTCTAATCTCTTACTATGAAGTACAGCTTGCGGTTCAGAAATGAAGATTCATTTACTCCGAAATATAACTGACGATGATGTTTCTTCTTATTTTTGATAATAATATGAAATTTCCTTTAAAGTTTTTACTTTAAGAAGAAGCAGATTTAAAAATACTTGTTTAATCGCTGTCAGTTTTATTTTTCTCATATTTTACGTTATCTCAAAGATAATATTTACTGGAGTATTGGAATGTGTGAAATACACGATTCTCCATCGTATCCCTTACGGTAGAACAAATTTTCCCCATGCAATTGCTGTTATCTTTTCTTATTACTGCAATTTCTTTATTTTTTCTATCTCCCTTCTCTTAAAATTCTCTTTACCCCAGAATATCCAGACGAAACGTGGCTCATTGGGTCTACTTCCTTTTCATGAAGTGCAATTTGCGGTACATGATTGAAGATTAATTTACTCCAAGGCATAACTGACGATGATGTTTTTTTTATTTGTTGATAATAATATGAAATTTCCTTTAAGGTTTTTACTTTAAGAAGAAGAAGAAAAGCAGATTTGAAAATATTTGTTTAAACGCTGTCGGTTTTATTTTGCTAATATTTTATGTTAACTCAAAGATAATATTTACTGGAGTATTAGTATCTGTGAAATACATGAACCTCCATCTTATCCCTTACGGTAAAAGAAATTTTTCCCATGCAATTACTGATATATTTTCTGATAACTGCAGCTTCCTATTTTTTTTCTATCTCCCTTCTCTAAAAATTCTTTTTATCGTAGAATGTTCCGAAGAAACGTGCATCATTGTGTCTACTTTCTTATCATGAAGTGCTGTTTGCGATTCACGAATGAAGTTTCATTTACTCCGAGACATAACTGACGATGATATTTTTTTATTTGTTGATAATAATATGATATTTCCTTTAAGGTTTTTACTTTAAGAAGAAGCAGATTAGAAAATACTTGTTTAGTCGCTGTCAGTTTTATTTTGCTCATATTTAATGCTAATTCAACAAGAATATTTACTGGAGTATTGGAATGTGTGAAATACATGATTCTCGATCTTATCCCTTAATGTAAAAGAAATTTTCCCTATGCAATTGCTGTTATCTTTTCTGATTACTGCAGATTTCTTGTCTTTTTCTCACTCCCTTCTCCTAAAATTCTATTTACCTCAGAATGTCCAGAAGAAACGTGGCTCATTTTGCTTAATTTCTTACCATGAAGTGAAGTTTTCTGTTCACAAATGAAGATACATTTACTGCGAGCCATAACTGACGATGATGTTCTTTTATTTGTTGAAAATGATAAAGGTTTTTACTTTAAAAAGAAGAATAAAAGCAGGTTTGAAAATACTTGTTTAATTGCTGTCAGTTTTATTTTGCTCATATTTTATGCTGACTCAACGATAATATTTACTGGAATATTGGTATTTGTGAAATACATGATTCTCCATCTTATCCTTTACGGTAAAAGAAGTTTTCCCCATGCAATTGCTGTTATCTTTTCTGATTACTACAGCTGCCTTATTTTTTTCTATCTCTCTTCTCCTAAAATTCTCTTTACCCCCAGAATGTCCAGACGAAACGTGGCTCATTTTGTCTACTTTGTTACCATGAAGTGAAGTTTGCGGTTCACAAGTGAAGATTCATTTACTCCGAGATATAACTGACGATGATGCATTTTTATTTTCTGATAATAGTATGATATTTTCTGTAAGGTTTTTACTTTAAGAAGAATAATAAAAGCAGATTTTAAAATACTGATTTGTTGAAAATGGAAATGGTTTTACTCTAGAATACTTCTAAGTACAGGAAGCTATTGCTTTTGTATAACAAAAATATTTAAACTTTATGATGGTATAGTTTATAATTTAGTAAAAACTGTGGAATGACATAATGTAATAATATTTATTGATCTGATTATAATCCATAGATTTTTACAGAACGTAATCTAAAAGAATTTTTCATTATGATCGTATACAATCATAATATTTTTTTATATTTTGTTATTTAAACTAGTTGGATATTGGATTTCATGGTTTTAGGTTGTTCTAATTTTCTGTCCCTGATATTTTATTCACTAAAAGAGAAATATTTTATTGGTTTGGATGAATTCAGAATAGTTCCAGTACTTTGTGTTTTGTTATATATATATACATAATTATATACATACATATATATACATATATGTATATGCATATATATAGGTATATAACAACATATACATGTATGTATATATATATATGTGTATATATATATGTATACATATACATATATATATATATACATATATATATATATATGTATATATATATATATATATATATATATATATATATATATAT
>CM063501.1:81082964-81092964 GCA_032207245.1 Pardosa pseudoannulata | reverse complement strand
CATAATTCATGTGCTATACGAAAACTTTGCACTCAATATTTTTATTCATAAAATAAACTTACGGAAAAATCTCTATAACTGGATACTAAAAAACCAAAAACTGAGATATCTTCTCTTAGGTCTCTGGATTGATTTCAATTAATATATCACATCATGGTATATCAAATATACCATGATATCTAATAACATAGTATATTTGTATTACACCATGGTGCTTAGGAGGAAAGGTAGGTTTGTGTAGATTTTTATAGAGCTTTGACATATATTTTGAACACGAAAGCTAAATAGACCGGTACCTACTGCTTAATGCAAGTTCCAGTCGGCTATGAACAACCATGTCAATATTGGAATTTCAACTAGCAATTCCAAAGGATATAAAATGGAGATGCCAGCTACTTTAAATAACTCCATATCCCAAAATAAATGGGATTCAAATGGGATGAATTTAGAGAAGCTTGAACTTATTGACTGGACTAATACTTTGATCTTCTCTGAATGTATCAAACAGGAACTTGGTGCTGGCACAGTGCAATAGTCAACAAGTCTTTCCTTTACTGCGGGCACAATATTTTTACGCTAAAGTGTGAAATAACGTTTAATAATTACATTGCTGTTTTTTATATAGATATTGGTTAAATAATTGCAGTTAAAGAATTAGTTAAGTAAATTAATAAGTTAAAGAATTTACAATAAAAGAGGGCATGAAATCATACCAAGATACTACAAGGAGAGAATGTAGTATCTCGGTCATTTACAAGGCTGTAATATCATCTGTATGCGAAAGCTGAGTATACCCAGAAATACTTAACCAGCAAAGTGCTTTACATTCTATTTATTCCACTATCCTTTACTGTAGTTGTTTTGCTTTCAGCAACTATGACAAAAAATATAATAATTATATTTTAAAACATGGAAGTTACTGAAACCTTCAATAATTAGTAAAAATAAACTTTCAAAGTACGTAAATCAAATATCAAAAATATTAAATTAATGTAAACTTTATAGTAAATGATTAACTAAAAATAGTTTAATAAAATTAAAGAAAAAGAAAACTTTATTCCATACGCAAATGTTTCCTTCAACATTTAACAAAGTAGATTTTTTTTTATCAAATTGAAGGAAGGGCATTTCATGGATTCTCTAAAAATATATGATGACTTCTTTTAATATCCAGATCTCACGGAAGGTTTTATTTTACTTTTTTCTTATTTATCCTGCTCAGGCACTGGTTATGAAATATACTTCGAAACCCAATTCCAATTTTAGGAGTTCTGAAAAATATATATTCTTTCCTGTTCATCATGAAAATGAAAAAGAAACGCTGCAAAATGCAAGATCCGGAGAATGGAAAAAAAGAACAAACAGTAGGAGAGAGAGAGAGTGGAAGGAGTTTCGCACATAGATTTCTACCACCTCTCAGAAGCAATTGACATACGCCTTGCTTTGGGAGGCGTAAATAAACGTTACCGAAAACAATTGAAACAAAGAAGAAACGAGAAAAAAAAACTTATTTCACGTCTGCTCAATCTGACACAAGCTTTGGAAAATGAAAATATGACTGGTTAAAAATAAAGAAAAAAAGAAGTGAGAGAGAATTTTTTAAAATAATCTTTTGCGGAAACTCACACGTGCTGCCGACAGCATTCAATACTATATGCTTTTTCCCTCCCTCCTATTCCTCTTCTTTCTTTATGAAAAAAAAAATACAGAATGTATAAAAGGAGTGAGGGAGAGAAAGAGAACAGAATGATCGAATGTTTTCAGTTGTCTTTCAAAACCCCGAAACACAAGGTGAGGTCAATGGGAAACACACCGTAAGAAGATTGACTTTCGATCGATGTCTACTCCGTCGGTTGTCAGTAGATGGCAGCAGCTGTTGCGCCTCGGCGACGAGGAAGTGAATGTGACGCCTCCTTGCGTTCCGGAGTTTCTCCCGTTCTCCGATAAAGGAGTTTTCAGAGTTCCAGATTCACATGGAGTGCGACTGGAAAGCCCAAACAACTTGCGATCGGTCGTTATGCTTGGATTCTTTTTAGTCGTCTGCCAGTGGATAATTCTTGGAGAAGGTGAGTTTTCAGATGTTTCTCTGCATTTCACCTGTTAATCTCCAAAATCTCTAAATCTCTAGTCTCTAATCTCTAAAATCTCTAATCCTAAATATCTAATCTCTAAAAAAGCTACGTAATAGATGGAACAATTTTTTTTATGTTTGGAAAGATTTGTATTAATTATAAAATGAAATAATATAATAATAATAAATTAATTATTTAATTATTTAAAAAATATGTTTACATTTTTTTAAAAATTACTTCAGATTTTGAATACGTATGACAAAAGCATTTATATTTCTCTAATTTACATTTATTAGTTTTGATGCCAAATTAAAGTAAAAAGTAAGTTAATATTTGAAATCAAACTAACCTACCGACAGTCGAGTAACCTACTGTTGTTTACATTTATTTGTAAGGGAATTGTCATATAGTTTTGCTGTATTAAATTAAAACGAATTATTTCATATTTTTATAAGGGTTTAAAAAGAGTTTTTCTTTGTTTTACGGGTATTTGTATAATTTTATTTCAATAATTTAAAAAATCTCCAGAATAGATCAAACCTTTTTTTTATGTTTGTAGGGATTTGCATTAATTATAAAATGAAATAACATAACAATGACAAATTAATTATTTAATTATTTATAAAAATACTTCTGCTTACATTTCTCTTTAAAATTACTTCAGATTTTGAATATATATATCAAAAGTATTTATATTTCTAAAATTTATATTTATTCGTTTTGATGTCGATTTAAAGTAAAGATTAAGTTAATATTTGAAATCAAACTAATCTACCGACTGTCGAATAGCATAATGTTGTTTACATTTATTTGTAACTGAATTGTCATATAGTTTTGCTGTATTAAATTAAAACGAATTATTTCATATTTTCATAAGTAAAAGCTATGTAATAGATGGAACAATTTTTTTAATATTTGTAGAGATTTGTATTAATTATAAAATGAAATAATATAACAATGTTAAATTAATTATTTAATTATTTGTAAAATATTCTGCTTACATTTTGTTAATTACTTCAGATTTTAAATACGTATGACAAAAGCATTTATATTTCTCTAATTTATATTTATTAGTTTTGATGACAAAGCCTCTTGAGAATTGAGATGCATGCTGAAAATTTAACTATTTTATCCAACCAAAATTTTTAAATAGTAAATAAAATTATACAATAACCCTTAAGATAACGACCCCTTTCTTTAAACCCTTATAAAAATATGACATAATTCATTTTAATTTAACACATCAAAACTAAATGACAATTCCCTTACAAATAAATGTAAACAATAGTATGTTATTCGACAATCGGTAGGTTAGTTTAATTCAAAATATTAACTTACTCTTTACTTTAAATTGAAATCAAAACTAATAAATATAAATTTGAGAAATATAAATACATTTGTCATAATCATCATAACAAATCTGAAGTTTTTGTAAGAAAAATGTAAATGGAAATTTCTTTACAAATAATTAAATAATTAATTTATTACTATAATATTATTTTATTTTATAATTAACACAAATCTCTACAAACATAAAAGAATTATCGAATCTATTACATAGATTTTACTTATGAAAATATGAAATAATTTGTTTTAATTTAATACAGGAAAACTATATGACATTTCACTTATAATTAAATGTAAACAACAGTATGTTATTTGACGTTCGGTAGGTTAGTTTGATTTCAAATATTAACTTACTCTTTACTTCAAATTGACATCAAAAGTAATATATATAAATACTTTTGTCACACGTATTCAAAATCTGAAGTAATTTTAAAGAAAATTATAAACAGAATTTTTTTATAAATAATTAAATAATTAATTTAACATTACTATATTATTTCATTTTATAATTAATACAAATCTCTACAAACTTAAAAAAATTATTTCATCCATTTTGTACCTTTTTTAGATTCTTGAAATAAAATTATACAAATACCCCTAAGACAAAAAAAATCTTTTCTAAAACTCTTATAAAAATATGAAACAATTCGGTTTAATTTAATACAGCAAAACTAAATGACAATTCACTTACAAATAAGTGTAAACAACAGTTTGTTATTAAACTGTCGGTAGGTTAGTTTGGTATAAAGTATTAATTTACTCTTTACTGTAAATAGATATCAAAACTAATAAATATAAATTTGAGAAATATAAATACTTTTGTCATACTTATTCAAAATCTGAGGTAATTAAAAATATAAGGAGAATTGTTTTACAAATAATTAAATAATTAATTTAACATTATTATATTATTAATAATTCATACAAATCTCTACAAATCTAAAAAAATTATCCCATCTATTACGTAGTTTTTACTTATGAGAATATGAAATAATTCGTTTTAATTTAATAAAACAAAACTATACGACAATTCACTTACAAATGAATGTAAACAGCAGTATGTTATTCTACAATCGGCAGGTTAGTTTAATTTAAAGTATTAACTTACTCTTTACTTTAAATTCATATAAAAACAAATAAATATAAATTTGAGAAACATAAAAAATTCTGTCATACGTATTCAAAATCTGAAGTAAATTTAAAGAAAAATGTAAAGGGATTTTTTTTACAAATAATTAAATAATTAATTTATCATTATGATATTATTTCATTTTATAATTAATACAAATCTCTACAAACATTAAATAATTATCGCATCTATTACATGGATTTTACTTATGAAAATAGGAAATAATTTGTTTTAATTTAATACAGCAAAACTATATGACAATTCCTTTACAGTTAAATGTAAACAACAGTATGTTATTTGACGTTCGGTAGGTTAGTTTGATTTCAAATATTAACTTAATCTTTACTTTAAATTGATATCAAAACTAATAAATATAAATTGGAGAAATGTAAATATTTTTGTCATACTTGTTCAAAATCTGAAGAATTTTTTAAGAAAAATGTAAGCAGAATTTTTTCACAAATAATTAAATTATTAATTTAGCATTATTATATTATTTCATTTTATAATTAATATAAATCTACAAACATAAAAATTGTCTCATCTATAGCGTAGCTTTTTTAAATTCTTAAAACAATAAACAACCTAAATCAGTAACAATTATCATAAATATGGCTTTAAATAGAATCTAATTAGCTATTTGAATTACAGCAATTAGAAGTAATCACACTTAATTTTTTATGTCACTATAATTAACAGACTCTTTATAATGCAAAACAATATGTCTTATTCAATGAATAAACTTTTATACGGATGGTGATACAATATTTGATTTTTTAAAATAAATATTCTGAATTAATTCCTCAACAAATTTTGTTATTAAGAGGAATTAATTCATTACTTTATCAAAGAATACGTCTTTAAGCTTACAAATATTTGTAATGTGTCATTTAGTATTTGATATTTTTTATATTAGCAAAAAATTATAATATTTAAATTTACAGGGTATGATAATCAATAATAGAAAAATTTCTGTCATGCAAGAGAAAAGCTCTATTGTTTATATATTAAATTATGTAAAATACAGAAAACATTTTATAACTTTTTTATTCTTTAAAAGGAAAATGGCTGTAGTATATGAAACTAGATTTTAACATATAATTCTGATCGTTTTGTATAATAGCAACTTAATAATGATGTTAATTGAAGGTTTAAATTGTGTTGACGAGTAGCAAAACTGGCGTGTCGGATAAAAATAAATATTGTATTTAGTATAATAGACTTGTTTTGAATGTTAAAACTCACTAATAATAGTGGTATGTCTCATAAAAATTAATGGTGTACCATTCGTCACCTTTATAAATACTCTCTAAAAATATTGAAAAATAAGAAATAATAAATATACGTTGACATTTGGAATACATTTAACGGACTGAGTGGAGGGTATATGAATATCGAATGTTTATATATAATATAATGTAGTATATATATATATATATATGTATATATATATATATATATATATATATATATATATATATATATATATATATATATATATATATATATATATATATATATATATATGTATATATATATATATATATATATATATATATATATATATATATTCGTATTTTTCCCATTTTTCGTACTTTATATTTATAGATATATGCATATATAATGAAAAATACTCGAGTGCATAACTGTGTATATCAGTTCGAATTATATGCATGCGTTACAGCCTACTTAATGAAATTTTCATCTACCAAAAAAGAAAATAATTTAACATAAAATAAGATATACATAATGTGAACTATTATTTAGTGTTTCATAGCCATAAGTATATAAATCATTAGGTATTTATTATTATTGAATTCGAAGTATTGCATACACATATATATATATATATATATATATATATATATATATATATATATATATATATATATATATATATATATATATATATATATATATATATATATATATATATATATATATATATATATATTACTATGCATGTGTACAACAACACATGCACTTAATTATTTTTTTTCTATAAACATATAAATATTGATACGTACATACATATACTTATGCATTTACATAAATGTCGATATGAATACATAGAGTATATTTATATTTACTCAAATCTTATACTTAATTCCAGAAAAAATACAATAATATGTAACTCCTACATGAATATATGCCTATTTATATCTTCAATGCATGCAATATTTGAAAATTGTGTTAGTTATGCGAAATAGTTCTACGATACGAATCACATTATCTGTTATATTAAATTAGTTATTTATCACATGATCAATTACATTAGGCAGTTATATAACATTACTACATTTTAAACCCATATAAATATTAAAGGTGAAAAAATTAATACTTTTTGGTAATTTATTACATGAGACTAATATATTTTTAGAAATCGTAAATTGTTGTGTATACCGCTTCATTTGATGCTATATATAACATGGTAATTAATATATAAATTAATGATTTATTCAGACCTTACGAAACTCTGGGTTATAAATATATTTATATTATATTGCTTTAAAGAAAATGTATAATACTAGCAAAATTAGTAGTCTCAAAGCAATTATGCCTGTTATATTATAATTTTATAAGTATATATATATATATTATCTTTAAACAGCTTTAAATAAGGGATCATTATATAGTTTTATGTAAAATGTTTCTCCTTGATAAATTATAAATTAATTTTTTATATATGTTAAAAATATATGTTTTGTATACACACAAACACACACATATATATATATATATATATAGGTATTATAATAGTATGTACTTATTTTGTATCTTATACGATGAACATATATATATATCTGGGTTACTTATTATTATATCAAATGAAAATATTATAATTGAGGGCATTTTTTAACCTCCGATGATAAAAGACATTAGAAACAAAAATTATTTCATTACAAGAATTTATACACAAACATGATATATTATATCTATAACAGCCCTGAATATACTAGCATTTTTTTTTGTAGATGGAGTAGGTTTGCGATCCCTTTTTCGAATAGCTTTGTAGACAGTTATGTTAAAAAGACTTAATGTTACTTTGGTCTACTAGCCAGTTCTTCAATTAAGGAGAGAGAAAAAACACTTCATGTTGTCAAATACATCCCATTGCAACTGCTCCAGAAATTGCTTTAATATTGTAGCATGTGTTTTATAGATGGAGTAGGTTTGCGATACCCTTTTCGAAGAGCATTGTAAACAGTTATGTTAAAAAGCACTTAATGTTACTTTGGTCTACTAGCACGTTCTCTAATTAAGGAAAGAAAAAAAAACACACTTGATGCTGTCAAACATGTCCCATTACACCTTCTCCAGTAATTGCTTTAATATTTTAGCATTTTTTTTCTATAGATGTAGTTGGTTTGCGATCCCCTTTTCAAAGACCGTTGTAGACAGTTATGTTAAAAAGACTTAATGTTACTTTGGTCTACTAGCCAGTTCTTCAATTAAGGAAAAAGAAAAAAACACTTGATGCTGTCAAACACATCCCATTGAAACTGCTGCAGAAATTTCTTTAATATTGTAGCATTTATTATATAGATGGAGTAGGTTTGCAATCCCCTTTTCAAACAGCGTTGAAAACAGTTATGTTAAAAAAGGACTTAATGTTAACTTTGGTCTACTAGCCAGTTCTTCAATTAAAGAAAGAGAAAAAAACTCTTGATGCTGTCAAACACGTCCCATTGCAACTGAAAAAGAAATTACCTTAATATTGTTGCATTTGTTTTATAGATGGAGTAGGTTTCTGATTCACTTTTCGAAGACCGTTGTACACAGTTATGTTAAAATACTTAATGTTACTTTGGTCTACTTGCTAGTTCTTTAATTAAGGAAAGAGAAAAAAACACTGGGTGTTGTCAAACACGCTTCATTGCAACTACTCCAGAAATTACTTTAATATTGTAGCATTTGTCTTACAGATGGAGTAGGTTTGGGATCCTCTTTTTGAAGACCGTTGTAGACAGTTATGTTAAAAAGGACTTAATGTTACTTTGGTCTACTAACCAGATCTTCAATTAAGGATGGAGAAAAAAAAGACACTTGATCCTGTCAAACATGTCCCAATTCAACTGCCCAAGGAATTGCTTTGTTTCAGCAGCATTCTCCACATATTCTCCAGAGAACTGTAGACGTCAGCAATTGTATTTTTCTTTAAATATTTCTATAGAGTCGTCATATATTCAGAACACATTTTTGGTATCAAAACACTTTAGCTTTTTCTTAATGAAAAATTGTTTGAAATTTTTTAGGGCGATCGGAACATCACTGGCATCACTTTCTTTTCATTTAAAAATAAAATAATCTATTATTATGATAATTGATCACCCCATAAAAATTATTAAAAAATATTTAAATATAAATATTTTAGTAGAATATGGAAATATATGATTTGAATATTATTTGCTTGAGGATTATTTATTTTTATATATATACATAATTAAAATATATTATATAAAACATGTATTGACTAAAATGTATATATATACAAGACTAAATGTATATAATATGTAATTAAGTAGAATTATATTTCCTGAAATGTAAGCATATATTTCTCTATACATAAATGCGTATATATATATATATATATATATATATATGTATATATGCAGATATCATTTTACATATTCGAAATAAATGCATATATGTAACCAGCGAAACCATCTTACACCGATTACACTAATAAATTAGTTTATATTATTTGACTTATCTTAGTTTACCATACAATAAGAACCCATAATCGTAGTGCTGTCATGACGTCATCAAAACCACAAGTCCAGCGTTGTAGAACTTTAAATTTATATAAACATCGAAAAGCAAGACAAGATCACGTCGAATATTTGTTCTTTCGGCAAGACACTAGAGATTGTTCAGCACTTTGTAAGAAGCAACAGGGAAACTTGATCATTTAAGTTAGATCAAAAACCATACAGGAAGCAATTTAGATACTAAAGAAGGTAATGCATTTTCCTTTGACAGCTGAAAAATGTGATCAATGGAAAGAAAAGTAGCATTTAAGCCAGCTTTAGTGTTGAGAGACATGTTAAAAAAATTTAAGTCGAAGAACACTCCCTTATATCTGACATTTTACGGTTGGTAAATTAGGTATTAAAAATGAGAATTTTAGTTAGATATTTTAGGGTTATTTTGATATATTATATATACGCACGTTATCGTATGCGTACACTGTAATCAAGAACCTAGCCCACTACTATGACAATGTCTGAATTTTCAAGGCAATTGATTCGTGCCATATTTTTGGTAATAACTTTCAGTAAAAAAGGTTTTTTAGTTATCTTCGTTTGTCTTTTCTAAATAATCCACAAGAAAAAACGACCTTTTTGTATGCATTTTTCAAAACTGAATGGAACTGAGAAGCAAAAATATCGTAAAAACTACATTTTTATTTTTTTAATATTAAAAAATAGTACAGACGTTTGTCAAATAA
>CM063501.1:81067964-81077964 GCA_032207245.1 Pardosa pseudoannulata | reverse complement strand
ATTCTGCCGTTGCTGGATTTGTGACTCGTCTGCAGTGTGATATTTCCTATGGTATTGGTCATGTGGAACACATACCGTTGTAATAAACGATTTGGAGAGATTCGGTCTGTTATTTGAGTTTCTTTTTCTTTGAGTTGTGTACATCAGCGCCCTCTATCGAATTTTTTGACTTTTTTTTTCTGTTTAAAAAAATCCCTTGCCATATCTATACTAACCCTGCAAACTGTTTTTGATTGTGGTTATTTTTCCGGTTATTGCGAATTTTTAAAATTTATACTGACTTTTTGATCACCCGGTATTTTATTGCGTGCTAAGGATTTCAGTTAAGACCAAACGAACGACGTACTTAGAAAACTATTTTTATTTAAGAAATATTTTTAATTACGTTCCACACTTAAGAAAATTATTAGATTTCAAGAAAAAAAAATAAATACAAAATATATCGCTTATAGCAGATAAATAACCAATCATTACGGTATGGTTTACATAATATAACCTTCCAATATCAAAATCTTTGCACTTTACCGAAATTCTCAATTTATCACCACAAGAATAATATATATATATATGTATATATATATATATATATTTATATGTATAATATATATAAATATATATAAATAAATATATATATATATTTATATGTATAATATATATAAATATATATAAATAAATATATATATATTTATATGTATATGTATATCTATATATATATATATATATATATATATATATATATATATATATATATATATATATATATATATATATATATATATATATATATATATATATATATATGTATATGTATATGTATATATATACATATATATATATATGTATATATATATATATTATATATATATATATATATATATATATATATATATATATATATATATATATATATATATATATATATATATATATATATATATATATATATATATATATATATATATATATATATATATATATATATATATATATATATATATATATATATATATATATATATATATATTTATATATGTACATGTATGTAGATATGTTTCGAAGATTATAATAGTATCAGTAAGAAAACTAAAGAAAATATAAACTTTTATGATAACTTTTATGACAATTTTTCATGTATCATGATGCTGTTAAATGAACCCCAAATTAAAAGCATTTCCTCAACAGTACTTGATTCAATGCAATGAATATTGAACAAACTACGATCTAATCCTTTTAAGCATCGATGCTTCTTTATTATTTTTTTCCAAAAATTCTTGTTTTGAAGCCTTTTTTTTAACTGTAGATATTTTACTTAACCCTATCGTACTCCCGGAATTCAACAGATTTAACTTTTCAACCTCAGTTTAATAGACTATGCGTGATGCTTTCCCAAACAATAACCTTTTCTGAAACTCTGAGACTTGCATTCATGCAACGGGACTCGTAAATTTCCCACGTGCTTTGCAAGAAAGTTTCATGACTGCATGGCAGTTAGCATGCGTGTGTAGCAGAACAGTTGTTAAGTTCTAATATGATACTTTTGCTTCGAAGTCACCTTTAATCAAGCCCCTTTTGCAAATAAACGCTAATTTCAGCACTGAGGCTGCCTAGACTGTGAATTTATAAGTCATTAAACAGTTTTATGATTAATGACATGGCATAGTACTGAAGAAGCACGGAATTGGTATGATTTTATTTTTTGACCACTTAGATTTAATATGTCTGAAAACATGTTTTTTTTTTGTGTATAGCATTAAAAACATTTTTACATTTTAATAGATTAAAATATTTTTTCCATAAATAATACTAATTTAATTTTTTTCACTTTGCATGCTTCATTATTCCGTGTGTTGAAAGTTTCGTAGAAAGTTTTACGGAGCAAGAGAATAAAAGAAGAAAAATAATTAATGAGACAAAGAGGAAAAAGAGCGATATAATGAAATTCTAAGTATTAATATATATATATATATATACTATATAATATATATATATATATATATATTACATATATATTATATATATTATATGTATTATATATATATATGTATACATATATATATATTATATATATATATATAATATATATATATATATATATATATATATATATATATATATATATAATATATATATATATATTTATATATATATATATATATATATATATATATATATATATATATATATATATATATATATATATATATATATATATATATATATTATATATATATATATATATATATATATATATATATATATATATATATATATATATATATATATATATATATATATATATATATATATATATATATATATATATATATATATATATAGAATTCTCCTTTTCCCACTCTCCTTCTTCCATATTTATTTTCTCAGCCTCAAAAATTTCAGAATTTAAAGGAGTGTTCAATGCTTAAATTCTTTTAGTTGGTTGGCTTGTTTGTTTTGGAGCTCTACGGTCTGCCGTTTTGCAACATTACGGTTAGTGAGACTGGGGCCTACTGCATACCCCAATGGAATTCGAATTTACGAACTCTGGCACCGAAGATCACTACCCTAACCATTTGGCCATTTTTCGGCATTAAATTCTTTCAAACCAGCTTCCAAAAACCAAATCTGAAATAAATGCTACTTACAACATGAGGATTAATGTGACTGGGACCTACTGCTTAAAGCAGATTCCGAACGGCTACGAACACCTGTATCCCAATGACATTCGAATTTACGAACTGTGGTACGAAGACCACTACCCTAATCATTCGACCATTATTCAGCATTAAATTCTTTTATACCAGTTTCCCAAAGGTAACTCTGAAACAATTACTAATTGCAACATGAGGATTATTGGGACAAGTACCTACTGCTTAAAGCCGATTCCGAACGGCTACGAACATCCATACCACAATGGGATTCGAATTTACGAATTCTGGTATCGAAGATCACTACTCTGACCATTTGACCATCGTTCAGCATTAAATTATTTATTACGAGTGTCCCAAAGCTAACTCTGAAATAAATGCTAATTTTCTGTCCTCTCACCACATTTTGTGCCAATAAAACGGTTCACATATCAAATGATCTAAGCTCCTTGATGACTGTTAATATGATGGACTAAGCTGCTTTTTCTTGTGAAAAAATTCATGTCCTTTCTCTCTGCGAGGCCGACTTTGTAATTGAAAAATATTTTCATGTATCATTCGATGTTCTGCTCTTGTGGGAGTAACATGTCTTTTGCCTAGTAATATGTAAAGTTCAACCACGGATTTTGATGTTAGTTCAATGAAGACATAACAGCAATATAATTAGACTCCCCCATTGCCCAGGAAAGCCAAGAAATTAAAAATAATAGGTGCCAAAATTCTTATGTGACCGGCTTATAAATTTCACTGTGTTACATATACAAATGCATACATAATTGTGTATGATTGTGGGTGTGTTTTGTTATAATACGCTTATCCAAAATGACTTAATTATAATGTCGAATTTTAATTCCATTTTTGTAATACTAACCGAAACTTTACTTTGAGTGAGAAAGTAAATTTCGTATACAAAATATTAATGACACTTGGCTGTACGATCGCATTGAACTAGGACTTTCTTGGCATTCGACGAAATGTCTATAATTGTAGGGTGATAACTATATTTATTATCTATTCGTTGATTGTCTTCTCTGATTTTTATTTGATTCCAGAAGTTTTAATTTTTGGTCCTGAACCATCACAAGCTTTTTTAATGTACTCATTGTGATCAGGCGATTTAGATCTGTTATATAATTGATTCATTCATACATGAAGTAAAATGTTCGGGATCTAAATCCGACCTCATCACATCTTTGTAAAGAGATGGAGGACTATAAATTTCTATTCAACGGATATTGTTGTCTTGTAGAGTGGTCTCGGGCGGGGTTCTGATCCCAGTCCCAGATTAGAATCCCGTCTCCGTACTTGACATTAAATAAGAATGTACCTTTGTAGAGTATTTATGAGTCCCTAAGGGACAGTGCCCAATTAGAAGGGATAAGGTTTGGCATGTTGGCGGTCTCAAGGCGGGGTTGAAGTGGGCCAATGAAATTTTTACAACTATCCCGATTGGATGACAAGAAGGAGGAGGGGACAAGGTTGAAATAATTAAATATGAAAAATCTAAAAGATGAGAGATGGTTCGGAGGTCCCAGAGAAGAGGTTCGGGGGTCCCAATATATATATATATATATATATATATATATATATATTATATATATATATATATATATATATATATATATATATATATATATATATATATATATATATATATATATATATATATATATATATATATATATATATATATATATATATATATATATATATATATATATATATATATATATATATATATATATATATATATATTATAATAAATTTACCTTTTTTTAATATTAATCTAGTCTCGGTTGCTGTCAATTTAGCTGTTAGTTTATTTTCATATTTATGTCTGTAGTTTTTTTTTAGAACCTGTGGTTAAATTTAGTACAAAAATACTTAACACAACGCAATTAAAAATAAATCACCACTACACATTTGATCACAGGTTGATGCTCAAATATAAACGAGGACTACACGACACTCATGTAACTAGAAGCTTGGCTTTGCGGAATCACCAGATTAATAGGGAAAACAAATATATTCATCAAGGTTACTAGGAAAAGATGCCAGAAGAGGATAGAATAGCAAGAAAATTATTTGAAGATAGACATAATTATGCTGGTTAATTTTTAAGGATAAAAATATAATTATATATATACATATATATATATATATATATATATATATATATATATATATATATATATATATATATATATATATATATATATATATATATATATATATATATATATATATATATATATATATATATATATGATTTGTGTAGTCACCAAATTAATAGGGAGAAAAGATATTCATCAAGGTTGCTAGAAAAGGATGTCAGAAGAGGAGAGAACGCCAGATAATTATTTAAAGATAGACATAATTATGTTGGTTAAATTTTAAGGATAAATATATAATTATATATATTGGCTTTGTGGAGTCACCAAATTAACAGGAAACACAAAGATATTCAATAAGGTTGCTAGAAAAAGATACCAGAAGATGATAGATTAGACAAGAAATTATTTTAAGATAGACATAACTATGTTGGTTAATTTTTAAGGATAACAATATAATTATACATATAGCTTTGCGGAGTAACCATATTAATAGGGAAAACAAAGATATTCACCAAAGTTGATAGAAAATGAAGCTAGAAGAGGATAGAATTTCCATAAAGTTATTTGAAGATATACATAATTATGGTGGTTAATTTTTAAGGATAAAAATATAATTATATATATTGGCTTTGCAGAGTCACCAGATCAACAGGAAGCACAAAGATATTCACTAAGGTTGATAGAAAAAGATATCAAAAGATGATAGATTGGACATGAAATTATTTGAAGATAGACATAACTATGTTGGTTAATTTTTAAGGATAAAAATATAATTATATATATGGCTTTGCGGAGTAACCATATTAATAGGGAAAACAAAGATATTCACCAAGGTTGATAGAAAATGAAGCTAGAAGAGGATAGAATTCCCATTAAGTTATTTGAAGATAGACATAATTTTGGTGGTTAATTTTTAAGGATAAAAATATAATTATATATATTTGCTTTGTGGAGTCACCTAATTAATAGGGAAAACAAAGATGTTCACTAAGATTGCCAAAAAAGAATGTCAGAACAGGACAGAATCGCAAGAAAATTATATAAAGATAGACATAATTATGTTGGTTAATTTTTAAGGATAAAAACATAACTATATATATTGGCTTTGCGGAGTCACCAAATTAATAGGGAAAAGAAAGAGAATCCCCAAGGTTTACAGAAAAGGATGACAGAAGAAGGTAATATAGCCAGAAATCTTTTTAAGATAGACATAATTATGCTGGTTAATTTTTAAGGATAAAAATATAATTATATATATTGGTTTTGAGGAGCCACCAAATAAACAAGAACACAAAAATATTCTCTAAGGTTGCTAGAAAAAGATGTCCGAAGAGGATAGAATTGACAGAAAATTATTTTAAGATAATCATAATTTTGTTGGTTAATTTTTAAGGATAAAAATATAATTATACATATTGGCTTTTTATAGTCACCAGATTAACAGAGAAAACAAAGATATTAAGGAAGGCTACTAGAAAAGGATGCCGGAAGATAGAATCGCCAGAAAATTATTTTAAGATAGCCACAATTATGTTGGTCAATTTTTAAGTATAAAAATATAATCATACACATATATGTATATCTATCTATCTATATATATATATACATATACATATACATACATATATATATATATATATATATATATATATATATATATATATATATATATATATATATATATATATATATATATATATATATATATATATGTATATATATATATATAATATAAATCTGAATTTTTCCTAGAATTCTTATTATTTTTCATTATTGTATGAGACTTAAATAACTCTATGAATAAAAAGTAGAAGAAGATAATAAACTGTAAACAACATCAGTTACAACGGGAGAATAAATGTAATAGTATTAAAAAGATATAAGAGTAAAAGAGGGAGAGTCGTTGCTAAGAATTGCCTTGTCACGTAAATGAATTAAAGGCCCATAAAAATACTGTGAACGTGTTTGACTCTTCGCTACAGCTATAGATTTGCTGGCAGGTGGAAAAATTTATTTGCATTATCTATGGGTATAATAGCTTTTTGATAATCAATAGTGATAGTCAATCTAATTTAGTCCAACTAAAAATTAAACAGACTTCTTAAACAGTCTTAAATTGTAAAAAATGGAATTGTAAAAGTTATCGTTGCAGAGTGACAGCAATGTGATTTAAATGTAAATGAACATAAACGAACTTTTAAAAATAAAACTAACGTTTAATTTACTTAAAACATACAAAGAAAAGGTTTAAGGCAAATAAACATGGTATAGAACCCTTTAAACTGGTAACTTAATCTGTTAAACAATATTACTACTAGTAAAAGAAAAACATTGAAAACGATTACAAAAATGAATACATTTGAACCTTACTAAAACTTAGGCTAACCCAAAACCAGGCACGAGCAGAACCTCATAAAGCGAAGTTGTTTTGCACCCCTCATTACGCAGATCGACTTCTCAAGCAACAAACAAGTTAAAATAAGTCGCTTAAGTAAGAACTTGTATTATTAAATTCGTTGGGATAAATTTCCCTTACCCAATTAGAAGCTGACTATTTTATGGAGTTCAGAAGTCGGCCTGGCCAAAGGTTAGATTAAGACACGTACTTTTGACTAGTATTTTGTGTATGAGTGAACAAACCAAGGTGTTTTATTTGACAACAATAATAATTGAAGTAACATGCAAATATAAACTTCTTATATTAATTTTTATTATTATATTAGTGTTATCTTTTGTTATTGTATTAGTGTCATTATGGATCAATGAAATAGGTTACAATGCTTTCCTGCTTAAAATTTAGTGACGAATACAGTACAGGATGCAGCGGGAAAAAATGGTATAGCATATGTTATTTGAATTATATATATTTATCAACAGATAAACAGATTAAATCGTATTTGTTCATAAACGATCCTTTAAAGTTTTTTACACTGCAATAGAAGGGTAAACCTTTATGAAAAGCACTTTAAATGTGATCCGAGTTCTTCTAAAGAGTTACAAAAAATTTTCCAAAACGTTAAAATACTTTTATTCCACAGATTTTCTCAGTTATTCTTATTATTTTTGACAAGATTCCTTCAAAATATTTCACAATTTCCTCCTTGGTACTTTCACCTAAGTATAACAACATAAATACAAACAAAGAACGAAGAGATAGTGGAAGGGTGGTGTAAGAAGAATGTTACGGAATTTTGAACCTATTGTTTTATTACATTTCATATCAGACTACAAATGCAAAAAAAAAAAAAAATGAAACTGTATTGCATACGAATTTTTTTAATCTATTTCATAGCATTACTGTAAGAATAAATTTATTTTATATTGTGGAAATATTTAGAAGTTAATAACTTTTTTATATCTCTTTTTTTAATTCTTGCATAAAGTTCATTGATTCAATAGACTTTGGCTAAGACAAAAACAATAACAATTTATTAACACGCCAAATGAATCCCAATTAAACGGATGGCGATAAAACTTTCCAGTCTTTTGGCGAACTTTTTCAGAGCAATATGGAGAGCATTAACACAGGTTCTACTTTCAACAGACCACAGAGTGAAATGACTTTTTATGAGAACTCAAGGCCCCTTTATATAGCTTTTCGGTTTCTAGAAATTTCCAAGCTTCTAGTAAAATCCAGAGAAAGGGAGGGGATGACCAAAAATGTCGCCAAGTCTCCAAATTTGGAGACATATCACCAAATTTGGCGCCAAAAATCAGTCCCCCAAAATTAATGGCGAGATATTGGCCAAGGAGCCAATATCTCGCCAATTTAACAAGATACCATACAAATTACATGTTTACAGCATTCTTAACAATATTAAAAAAAAAAAGATGCATTTATACAGCGCACATGAACTCTGAAGTTTCGATGAGCCCAAGAAGTGTCAATATGTCTATAAAAAATAATGACTAATATGATATCTGTGATATCATGTACTCCTAATTTCATTAATTTATTTGGAAAGGAGACTGGGAAAGGAGAAGGCTAATCCATCTAGTAATAACGATGCAGGAGGGGCATTGAAAGATAACGGCACAAGTCGAATTAAAACTTTAATTTTGATCTGTTAAAATGAACAAAAGACAAAAGAAAGATACAGAAATCACTCTGCTGGAACAGAGGTGCACCCAAGAGCGAAGACAGAAAGAATTTTCTGAGGGGACAAGTAACTTACTCGTTGAGTTAACGTGGTGCCATTTGCCGGCGACTGCTGTAAAAAAACACTGCTTATTATCCATGTATAAAATAATTTGTGAATCTGGAAATTATTCCCTAAGATTTATTCAATTAAAAAATTTTACATAACTACTTTTTTACATGAAGATAGAAAAATACAAGAAAATATATAAAAAGACGCAGCTTGTCCTTGCGTAAAATAATTTGTGAATGAGGAAATTATTACCTAAAATTTATTGAATTGAGAAATTTTACAGAAACACTTTTTTTGTCATGAAGATAGAAAAATACAAGAAAAGATGTAAAATGACACAGATTATTGTCCTTGCATAAAATAATTTGTGAATGGGGAAATTATTACCTAAGATTTATTCATTCAAAACATTTGCTGAACTACTTTTTGATATGAAGACAGAAAAATACAAGAAAAGATGTAAAAAGACGCAGCTTATTTTCCTTGCGTAAAATAATTTGTGAATGGGGAAATTATTACCTAAGATATATTGAAATCAAAGCTTTTGTTGAACTACTTTTTCGACATGAAGATAGAAAAATACAAGAAAAGATATAAAAAGATGCAGCTTATTGTCCTTGCGTATAATAATTTGTGAATGGGGAAATTATTACCTAATATTTATTCAATTAAAAAATTTTACATAACTACATTTTTGACATGAAGATAGAAAATTACAAGAAAAGATGTAAAAGGACACAGCTTATTGTTCTTGTGTAAAAAAATTTGTGAAACAGGAAATTATTACCTAATATTTATTCAATTCAAAAAAATTACAGAACTGCATTTTTGACATGAAGATAGAAAAATACAAGAAAAGAAAAAAAACGCAGCTTATTGTCCATGTATAAAATAATTATTGAATATTAAAATTATTACCTAAGATTTATTCAACTCAAAAAGCATACAGAAAAACCCTTTTTTGACATAAAGGTAGAAAAATACAAGAAAAGATGTAAATAGTCTCAGCTTACTGTACTTATGAAAAATAATTTGTGAAATGGGAAATTATTGCTTAAAGGTTTAATGAGTTCGAAAATTTTACAGAACT
>CM063501.1:81055464-81062964 GCA_032207245.1 Pardosa pseudoannulata | reverse complement strand
TCCATTATGTGTACTTAAAGAAAATATTTTATGGATAAAACTATTCAGATTTAATTATCGAGTTATAAAATGGATGATAATATAATTTAATATTCTGATTAAAAAACTGTTCTATATTATGTTCCTTTAGGACAACTTGTAAATAATACTGTAAATTTCGATTCTTTGAAATTTTCATGAATTTTATTGTCACTGATTGTATTTTAGATACGATAGAGAAAAGAATTTTTTTTGCATATATTATTAGTAAAAATGGGAATTGTACATATTATTTTTCTTGTCAGGTTTTTGTTTCTATTTCCAAAAATGTGTTTTCGTAGAATGGTACATATGGCTTTAAGAAAAAGGAATCATGTTAATTTAAGTATTTTTCAAATAATATACCATATTATTTCAAATAATATGGTAACTTTTGAATATCTAATACCTACAGATAACCATATCATTAAAGTGCCTTTATATTTACTAATTGTAAACTTTACCTATGTTATAAGTTGTTTTCCAAAGATACTATAAAAAAAATTTAAGAGGTTAAATCTCGTACATCCAAACTAACTTTATCTTAACTAATTTTCTATCTAACGTCAACTACATTATATAGATCAATGCTTCTACTTAGACCGATGCAAAAATATTCGATTCAACAAGGGGGTGGAGTTTTCGGGATACATTCCTGTACTACCTATATGTCCCTACCTTAAAAATATGTTTGGTTTGGTTTTGAACGTATACACAATGATACAATTTACATAACATCATTTCCCCTTTTTTTTGCATTTTGAATACATTATAAGTTAAGAATGGGGATTGTAGATATTTTTTTTCTTTCTGGTTCCGAAATCGTGTTTTAGTAGAATGATACATATAGGTTTAAGAAAGAGAAATAGTGTTAATTTCCTTATATTCCAAATAATGTTTCTCTATTTTTTGAATATCTAATACCTACAGATAACCACATTATTAAAGTGTCTTTATATTTCTAACTGTAAACTTACCGACAATTTTATATCCAAAATGACTTTAAAAGGATTTTGGTTTGGTTTGGTTGGTTTGGAGAGCTACGGTCTACTGTTTTGCACTCGAGGGCTAATAAGACCGGCACCTACTGCTTAAAGCCGATTCCGACCGGCTACGAACATCAATGCCATTGTAAATAATATTGTAAATTTCGATTCTTTGAAATTTTCATGAATTTTATTGTCCCTGACTGCATTTTAGATACGATAGAGAAGAGAATTTTTTTTTCATTTTGCATATATTATTAGTTAAAAATGGGAATTGTAGATATTTTTCTTGTCAGGTTTTTTGTTTCTAGTTTCGAAAATGTGTTTTCGTAGAATGGTACATATGGCTTTAAGAAAGAGGAATCATGTTAATTTAAGTATATTTCAAATAATGTTTCGCTACCTTTTGAATATCTAATATCTAAATATAACACATCATTAAAGTGCCTTTTAATTTACTAATTGTAAAATTTACCTACAAGTTGTTTTCCAAAGCGACTATAAAAAAGATTTTAAGACTGTAGCATCACGCTACTGGAAAACTATTTTTATTTGTATTTGTTTGTGTATTATGGCTCGTTCTGACGTCAATCGAATGTGTTCTTGCTATCTGGGGTCCCCATGCCTCCATTCTCTTCTCCCTAACCTCTCCTCTAGAAAAGACAGAGAGAGGGGTGTGGGGGGGAATGCGAGTGACGTCACGAGGGCCAAGCGTCGTTTGGTGTGGGAGAAGACGCTGAGAGTTGTTGTCTGGTGGGCAAGGATGAATGAGCCTTGCCGAGAATGTAAATGATGTAAATATATGTATATACCAGAATAAATTCTTTTTCTTCTCCATCTCGCTTGTGTTCGATGTGTCATCCTCATGAGGCCTTTGAAGAACTCCGCTCACCATAGCGCTATCAAGTAACCTATTTTAGAGCTGTGACGTTACAAGAGGTTAAATCTCGTACATCTAAACTAACTTTATCTTAACTAATTTTTTATCTAACGTCAACTACATTATATAGATCAATGCTTCTACTTAGAACGATGCAAAAATATTCGATTCAACAAGGGGGTGGAGCGTTTGGGATACATTCCTGTACTACCTCTGTGCCCCTACCTTAAAAAATATGTTTGGTTTGGTTTTGAACGTATACACAATGATACAATTTACATAACATCATTTTCCTTTTTTTTTGCATTTTAAATACATTATAAGTTAGGAATGGGAATTGTAGATATTAGTTTTCTTGTCAGGTTTTTTTTTCTGGTTTCGAAATCGTGTTTTAGTAGAATGGTACATATAGCTTTAAGAAAGAGGAATCGTGTTAATTTCATTATATTCCAAATAATGTTTATCTATTTTTTGAATATCTAATACCTATAGATAACCACATTATTAAAGTGTCTATATATTTCTAACTGTAAACTTTACCGACAAGTTGATTTCTAAAATGACTTTAAAAGGATTTTGGTTTGGTTTGGTTTGGAGAGATAGGGTCTACTGTTTTGTACTCGAGGGCTAATAAGACCGGGATCCATGCCATTGTGGGATTCGAAACCACGAACTCTGGTACCGACAATCAGCGCCCTAACCAATCGCCCAGCGTTCGGCTAAAAGGACTTTAAGAGGTTAAATCTCATACATACTGTAATTTTTCAGGTGTAGTTCTCTGACTATCTCTGTTTAAAAAGTAAATTTCTTCGGCCGCAGTCTATCTGAGAATTCGGACTATCTGCTAGTTGGTTATTGCTCAAATCATCAAGAGGGGAGGAGGAATGCACGTTGAGCGGACGTCCGATGATCAAATGTAAACACAAAAGCACGACTCACGAGATGTCAAAAAAAAACATCGTATCGGTAATAAACCATGAAAAAAATATAACTCATAAAGCATAATGAATTAGTAGTAGCAAGTAGGGCAATCTTATTTGTGTCCTGGAGTACTGGAAAATATCAATAGTCACTATTTACAGCTCCGATTGACAACACCGAGTGGATGGTTTCAAGATCGAAGGTTGAGAGACGACGGACATTTCACCACGAGGATCACTCGTAACAGAATGTTTTGTTTTCAAAGTTTTGATTTGCAGTAATATTGGTGATTAATTATGTCTTTGAAACATCGTCGCAGTTTTACTGCTGAATACAAGATGAAAGTAATTCAGAAGGTCGACGAGAAAACAATAAAAAAATTGGCTCAAGCAAAAGGAAACGTTAATAATGTCAGAAGAAAGCGGTCCAATCGTCTTGGAAAAATACAATGGCCTGCATTAGAAGAAGATTTACATAGTTGGGATCTCCAACAGAGAAATGGAAGCTGCTCTGTTTCTTCCGTTAAAATTCGTCTCAGAGGTTACGGCAGAAGAAATGATTTCAAATTTTAAAAGATGGAATTAACTGGGTCTATTCCAGACTTTTCGGCACTTTACTGTGCTTAGGATTTGGTTCTTAAAATGATTTAATATTGTCATACATAACATAGAACATAACATATAACATACATATTTTTGAACGTATTGTGAGGGGATTATCTAGTGGTGTGAACTATCTGATTATTTCTGAAATTTTTTAAATAAAAACTCGTGCCCAAGGACTATACGATAGTGCGGACTGTAGGTGTGAATATACGGTATGCACTTATACAGATTTATTGCTTTCAAATGGTACCATACGTTAGCAGTTGCAAAATTAATACCGAGATTACTACTTTAGAAGAACACCTTATATGCGTTACAAATTATACCTTATAAAGAAACAACGAAAACGTATACAAACTTAGGAATGAAAGTAAAGCTAACTGCATGCAAGTTTATGTTTCAACTACTACATTATGGTTGATCATTATAGATATATTATTGCAATTATATAAACTATACATACAGTCTATCGTTTATTTAAATTGACATTTTAAATTATTACATGAGTTATATATTTAGTACATTACACTTAGTCATAACTACCTAAGGAACTGGTGTTTGTATTGGATTAAATCATTTCGGGTTTCAATATATACAAAGGTGCTTAGTTGTTCAGTATATTATGTAAGTAAAGCTCAATTAAGACTGAATAACAAAAATTAAGAGGTACAAATCTTTATTCAAAATACAATGAACAAATTATCTAGGATTTGAAATTCTATGATTCCTGACTATGAGTTTGGATTCAAGAATTTGTAGTTTAGTCTGGAATTAATGAGAATCAATGTGAAGTAGCAGGACAAGGTTTGTAATACTGAAAACTGAGTAATCATTTACTGTGTAAGAAGGAATAATAAGTATTTCGGTTCGTCATACTGAAAACTGAGTAATCATTTACTGTGCTAAAAAGAATAATAAGTATATCGAAATATGCATATAATTAATCTACGTAAAATGTAACAATATATACATGTAATACATTAAAATGTTTATTTAATACATGTTATAATACATGTAATAATTATAATACATGTAATACATTAAAATGTAACTTCGTATTATGCCTATGAATTAGTGCCAGATTGTGTGGTTTCAAGCGAAAATCTTCATAACAAGGTTTCAACTTGTTGAAAATCGGTTCTAAACAGCAGGCGGCTATGTTCGAACAAATCTTAGCAAACATCTATTGTTCCAGTAGGGAAGTCAATCAACTATGCGTAATTCATATTTATAGATATATAACGTAACTCAAAGTGAAAGTTATGTCTATGATTTGAAATTTAACATATGTGAATATAAGTTCTGTTGGATATACGTACTAATTGCAGATAAACTGCTTTAAACAGCAAAATCATAAAATCATTGCACAATAAAAGACACGAGCGTTTAAGTGAAATTGTTTATTCGGATAGTTGCAGATGTTCAGAGTCGGTTTTAATCAACATATCGGAGTACAATGAATACAATTAATATACATTAATCTTGATAATAATGCTTTCAAGTAACCATGATATACGCTTATAATTAGTAATATTAATACATTCAAATAAGGTTTGGAGTCGGTTCAAGCTATGAATTTGTTTCGAAAGCAAGTATATTACCTTTAAAGATTACAGCCTATAAAAGTTTCCATCTATATATAGACTCCCTAGGTCTGAAAGAAGTTTTGATTAATTTCTAATTTATTTGTCGGTGGTTAGATTATATAAAAAAATTCTAGTATTATTTTCGGAATTTCTTAATAATGTTATAAAAACTAAATTTTATATGTAACAGATGCTACATATACAGGTGTGAAACTTAAGACTTACAAATAACTTTCTATGTTGAATTAAAGGTAATGGAATGTTTTTGCATTTGAATAAGGAAAGTTAATTGAAGTTGATACACCTTTAGTTACTTTTAGACTTCCTCTCTAACTTATGATACGATGTGTTGTTAACCTAAATTAAAAAAGCATTTAAGTAAACACAAAAGTAAATTAATCCAAATCTTAAGAATAATACTATTTAACACTTGGAAGCTATGTCTTACATTGATTTTAATGGTATTCTTTCCTTGGGAAAATTAATCGAAATGATCAAGCATGATGGTTTCTTTAACATCTTCTTTTTATAGCTAGTCTGAGCAAAATATGGCAAAGATTCTCTTGAATTTTCCTTATTATATTGTATGACATCTTAACAGCACTACATGTACATGTTTAGGTATAAAACTCATGCTTGGTATAAATAACTTCCTATATCCAATTAAAGGATAAATAACGATTATTCACTTGAACACCAGAATCATACTAATCAAAATAAAAAATAATAATAGCATTCTAACTCTGTATAATAAAATAATTTACCTTAATCTCTCAAACGTTCCCCTGTGATCTACATTAACCCTTTAACGGACAGTGGTTTCGTAGCAAAACCACCTATCAATTTTTTAAACCCATTTTTTTAAACTTTACTTTTTGGATTACTTTACTTTATCTTTTTATAATTATTTACGGCTCAAATGTCATACATCTGTAATATATGGAAGCCAATGATGTAGAATCAAGAGCTTTTGCACTTAAAAAAACCTTTTTGGAGACATGGATGAGTTTCCGATTATATACATATGTATATATATATATATATATATATATATATATATATATATATATATATATATATATATATATATATATATATATATATATATATATATATATATATATATATATATATATATATATATATATTATATATATATATATATATATATATATATATATATATATATATATATATATTTATATATATATATATATATATATTTATATATACATATATACATATTATACATATTTTATATTAAAAATACATTATATATTTTATATATTTTGCATATTTTATACATTTTATATATACAAATTATACATTTTATACAGATTATATTTTTGATATTTTAAATATATAACAGATGATAGTTCTACGTTTAACTTATTTATTTCTTTTTCTATTGAAATATATGTATTTAAACTTTCTGTACTTGAGAAGTCAGAATCAATTTATCTTACTTATGACCTCAAATAAAAGTATGTGTACAAACAACACTTTTAAGTTGTTAAGCTATTTATTTATTATACCAATTTAAGGATTGTCATTTATTGTTCTTCCAGTATAGTTAAACGTTTAAAAAGGCATAATGTTCAAGCTGTACAAGGGTAGGGGTTAGTCAGTTAAACCATTTCTCAAATCCTAATTTGTTATCCTCTAACGCAAACCCTTCTAAGGAATGTAAAAAAAATTATATATTTTACATATACAAGGCTTATAAATAACATTTATAAACAAATTATATTAAATTCCCATGAATTTATTTTGGTGACCTTGAAAGGGTTAAAGAAGTGATATTTGAATATATAAATTAAACTTCGAGACAGTTATATGATCTATATAAAAATAATTTCAAAAAATTATTTGTGATCTTTCATGTTTTAATTTTGGAACATTTAAGCTTAACCCTATATTTTATACATATTTTAAGTGGTTGAAAATCTCGCTGTAAGGACTTGTTGAGTTGACGTAAGCTTTTATGCAATCTCCGATTCTAAAACGAGAGGTTTCAGCTCTTTTAAGGTTTATGCGGTATCGATATAGTTCAAAGATTTCTTCCCAAAATATAACTTATTGATAAGGTCAAAATCACTTGCTACAAATATTTTAAACCTTTTTCTTAAAGTTCAGCTCAAAAGAGTGAAAAATATTCATTATATTTAATAATTCATCTGTATAATTTTCATGTTGGGACACATGCAACAAGCGCTAACAAGTGCGCACAGTTCAAGAATACAAAACACAGTTACATGAACAAGCGTAACCAATTTCCAAGATTAAACGATCATATATCTCTTAATAATTGAACGAAACGATTTTGCTTCTGTTCATTTAATGGAGAACAAAGAATAGATGCAATTATAAAAAGTGATAGACCATGTCCCATAAAACACCTGGAAACACAGTAAAACTTGAAATAAAAATATTGGACACAATTCTTTGGTAGATCCAATATATATATATATATATATATATATATTTAGGTGTGTGTGAGAAAA
>CM063501.1:81017964-81047964 GCA_032207245.1 Pardosa pseudoannulata | reverse complement strand
CACCTGACAGTACATTTCTTTTTAGGTTCAACTCGAACCTGGGACTTTTAGGTCCATACCCAGCTCAGCTGAGTCCCTGTGACATTCACTCGGAACTTTGTAAATAGTTTTATATTTAGTTCAGAATTAACAATTTGAAGATCACTCTTTGGTCACAAATTCTTTGGTATTTAATACAATTAGGTTATAAACTTTATCTATGAGACTTATAGATTTTAAATATATGAAAAAAGCATTTTTACATGTTTTTTTTTGGGGGGGGGTAGAGATTTAGAGAGGATGCTTTAACTGTGAAAAGCTGCCCTTGTACAGAAGGAAAATATTTCTTTCTTAAAACTTTAAATAAATTTGGAGAGTAATGGATAATTACCCTTCAAATAATGTAATTAATAAATAGCTAAATAATTTATAAGTAATGTTTTAGGTTAGTATTTTTATATGAGACCATGAAGAATATCGAACTCTTGATTCTTCCCTGTAAAACAAATTTAAAAATAGTATATTTCAAAGAGAAGCGAATTAGGTGTAGTGATACCATTAATTTATAGTATCTAAAAAAAGAAAAAAAAATGTGTTTAAAACAGAGAAAAAGTATTAACAGGTGGTTTTGCTACGAAATCACTGCCCTTAAAAGGGTTAAAGTTGTTATTGTTTTAAGCTGTACGTCGTGTCACTACAACTTCGACACCCAAAAGTTACCAGAGGATCCAGTGACATTACAATGGAAAAGAACTAAAAAAATTGCCAACTTAATATATAGGAATTTCGCTAAACTGTCTGTAATAGTTTGAAATAATATAATTAAGAGAAATAAACGCTTTATATGCTGCAAACGCAAAGAAGGATCTGGTAGCACCATGTTAGGTCCATTCTTGGCCAAAATATCTGACCGCTCATTTCTGTATAAAATGTATAATATATATATATATATATATATATATTATATATAGTCTATATAATATATACATATATAAATATATATATATAATATATATATAAAATATATATATTTATATATATAATATATATATATATATATATATATATATAATATATATATAGTTATATGTAAAATATATAAAATCAAAAACTCATCCATGTCTTCAAAAATTGTTTTAATTGCATATCTTCTTGATTGTACATCATTGGTTCTTATATCACAGATGTATGAGATTGCAGCCGTAAATAATTTAAAAATTCTATTTCCAAAAATAATAAAAAAAAAAGAGAATAGATCTACGAAACCATTCCGTTAAATTAAATATACGATTAAACAATAATCTTTTAAATAAAATATTATATATAAATAGTGAACAAAAGTTCTTTTTATAAATTTAAATGACTTAATTTTCTGGTAAATATTTTAAAATATTGCTAGAGAAACTTAAAAAAAATGATAACTCACCAAATACCGTAATTCAAGAATAAAAACAAATAATTAATCTATAAAAATTTAGTTTTTTTTTAATTATAGGAGGTAAAAATTCGGCAAACTTTATCGACTTTTAAAAGAAATTAAAGAACTAATTATAGAATAATATATCAATAAAAAGTATCAGTCTATATTGAAAGGCTTCTGGAATGTAAGATATCAAGTGGGAAATAACAATTTTTTTTTTTGATGAGTTTCTAACATTTCACAAAAGAAAAATATAGTGACATATAGTAACGCGGCATCATTTAAAAAATTAAAGTTAAGATACAATATTTTAGATAAGTTTTCAGGTATTTATTTTTAATACAGAAGTGCATTTTTATAAAATATGGTAAATATATACGGTTTATTTATTTTTTATATCTCAGTAACATTTTATATAATTTATGTAAGGTTTCTAATCATTTGAATGGTTTCTGTATATTGCTGTAAACTGTCCAGGAAGAGGCGCAAAAAGATGAAGTTTATTCCTTTATATCATATGCCCATCTCCTACTTTTCGATCACACGCCCACGATCATTTCAACGTAATAAAGTACAACAAAGACGGTCATCTAAAGCACTAATATTAACAGCAAAAAGAAAAGCAGTCAAGAAGAGAAGATTAAATGGGGATTTGTACTTCAGTCATAAGCCTGTCATGATAAAAAAGGGGAAAATATCAATATGTGGAATCACACATCTAAGAAAATGATTTTCAAGCAGTCGTGGTAAGTAGAAAGTGTAAAACAAGCCAAGTCTACCTTAATAGTGTGACGTCGCGACACCCCATTAGCTTTATAAAGAGATTTTGTTTAAACACATTCCAAGGCGGCATTCTGTCTCAAATATTGACACTATTCGACAAAGGATTTTCTGTTCGACAAGTCTTGAGATGTCGTGGGTGATTAGAAGATCGGACGCGACGCAAAAACTACAGACTCTCAGACACCAACGGAAGGACCAATCGGAGGCTAGAAGAAAAGCCAATAGGAAGAGGCGAATGGTGACGTCAGACGACACGAGTTTTCTCCGGGAGAAAATTGAGGAAGGCAACGAAGGAGGCTTTTTTTGAGAGCCGATCTTCAGTTTTTTGTGATACTCAAGGAGACCAAGTTGTACCTCTGTATAACCAATATCTGACGGACACCTGACAGTACATTTCTTTTTAGGTTCAACTCGAACCTGGGACTTTTAGGTCCATACCCAGCTCAGCTGAGTCCCTGTGACATTCACTCGGAACTTTGTAAATAGTTTTATATTTAGTTCAGAATTAACAATTTGAAGATCACTCTTTGGTCACAAATTCTTTGGTATTTAATACAATTAGGTTATAAACTTTATCTATGAGACTTATAGATCTTAAATATATGAAAAAAGCATTTTTACATGTTTTTTTTTGGGGGGGGGTAGAGATTTAGAGAGGATGCTTTAACTGTGAAAAGCTGCCCTTGTACAGAAGGAAAATATTTCTTTCTTAAAACTTTAATTAAATTTGGAGAGTAATGGATAATTACCCTTCAAATAATGTAATTAATAAATAGCTAAATAATTTATAAGTAATGTTTTAGGTTAGTATTTTTATATGAGACCATGAAGAATATCGAACTCTTGATTCTTCCCTGTAAAACAAATTTAAAAATAGTATATTTCAAAGAGAAGTAAATTAGGTGTAGTGATACCATTAATTTATAGTATCTAAAAAAAGAAAAAAATGTGTTTAAAACAGAGAAAAAGTATTAACAGGTGGTTTTGCTACGAAATCACTGCCCTTAAAAGGGTTAAAGTTCTTATTGTTTTAAGCTGTACGTCGTGTCACTACAACTTCGACACCCAAAAGTTACCAGAGGATCCAGTGACATTACAATGGAAAAGAACTAAAAAAATTGCCAACTTAATATATAGGAAGTTCGCTAAACTGTCTGTAATAGTTTGAAATAATATAATTAAGAGAAATAAACGCTTTATATGCTGCAAACGCAAAGAAGGATCTGGTAGCACCATGTTAGGTCCATTCTTGGCCAAAATATCTGACCGCTCATTTCCACATATCCTGCAAAGGCTTCAAATCCAGTGCTCTGCAATGCAATTCTTAATGTTTGCAAACTTATACATCTGTACAAGGAAGTACTTAGAAATCTCACTTTTACAGTGATTTAGATATGCTAGATCATAATTACCACTCTATAATCAATTACTTCCAAGCATGTCTTTAAAATCTATTGATCACTGGATCATCACAACACAAATAGGACCTTGCTATAAAATGTACCTAGTGTTTTATTGATACCTTAAGTATTTCAGATAACATAACTTGTTTTAATTTTCTTCTCCATCTATAGCTTCTATTACTGTTCTTAATGTTTAACAACTTATCTATATTTACTATGGAGTTCTTAGAAATCTCACATTCACAGTGACTGAAGCTTTTAAGGTCATAAGATCTCTCTTGATTTAAAAAATGGTTTTCTTTGGTTTATTAAAATTGAAATGATATATTGTTTTAATAATTAAGATATATTTTGCTTGTTTCTCTTAAACATGGATTTAAAATTTGTTGCAGCTTGAATTTAAATAATCTAAATCAAAATGTGCTTCAAAATTGACAAAATTAATGTCTTTTAAATAATTATCTATGTATTTTTTAATATTTCAGATATTTCTTACCTGTTTTAGGTTTATTATGTGCTTAACCCCTTCCGGTATGATTTAATAATGAAAAACTGTGCATGAAATAACCATTTAATTTTTATTTAAAAAACTTGTTTCATTTTACAATTCTTACATATCCTTAATTAAAATCCACTTTTTACACAGTGTTAAATGATATCAGAAACAGTAAAATTAAGAAAATATCAAAGCAAAACATTAATAAGGTATACAGATAATAGTCTTCAAGCTAGTGGTACTTTTCAAAACAAAGTGCAAAGGAATTCTTAATTGTTTACACCGCCAAGTAGTCTCACTTTTAATTTGATTCTTGTAACACACACGGTATTTCTTAGTAGGTTTTCTTTTATTCTGACTCATTAATTTGGCAATGACTTGTACCAAGAAATTCTAAGTAAACAATATGCAATAGTGACTTGTGATTTTCCCAAGTGATAAAAGTGTTGCCAAATTCAGTACACTAGAAATTTTAAACTAAATTAATTATCATATTTAACAGTAACTTTAATCGCATGACGAGTGTAGCTCGTCATTGTGAGGTACGGAATGAAAAACTAATGACGATCTAGACTCGTCATTTTACCGGAAGGGGTTAATATACAATTTGACTTTCTATTGCTACATATGACAGTTAACTGATAGTTTAGTAAATAGTTCTAATGCGGTGCAGAATTTGAAAGATTTAAATATCTTCTTTTAAATTCAATATTTACAATTATAACTAAAACTTCAATTTTTTCAAGGACACAGATCAGTTATAATAAAGTTTATTAAACCTGTTTATATAAAAAAAATACAAATAAAACAGAGTAACATTTTCATAAACTTTATTTACTAGATGTTTAATATATTGGATAATTTATTTATTTCTGTTATCGATATAACAGAGAACCTCTATCACAAAGAAAAAATCAGCAGTAATCTACAAATAAAAAATTCAATCCATAGAAATTTGTGTTTTCAAAAGACACCAATAAAAACCTGGCCAGAAAAGGACGGAAGAAAAAGTTAAAAAATAAAGAAAAGAAAACTTTTTGAAATATTCAAAGTATTACAGTTCTACGAAATAAATCTATAGCTCTTGGCAAAGAATATGCTTTTTGTTGCATTTGTGAGTCGGAATATAGATTTTATTTGTGATTTTCTTTCATGCGATAGCATGAATCTTTAAAATAAGTTTCATGCTCTAATGAGTTTTATAATTTACCTGACGTGTTAGGGAAGGTGTGAAGTTAACCTTATTAATGTAGATAATTTTATCTTAGATAATATATTTCAATATATTAAAATATACATTAACTACATTAAAATACGTTTCATGCTCTAATGAGTTTTATAATTTACCTGATGTGTTAGGGAAGGTGAAGATAACTTTATTGATGTAGATAATTTTATCTCAGATATTACCTTTCATTATATTACAGTATGCATTAATTGCATTAAAATAAAATTTCATGCTCTAATGAGTTTTAAAATTTACTTGACGTGTTAGGGAAGGTATATAGATAACTTTATTGATGTAGATAATTTTATCTTAGATAATATATTTCCTTGCATCACAGTATGCATTAATTACATTAAAATAGTTTCATGCTCTAATGAGTTTTATAATCTAATTGACGTGTTAGGGAAAATTTGGAGATAACTTTATTGATGTAGATAATTTTATCATAAATATTATATTTCATTATATTACATTATGCATTAATCACATTAAAATAAAATTTTATGCTCTTATGAGTTTTATAATTTACTTGACGTGTTAGGGAAGGTATTAGGGAAAATTTGGAGATAACTTTATTGATGTAGATAATTTTATATTAGACATCTTATTTCATTATATTACAATAAGCTTTAATTACATTAAAATAACTTTCATGCTCTAATGAGTTTTATAATTTACTTGACGTGTTAGGGAAGATATGTAGATAACTTTATTGATGTAGATAATTTTATCTTAGGCATTTTATTTCATTATATTACAATAATCTTTAATTACATTAAAATAACTTTCATGGTCTAATGAGTTTTATAATTTAATTGACGTGTTAGGGAAACTGTGGAGATAAATTTATTGATGTAGGTAATTTTATCTTAGACATTTTATTTCATTCTATTACAATAAGCTTTAATTACATTAAAATAACTTTCATGCTCTAATGAGTTTTTTAATTTACTTGATGTGTTGCGGAAAGTGAGGAGATAACTTTATTGATGTAGATAATTTTATCTTAGACATTTTATTTCATTATATTACAATATGATTTAATTACATTAAAATAACTTTCATGCTCTAATGAGTTTTAAAATTTACCTGGTGTGTTAGGGAAGATAATTTTATTGATGTAGATAATTTTATCTAAGATACTATATTTCATAGTATTACAGTATGTATTAATTATAGAGAAATGTAGAAAGCAGTTGAATCCATATCATAAATGTTAAATGAATGGTAGAAAAAGAATACAGTAAGACAAGTTATGTTTGTTGTATGAATAGATACCCTATGAAAATTATTCCTATATTTAAGATGTATTAGGCGAGGATTTTCCATTTACACCTATATCTGAACTGTTTGATAAATATACTCTCACAGAACAAATTCATCATCAAAAAATACTTTATATTATAAATACTGTGTTATTTATAATATATGTGTTATATAAATTTATGTGACAAACTTTTTCTGTCATAAGCACGTGTACAATTGAAAATGTATAAATGGCTACCCCCGGCTTCTCAATTAAAACAATTTATTATTTAGAAAATTAACTGTTATGGTCATAACATTTAAAGATAAAAGAAAAGAACTACCAAAAGAAAACAAGGAAAAATCTGATTATTTTTCTCAGTTCAAGAAAATTTTGAGGTCTAAAAATATCAATTTAACCAATTATTAAAATGAACTACCTAGCTTGTATTAATGAACTCAAGTTTTGAAATTAATCCACTTCAATCTGTTTAAAATATTTCCATTTACGGAAGGTGAATTTTAGAAGATCACTTAAATTCTTATTTATAGTACTACAAGCTGTTCGAACTAAAATCTTTTTTTAAATAAAGATTTTAAAAGAGTCGAAAGATCTTGAATCATAAATAGTCTCATAGCAAAGCCGTTTTCAACTTAATGCAAATGCGCCATGAAAATTAGACTCGACACTTTTGAGAGAAATAATAAATATATTCCGTGAGATACAGCAATTAAAATTGTATACCCGCAGTACTCAAAAATAATGCCACACATCATTATAAATTCCAGAAATTTGTTTCCTTTCATTTTTGGGGTAAGTGTTAATGCTCTCGAAACAAGGAGTTTCAATGAAATTAGATTTCCTTACGGCTGTGGCGGAAATAAGCTAGTTTGGGTTTTCCATTTCTAGATATGATCGTGAATGTATTGCTGTAAGGTATTCGAGTATTGTATTTCATAACTGGAAAGGAATAATTTTAAATGGAGGAAAGGGCAGATACTTTTTTATTTAATTAATTAGTGTTAAGATAGTTAATGATACGTATATTAATAACTTAGTTTATATACTCTAACTTTACTGTTTCTTGAAAGTGATATCTTTGTTTGACTACCTTCATATTTTTTTAAATTACGAAGTATGTAGTATCATGTTTCTAGAAACTACTAAATTTAGACAAGATGAACATTCGATTTAATATTAAAGTTTTATACAATTTTAAGTTGAATATACAAATTTGTATTTATGTAAGATTATTCAGATCCAATTATTCATGTGAAATTACTTAATGTTGAATTGATTACGTGAATACATTGAAGACGCCGAACGATGGCCGATTGGTTAGGGTGCTGGCCTTCGGAACCGGAGTTCGTGGGTTCGAATCCCACTGAGGCATGGATGTTCGTAGCCGTTCGGAATCGGCTTTAAGCAGTAGGTCCCGGTCTCATTAGCCCTCGTGTTGCAAAAAGTAGACAGTAGCACTCCAAACAAACCAAACCAAACATTGAAGACAAACATTTTCTAAATGAAAATTTACTGATTTAGTGATTTTTGGATATAAGATAGCAGCTACTCAGAAGTAATGTTCAACTAACATTAATTTTATTTGCAACATCCTGTTTAAAAATCAAGGGTTCCGGTGAAAAAAAAAATCAACGAAAAGAAAAGAGTAAATATTGTACTAAAGCATAATAAATCGTGGAACAAAAACAAGGGTATCTAGCTTCGAGAGTATCTAGCTAATTTGATTCCAAATTTGAAAATCTGCCCTGCAAATAACCCTATTATCTATC
Source organism: Pardosa pseudoannulata (assembly GCA_032207245.1). Classification (NCBI taxonomy): domain Eukaryota; kingdom Metazoa; phylum Arthropoda; class Arachnida; order Araneae; family Lycosidae; genus Pardosa; species Pardosa pseudoannulata. The sequence goes on along the minus strand of CM063501.1, from coordinate 81,039,619 downwards.
TAAATAATGAATGTATTGGATAAATCGAGTGTGAATTTCAAATAAGGGTTTAATGTATGATAATTTGAACCAAACTAACTGCATTGATTACATTAGACTAATGTTTTGAGTAAGTACACCATGGAAAAATTATTAAAACTGTAAATTATAAAATTATTAAATATGTTAAGCATACAATGAAGAAATAATTTAGGATCATTGCTAAAATTCATATTTCTAGCGAATTCAGACTTTTCAAAAGCAGTTTAAGTTATAAGGTCATACATTTTGAAGCGATTTATGTGACAGCTTTTTTCTGTCAGAAGCACATGTAGAATTGAAAATGTACAAATGGCTACCTCGGCTTCTCAATTAAAAGAATTTATGATTTCGATAATTAAGTATTATGGTCATAATATTTAAAGATAAAAGAAAACAACTACCAAAAAAAAGAAAGAAAAATCTCATTATTTTGCTGAGTTCAAGGAATATTTGATGTTTAAAAATATCCGTTTTATCTTTTACCTATTGTTAAAATGAACTACATATCTTGTATTAATGATCTCAAGTTTTGAAATCAACCCACTTCAATCTATTTAAAATCTTTCCGTTTACGGAAGGTGAAATTTAGAAGATGAATTAAATTTTTATTTCTAGTAATACAAGGTGTTCAAACTAAAATCTTTCTTTTAGATAAAGATTTTAAAGCAGTCGATAGATCCTGCATCATAAATAGTCTTATAGCAAAGCCATTTTAACTTAATGCCAATGCGCTATGAAAATTAGACTCGAGATTTTTGAGAAAAATAATAAATATATTCCGTGAGATACAGCAATTAAAATTGAATACCCGCAGAACTCAAAAATAATGCAACAATTCATTATAAATTCCAGAACTTTGTTTCTTTTCACTTTTAGGGTACGTGTTAATGCTCTCGGAACAAGGAGCTTCAATGAAATTAGATTTCCTTACGACTCTGGCGGAAATGAGCCAGTTTCGGTTTTCCATTGCTAGATATGATCGTGAATGTATAACTGGAAGATACTCGCGTATTGTATTTCATAACCGGAAAGGAATATTTTTAAATGGAGGAAAGGGCCAATACTTTTTTATTTAAATAATTAGGGATAGGAAAGTTATTGATATATATATTAATAACTGAGTTTATATACTCTAACTTTACTGTTTCTTGAAAGTGATATCTTTGTTTGACTACCTTCATATTTTTTTAAATTACGAAGTATGTAGTATCATGTTTCTAGAAACTACTAAATTTAGACAAGATGAACATTCGATTTCATATTAAAGTTTTATACACTTTTACGTTGAATATACAAATTTGTATCTATGTAAGATTATTCAGATACAATTATTCATGTAAAATTACTTAATGTTGAATAGATTGCGAGAATACATTGAAGACAAACATTTTCTAAATGAAAATTTACTGATTTACTGATTTTTGTATATAAGATATCAGCTACTCAGAAGTAATGTTCAACTAACATTAATGTTATTTGAAACATCCTATTTTAAAATTCAAATGTTCCGGTGAAAAATATAAGTGAAAAAAAAGAGTAAATATTGTGCTGAAGCATAATAAATCGTGAAACAAAAACGAGAGTATCTAGCTAATTTGATTCCAAAATTTAAAAATCTGCATTACAAATAACCCTATTATCTATCTAAGTAATGAGTATATTAGAAAAATCGCATGTGAATTTCAAATAAGGTTTTAATGTATGATAATTTCAACCAAACGAACTGCATTGATTACATTAGAGTAATGTTTTGAGTAAGTAAACCATGGAAAAATTATTAAAACTCTAAATTATAAAATTATTAAGTATGTTAAACATACAAAGAAGAAATAACTTAGGAATTATTGGTAGAGTTCATATTTCTAACGAATTAAGACTTTTCAAAAACAGTTTAAGTTAAAAGCTCTTACACCTTGCAGCAATTTATGTGACAGCTTTTTTTTCTGTTAGAAGCACTTCTACAATTGAAAATGTATAAATGGCTACTCCGGATTCTCGGAATGAAAACACTTTATCAATTCAAAAATTAGTTTTAAAATTTTAGGAAATAGTTTTTTTGGCCATAACATTTAAAGTTAAAAAGAAAATAACTATGAACAAAATAGAAAAAGCTGATATTTTGTATTTTAACATATGAAATTAAAAATACTTTTAAATTATAATAAGAATTAATATTTAATAGTATGCACAAATTTGAAAAATGACAATTTCCTTTTTTAAAATCTTTCTACAAAGGTGAATTTAAGATCAGTTACATTGTTTTTTCTGTAATAAAACACTTTAAAATTCAAAATTTTTTTTAAAACAATTTTAGAGTCGAAAGTTGACCATAAATATTTATAGTCACAATATTTAAAGATAATAGAAAACAATACCAAAATAAGAAAGAAAAAGCTGATTGTTTTGATCATTTTAACGAATATCTGAGATTTAAAAATATCCATTTTAACTATTATTAATAAGAATTAAATATTTAATATTAATGAAAACAAGTTTTGAAAGAATGAATCCGTTTCAATTTATTTAAAATCTTTCCGTTTACTAAAGGTGAATTTTAGAAGATCAATTACATTGTTATTTCTAGTAATACAAGATGTTAAAACCTAAATCCTTTTTTTTTAAATACAGATTTTAAAAGAGTCCAAAGATCCTGAATCATAAATAGTCTCATAGCAAAGCCGTTTTCAACTCAATGCAAATGTTCTACGAAAATTAGACTCGAGACTTTTGAGAGAAATAATAGATATATTCCACGAGTTCCAGCAATTAAAATTGAATACCCGCGGTACTCAAAAATAATGCCACAATTCATTATGAATTCCAGAACTCTGTTTCCTTTTATTTTTGGGGTAAGTGTTAATGCCCTCGAAACAAGGAGCTTCAATGAAATTAGATTTCCTTACGGTTCTGGCGGAAATAAGCCAGTTTGGGTTTTCCTTGGCTAGATATGATCGTGAATGTATTACTGGAAGATACTCGCGTATTCTATTTCATAACTGGAAAGGAATAATTTTAAATGGAGGAAAGGGCCAATACTTTTTTATTTAAATAATTAGGGATAGGAAAGTTATTGATATATATATTAATAACTGAGTTTATATACTCCTTTTTACTATTTTTTGAAAGCGATATCTTTGTTAGGCTACCTTTATATTTTCTTTTAAATTACGAAGTATGTAGTATCATGTTTCTAGAAACCGAGTTTAGACCAGATTAACATTTGATTTCATATTAAGGTTTTATACACTTTTAAGTTGAAGATACAAATGTTCATTTATCTAAGATTATTCGGATAGAGCTGTTATTCATGTGCAATTACTTAATGTTGAGTTGATTACGGGATTATATTGAAGACAAACTTTTTCTAAATGAAAATTTACTGATTTTTGTATATAAGATATCAGCTACTCAGAAGTAATGTTCAACTAACATTAATGTTATTTGAAACATCCTATTTTTAATTCAAATGTTCCGGTGAAAAATATAAGTGAAAAAAAAGAGTAAGTATTGTGCTGAAGCATAATAAATCGTGGAACAAAAACGAGGGTATCTAGCTAATTTGATTCCAAAATTTAAAAATCTGCATTACAAATAACCCTATTATCTATCTAAGTAATGAGTATATTGGAAAAATCGCATGTGAATTTCAAATAAGGTTTTAATGTATGATAATTTCAACCAAACGAACTGCATGGATTACATTAGAGTAATGTTTTGAGTAAGTAAACCATGGAAAAATTATTAAAACTCTAAATTATAAAATTATTAAGTATGTTAAACATACAAAGAAGAAATAACTTAGGAATTATTGGTAGAGTTCATATTTCTAACGAATTAAGACTTTTCAAAAACAGTTTAAGTTAAAAGCTCTTACACCTTGCAGCAATTTATGTGACAGCTTTTTTTTCTGTTAGAAGCACTTCTACAATTGAAAATGTATAAATGGCTACCCTGGGTTCTCAGTTAAAACAATTTATCATTTCAAAAATTAACTATTATGGTCATAACATTTAAAGGTAAAATATAACAACTACCAAAAAAAAGAAAGAATAATCTGATTATTTTTCTAAGTTCAAGGAATATTTGAGGTCTAAAAATATCAATTTTACCTATTGTTAAAATGAACTACATAGCATGTATTAATAAACTCAAGTTTTGGAATTAATTCACTTCAATGTATTAAAAATCTTTCCGTTTACTAAAGGTGAATTTTAGAAGATCAATTACATTGTTATTTCTAGTAATACAAGCTGTTATAACCGAAATCCTTTTTTTAAATAAAAATTTTAAAAGAGTCGAAAGATCCTGCATCATGAATAGTCTCATAGCAAAGCCGTTTTCAACTTAATGCAAATGCGCCATGAAAATTAGACTCGACACTTTTGAGAGAAATAATAAATATATTCCGTGAGATACAGCAATTAAAATTGAATACCCGCGGTACTCAAAAATAATGCCACAATTCATTATGAATTCCAGAACTCTGTTTCCTTTTATTTTTGGGGTAAGTGTTAATGCTCTCGGAACAAGGAGCTTCAATGAAATTAGATTTCCTTACTACTCTGGCGGAAATAAGCTAGTTTGGGTTTTCCATGGCTGGATATGATCGTGAATGTATAACTGGAAGATATTCAAGTATTGTATTTCATAACCGGAAAGGAAAATGTTTAAATGGAGGAAAGAGCCAATACTTTTTTATTTAGTTAATTAGTGTTAGGAAAGTTATTAATACGTATATTAATAACTGAGTTTATATATTGTAACTTTACTGTTTTATGTAAGTGATATCTTTATTAGACTACCTTCATATTTTTTTAATTATGAAGTCCGTCGTATCATGTTTTTAGAAATTGAATTCAAACCAGAATAACATTGGATTTCATGTTAAGGTTTTATGCATTTTTTATAGAAAAATAGTTTATTTTTAAATAGATTTTATTTTAAAACTTAAAAGGAACATTTAGTTTCCGTGTCTTTTGTTTTTTGTTGTTTTTAAGGTAAAAGCGTTGTTAAGCACCTTTCACACTTTTTTCTCTGATTAGCTAATAAAAAATAATTTTAGCTACTATAACGGAACCGTTTTTGATGCATGATCAAAGTTATCTCTCATATCGTATTTTCATACTATATACAGTCTTTAAGACATTTCATGATCTGTTCTCATCAGAACTTCATGTTGTATTTGTCGTTGTATACGATGTGAGTTTTAAATACCAATTAGTACAACTTTTATTATGTACAATCTATCATGTACATTATAAACATGTTTTTGATACGCTATCACATACCATAAAATGGTTAAATAAATAGGATAAAAACAAAAACTTATATTTTTAGAAGTTCTTTTAGAGAAAATGATTCATGTGGTAAAAAAATTTTGTGTGGAAGAAATTTTTTATGAGTTATTTTAATTTAGTACTTAAAGAATATAAGAATTAAGATAAAGATTGTATACATGAAACTCTTACTGATGTCAGAATATAACGTATACACGTCTCCAGAGTAAAGATCAACTGACATTTATTATATTTGAAACATCCTTTTTATCTATAAGAATTTTCGATATTCGTTGAAACAAAGAGTAAATAATATGCAGAAATTATTGTTTTGAAGGAAATGAAGGTATTTTTTCCTGATTTGATTCCTAATTTTCAGGAATTCTGTAAGAGACAACAGACATATTCTCACTATTAAACATATCAATGATAAATGTATTAGATAAATTGCTTGTTAATTTTAAATATGGGTTTAATTTATGATATTTATTTTATGAGTTTAATAGCTATGATTTTGTTCATGCTCTTATATCCGCCTTATGTGTGCCGAACGATGGTCGAATGGTTAGGGTGCTGGCCTTTCGGAACCGGAGTTCGTGGGTTCGAATCCCACAGTGGCCTTGATGTTCGTAGCCGTTTGGAATCGGCTGTAAGCAGTAGGTCCCGGTCTCATTAGCCCTCGTGTTGCAAAAAGTAGACCGTAGCACTCCTAACCAAACAAAACCAAGCATATCCGACTTATGTTGCAAAACTAAAATCACACAAATGCATTTTTAAATCAATTTTGTTATTATATAAAATTCTACATTTTAATTTAGTTTTAATAGTAACTTTTATATATAGGCATATGTGTAGCCTAAATTCAGCTACTTTGTTGACACCATTTTTTTACTGTGCTTAATTTTTATTCGTGAGGCTCCTTTGATGCCTTAAGTAATTGATGAGGTAGTCAACAAATGCACCCTTTAATGCTTTATATTATTTTGCAAATCTGAAGCATACAAAAAAATGAATATCCTTTCAATATGAAAATTCGGTCAGAGTAATTGTTGCATTTCTGTAGCACAGTCAGTAACACAACTCATCATAGAATCTCTAGTAAGTAACAGTATTAAGTTTTGTCTTTATCCCAAAGTTCCTTGTACTAGTTAATTACTTGCATTTAATATACTTTCATAGATTGTATTGGTAATGCAACAAAGTTTGAATTGATTTAATAAAAAAGAGTACTTGCAACAGGCGCAAACTTTTCGCATAGTTACATTTAAAAGTTTTAAGTAAACAATTAATCTTCTATTCATTTTGTGTTTAAACTTTTACAGTATTTATATGAATACGCACTTTAGATATTTGTTAAAGAAATTTGTTTTACCTAATTATTTTGTGTTCTAATTAATGTAAACCTATTTTTGCATACATGAAATATACTAAAACATAATTCAAAATTTTTTAAATGAGATTTCTGGATGTTCAAGTGATAATATTTTATTATCTTGTTATAATGAGTTTATAATATAATTAAGGTTATAATGAGAAAGTTTTAGAATGATTGTTAAAATGATACAGCTGTACTAGGTAGTGAAGACACATGTGGATAAACTTATAGGAGATACCTGCTGTTTGTTTGGTGAACCGATAATTCCACTACACTCGTAAAAATGAGTTTAGTAGAGAATGATGGATGGTCTCAGTTAGGAGTATAAATCTGAAAAATAAACTGGATATTTTAAAAGATACTTTTATAACTTATAATACAAATGTATGAGAAACGATCGAAATGAGAATAAAATAAAAATTGAACTACAAATAACTCCGGTTTCTTAGACATTTCGATCAAAAGTGTTATTAGACATTTCATTTTCTCTCTATTTTTTAGGTTAGGATAATAATAGTGAAAATGTTAGGAAATTTAAAATAATGGACTACGTAGTCATAATGGTAATCTATGCATAAAAGATCTAAGAATAAATAGAAAAGTTAATTAATCTCTATATGTATTGTTAGTTCTTTATCTAATTATGTCTTACTTATATTGTTAACACTTTTAATGATTATGAAAGCATTTCACTTCAGTTATACAGACAATATATACAGTTATATAAATGTCTACCTAATGGAAGTGTGTAGTGAACAATATCCTTTTTGATTATACATCTACACTTCAATAGCATTAGAGCACTGTGATTTTGTCAACAATTTGTACTGAATACTACAAATAGAATACGAATGTTAAATTAGAATTTTTCTAGTAGGCAATAATCGTCGCTCTTCCTTCAAACAATTCACATCTACGAATGATTTTTTATTTGATATTCTATTTTAAAGAAAAAAAAAACAGACTGTTTAAGTTCAAGTAAGTTCAATCGTAGTTTCAAATACCTCTAGTATAATTTCAATCTTAGAAGTCCTCTTTTTCTTTGTATAAATTTTTGATCTAATTCTGCAGTTTTTCTTATTAAATTGAAAACGATGAATTTTAAGTTAGTAACGCATATGTAACACAGTGTTCAAGTCAAGATTTTTCTAAGAACACAAATTTTAAATACACTAAAAATTTCCAATGAGATAAGAAACTGACTGCTCTTAAATTGAATGAGTAGGTATTTTCAAATGCCTCTGTTTACCTGAGTGACTGTTGCAATTCTTAATCGTACGTAAACCGTAATTCTATTTATTTCAGAGTTATTTAAACACAATTTTAAAAGCAAAATCCGAATTAAAACATTAAAACAATATTGACTTTTTTTGTGGCAATGGATTCTGTCTCAAACTTTTCCTCTATAAGTGACTAGATCATATGAGCGACAGTTATCAAACATCTCAACTCTTTAATTCTCTAACTGCTCATCCCGCGATTTTCACGGGCAATTCAAATGTAGCAAAATTTGCTCATCCCTCGATTTTCTCTGGCATGTATTTTTCTTCCTTTTTTAAAAAGCACATTTCGCCTTTCCACTGTTTAAGCAGTGGAATAAGTTATATACAGTATTAGACATTTAATTAGGTAATAAATAGAAATATATGACTAGAACAATAGTCATATTAGATAATAGAATTATAGATAGTATGCTTACACTTAAACTATGCATCAAAAAAATACGAAATTTTTAAAGAGATCTCAGTTTATAAATTAAGCAGTCAGATTGTTAATCTGCGATTTGCAAGTTTGATTTCTGCTATAAAAATGTACATTTGTAACGGTTAATATAAGACCATATATATAATATCATTGAAATTATTTCTTCGAAATAATATCTCGCCCAGACAGAATCAACAAACAAAACAATTCATCAAATTTAATTCAATAAAGTTTATTTTTTCCCCTTTCAAATAGGATAATTTCTAATATACTGGTATAAGATTTAAATTTTAAATTTTCTTTGAAGATAGTGCATACCACAAAACATTTAAAATTACATTTAATAATCTATCAGACATGCATATCAATAATCCCTTCACTCTTCTTAACAAATGGGATAAATTATGACTTTTTAACACATAAAAATAAAGATTCGTATTTTCGTATGAAAAGAAATCACGGAAATAAAACCATACACAGGCATATATATTCAAGAAAGACATATTCTTTTTTTCTAGACATATACATTTATTTCGTACAACCCCAATACTTTGAATATTTCACAAAAGTTTTTTTTTCTAATTTTTTATTTTATCGTATCTCCGCCAGGTTTTTATTGGTGTCTTTTCAAAACAGGAATTTCGAAGAATTGATTTTTTTTTTCAGATTATTGCTGATCTTTTGTGTTCGAATCACACTTTTTTACATTGATAAACAAAATAAAAGGAGGACAAAATATTAAACATTTTCGTAAAGTGGGTTAAGTAATTTATAGTATTCAATGTATATTTTGAAATAAACTTAAATTGTGCTATAAATGTATTTACATGAAGAGAAACGTTTTAATAATTTTACAAAATATTAAATTGAGATATTATATTGTTTTAAAAATTTGTCCAACTTATCAAGAAACTCTATGATAACTGGGCATGTAGGACGGTGTTTTGTAGCATAATAGTTCATTGTTCCGAATAGAACTACTGGTGGGTTCTCATAACACATGGTATGTGGGACACGTACTAGTACGTTTTCTGATGATTGATACTTGAGATAGTGTCACATACTAGTACGGGTTAGTATAACAATATAGTTTGTTTGCGGGTACAAAAATAACAGTATAAACAGGAAAAAGAAGCCGAATGTTCTTGTCTGCTACATAGGTTCTGAAAAACTATTTAAAGACAAAAAACACTTAATTTTATAAATTATTTTTTATGATTGCTCGCATTTTTTAAATGTAAAAATATTTATTAAACTAACATTCGACAAAATTAAACATCTAGTACACAAATTGGATTTTTCATTTTTACTCTACTATTATAAATTTAGACACTAAAAAATATATTTTTTGTTTACAAAAATCTTACCACATGGAAGAAGAAATATATTTCTATTTATATATTTGTTTATATATGGTATGAAAGTTGGCACACGTACTAATTAAATGTTTTCTGACAATTGATACTTGAGCGAGGATCACGTACTAGTTTACTACAACAACACAGTTTGCCCGCTCCAGGTACAATTCCACTGCGAAATGTACCCGCACTCAATTTGTTAAAGTAATTTGTAATGTAAGTTTGATGGACTTCTTTTAACAAAAATAAGTGAGTACGGTTTTTTTTAACTAATAAGATGTTTTATGATTGCTCTTGTCATTTTTTTATAATGTAAAAATTTTATATAAAACATAATTCGAAAAAATTAAAACTATATACTACTATTTATATTGGATTTTTCATATTTACTATACTATTATAAATGTATCCACTAAAAAATATATTTTTTGTTTACAAAATCTTATGGTTGTTATTTATATATTTCTATTTATATATTTGTTTATATATTTCAATATAAAATACGAAAAGTTGGTTAAAAATTAAATCGTTTTGGATCTTTTGAGATTTAACTGAATAACTAAATTTATGCGCAAAACGCACGTGCCCGGTATAATTCCGCTGCTAAATGTATCCGCACACAATATGTTAAAGTAATTTGTAATGTAAGTTTGATGGATTTGTTTTAATGAAAATAAGCGAGTATGTTTTTTTAACTAATAAGATGTTTTATGATTGCTTTTGTCATTTTTTTATAATTTAAAAATGTTTATATATAACATAATTCGAAAAAATTAAAATTATATACTACTTTTTCTATTTGATTTTTCATATTTTTTATACTATTATAAATTTATCCACTAAAAATATATTTTTTGTTTACAAAATCGTATGGTTGTTATTTATATATTTCTATTTATATATTTGTTTTTATATTTCAATATAAAATACGAAAAGTTGGTTAAAAAATTAAATCGTTTTCGATCTTTTGAGATTTAACTGAATAACTAAATTTATACGCAAAACGCACGTTCCCGGTGTAATTCCGCTGCTAAATGTACCTGCACACAGTGTTTTAAAGTAATTTGTAATGTAAGTTGATTTACTTGTTTTAACAATAATAAGTGAGTCTAGGTCTTTGGTTTGGTTTGGTTTGGAGTGCTACTGTCTACTTTTTGCAACATGAGGGCTAATCAGACCGGGACCTACTGCTTAACGCAGATTTCGAACTTCTACGAACATCCATGCCATAGTGGGATTCGAACCCACGAATTCCGGTTCCGAAGGCCAGCACCCTAACCATTCGGCCATCGTTCGGCACCTAGGTCTTTGGAGCTAAAAAGATGTTTTCATTATAAGAAAAATATATTTCATACACTATTGATAGGTTCCGTCTATTAAAAATTTCAAAATTGTACGTTACAATTTAGTAGCGCAGTAACCTTAGAAAGGATAGCATTAAAAACTATAAAATTTGAAAAATTTGAAAAATCATTGCTTTTGTTACTACCTATATTTTAAGTTAGCATATCTCAGTAATCTTTCCAACTAGAAATCTATAGAGTTGAAATTTCATTTAAATTTTTCCATGTGTAAATTCAAAAAATTGTATTTTATTTTCAACTAAAGCTTGATACAAAATGCTAATTTCATACGTTTTATTTAAGTATTAATGATAGTTTCTCATCAAAAAAAATTTTCAATACGTAGCGATTGCTCTTTTTTTATTTGTGTTTGTCTTTCTTCATTTAATTTTTAAGCCATCGTCAGTTTCAAATTTTTATTAATTAACTTCATGGAAGGTTGTCTAATTCAGTGGAGCATATTATATCATTTCATAAAAAAACACTCTTTGCAAGAAACTAGCAATTTCGGCTTAAAAGTTTAATTGCAAAGTGCGTTAGAAATGCAGTACATGAAGATAGCACACACTGGTGTTGAATTAAATTTAGATTGGAAGTTTATTCAAACGAAGTTTCTTATATATGCAAAGATGTTACATTTTATGACTCTAAGAAAAGAACTAGTAAGATTACGACATTATTTCCACCATTTGTATTTAAGGAGAGTACCCTTTTATGTCTAGAACTATTCAGATATAATACCCAAATAATAAAACGATGATAATATAGTTTAAAATTCCTCAAAAAAGTATTCTACTTATGCTAAACTACTACTGCTAAACAACTTATGAATAATATTATGAATTTCGATTCTTTGCAATTTTTATGAATTTCTTTATCAGGCAATGCATTTAAGTAAGTTACAGTAACTAAAAAATTATACTTTTTTTTGCAATTTGCATATATAATAAGACATTAATGGGAACTGTAGATGTTTTTTACATAATAGGTTGTTTTTTTAGTCTAGGGTATTATACGTTTCAAGTATGCTGTTTAATTGAATTAAACAAATGATTTTAAAAAAGGAAATCCTGTTAATTTCTAAATACACGTAATAATTTATATGTTGTATGAATAATGCAATTTATACGAATAAAGACGATGTTAAAGTTTCTTTCAATATATTCTTAATTGCAAAATTAACTGATAAGCTACTTCAATAAGCAATATAATTTTTGTAAATTTTAAATCATCGCCAGATAGATTTATTGGACTCAAACGGGGCAACATTTTTCAGCATTTAATTGTGTTAATACCAAGGTTGTTGACCATTTTAAACGAGTACCATAAAGGCAATTTAAATTACTTGACTTGGTTTGGAGCTATTTAAGCCCAATTCTTGAATTTAAGTGTTCCTGAATTTATTTAAGATAATACAGCAAGAAGGATTCTGTTTCTTTGTAGTTTGTATAAAATATGAGATTACGAAGGGGATAGAATAGAACATAGTTTTTCCCCATACCAGATTTTTTTTCTTGTGCAGTAGAAGTTTCGAAAATACTTTTGGCAGAATAGATCAAATGGCTTTGACACTATGATCGTAGTAATTTTGAAATGCTGCAAACATTTATATTTGTCATTTAAATTGTGCAAAATGTATATATAAAGAATTCCCCACAATGCCTCTAAATTTTTGATTATAAGCCTAATTGACAAATAGCTTTAAAGACAACTTCAATTCAACTTTTAACAAGTTTAAATTCTTAGAGATGTAATTTTTTGAAGATTGTTGTCAAATAGTGAGAGGGGTTTTTAAGGTCTTTTTTTTATTAAAATCTGTAGAGTCGTTGTCAATTTTGTTGCAACGATTTCTTAGACTTCTTTAAACAATTTACTATAAAGGAAAAAATCTTTAAATCCGAGCCCACTGTAGAGAAGTCTGAAACATCAGACACTACACATTATGGACGAGTATCATAGCTAGATAATTGCAGGTTTATAAATTCTACACGGACCCATGGAATAAAATTTGCATTTAAATTTACAACATCAAATTTACATATAGCATACTAAAGATATTCATAACTTTTTAAGGAGGAACAACTATTAGGAGTTGGAGTTTGTGAACTGAGTTTCTACAATGTATACAGATCTTTGTATCTGTTGATATAGCAGCAACGTGTAGGGTAATGAAAGCTATATAAAAGTATTTATTCAAATAAATCTCTCAGTCAAGATTGAATCACACGTAGTAAAAAATTCTCAATTTTATTCAACATAAAGCGCAAGTTTTATTTGTTGTTGTGAACCAGAATTTTCGAATTGAAGTGTTTACAATTATATGTAAGGTTGGGGAAATTTAATATTAAACAGGTGGACGCTTCACTACATACGGACTACTTTTAGTAAAATATTTATTGTGGTAGTAGGAATCCCAACAAACATTAACATTCATATTAATATAACACATAATTATACTGAAATAAAAGTTCATTTTGTGTCGTTTGGAATCAGAACTTATAGACTGAAGTGCAACTTTTTCTACAAATGTTTGCATATGTTGATAATCTGTTTAAAACAGCCGCCGACAATGCATTAACCTTACACAGAAAAGACTTGTTTTTGTAGTAGGGAAGTCCAATTACCATGTACCATTTTTATTTATAGTTATATAATTTTATTGAAATAAGAGTGAGAGTTGCATCTATGCTTCAAATTCTGACGCACGTGAATTGGACTGCAGATGGATACACGCTTATATTGTAGCTCTTCATTAACCACTTTAAATAGTAAGATTATCCCCTATATAATAATAGCCTAAGTTATCTATCCGTCTGTCCTAGAATTAATGAATCGGTTGCACCTGGAATAGATAGAGGCATCCATATTGGTTTCTTGATGAGTTAGGGTTAGTAACGCTCGAAATCCACACCTTAACCCTTTTCTCGCATTTAATGCTATTATTTCAAGCCTTATTTTCCTAGGTTAGGAATAGGCGATTAAATTTATCAATTTCTCACATAAGTAGGTAAAAATAATATTTTATTTTTCTAGCTTAATGACGTCATTCGTTTAACCATCCCGTTTAATCATTTTTTATTTTAAATTAATTAAATATTGTCTGCATTATTTTCATACGTTTTATCACTCAACTTAGAATATTGCGTAAATAATTTCTTTTATATTTGGCTTAAATAATAGATTAGGCACATATGTGATAGTTTTAAATTTAATCATCGATTATTTTTTCTTGCAATGAAAATTTTATCGCAGGTATTAACAACAAATTCTATCTACCTCCAGGGTGGAGTATAAAGGGTAGTTTCATTCCTTTACTTCCATTAATTACTGAGGCAAAATAAATTGGAAAAAAATCAACGATAATTTGGATATAGCTAAGAAAACATTGAGTTACCTTTTTAAATGAATTCAACGGGATTCTAAACTGCATCCACAGTAACGGGAGAGTTTAGAGGAGTATGAAGATAAACCAATTATTGTGCGTGCACCTGATAATTCTCAGCCAAAAAAAAAAACCATTTTTTTATCTGACTTATAAAGTACTTTACAATTCTGAAAAATGAAAAATTTTACTGATTTTGTCATATGATGGGGTGTAAAAAGGTTACATCTCTGGTTCATCACATCCAAATATTTATGGAATCTGTCATAAAGAATATGATTATGAACTTCTCTTCCTGGTTTTTAAACTTAAATGTATAAACTTTTTTTTGAAAGACCTGAGGAGATGTAACAATAAGTTACATTCGGTTCAGCTCTTTTTACTTCTTCCAGTGAGTCATCATCAAAGACACACCAGAACAAGACCGGTTTGAACTGGAAAGAAACTTCGAACTTACCCCAACCAATAGAAGTAAGTGTATGTTGGTTTAGGGGATTTTGAGCCCTCGCTGGTCTGTTTTTTCTCCTCGAGACAGGTGGATTTTGTTACCAGAAGAGTAGAAGGTGGACGGCTGGCATCTGTGTCTTGTGGGATAAACCTTTTGAAAAAAAATATTCGCTATTTTTTTAGGGTCGACACCGACTCGAGAGAAGTCTTCGATATCTACAAATGATAAGTTGATTCCAGTTGTATTCCTTAGGCATTTATTTAATTGTATAAAATCATTTAATTAAGATCTGTTTTCAATGTGTTTATTAATGAGTTTTAATTTATTCTTTCTCAAACACTAGGCCGACGTAACATTATTTTAAACTGGCTAAATGCTAGTTATTGTATAATAAATTACATGGATTCAAGTGCAATTGTTCTTACAGATGACTGACGTTGATTAGAATCGCTTTTAAGCAAGATATCACAGTATGATAACCACAATATGCATTCATATTGACAACAATGCTTAGTACGTAACAAGATATACATGTATTAATAATTACGTAATTGAATTCATGTAAAAGGTCAGGATGTAACTATGACATGGGTTCAAAAGATATTATATTGAGTTAAACGTTACAACTTATTGTAAGAATTTCTAACTGAGTGTAAGCTTTACGTAAGAAAGATATATGTATCTAGATGAATTTCAATTTTATGCGCTGGGGATCCGATTAGGTAAGGTATAGTAATATCTTTAACAGGATTTCTCAGTACTGTATATTGACTTTTTAAATACAGATTCTGTTAATTGTCCAGTGTGGAAGCTGTTGGTCTAATATAAGTAACTCCATATGTTATGTTAAAGGAATGGTAAAGTTTGTTAGGTTTGAATTTTTGTATAACTACAGGCTCATTATTTGTAATTGATATTTATTTTACTTTTTAAAACATTCTGTATTTTTACTATTAATGTGGAGGTAAACCAAAAGCTGTAAATCATGATCTGTTAGCAAGAACTTTTGTATTATTAGAATTTATTATTCAAATGGAAAATAATAATATTCATAAAACTTGTGTTACAGTGGAAGCTATGTCGGTATTGAGAATTTAATGTTTGTATACATTTTTTAATATTATTTTACCAAAAATGTGTTACAATCCATGCTAGCAAGAGGTATTGAAATCTGACCAAACATGCACCATAGATAACTAGGGACATTTATGTTTAACCTTGAAAAGGACATGCATTTGCGGAAAACATGTGTCACATCCCCTCTGAAAAAGTTAAAATTAGAAAATGGATTTTACAGCAAGTTGGAATTCCGGACACTATATTTTTCTTTTCTTTTCATCTAAATGTGCATTGGCATTGATTCGTTCACCAGAAAAAATGTAGCAGGTTGAAAGTTAGTGTGTTTATTTCAAGTAAAAATACGTGTTGTGTGAAGAAGCAAGTTGTATAATATTTGCATGATGATGATTTAAGAATTGTGATAGGTGTTGCTGACAGCAGCACATGACAACTTACAACTTACTGGAAATTAAGTGCGTTTTTGTTTAGGTAATAAATAGTTGCTTCTAAAGAAGTCTTCTTGACCTACCATGTTTTTATACTACACCAGTCACATACATCTATTCCACTGTTATTATTTCGATAATTGCAATCTGAGTAACCGGTTAATATTTAATAATCTTCCTAGTGTTTTTTGTCTTATCAAAATTATTCCTGCATAATTCTTTATAATTTTCCTTCTAAATCTTTGTTCTCCCACAATATATCTTTAAATTAATGTTGATTAACCATTGAATATTAGGCCGGAAGAATGTCGGGGGTATACGCTATGAACAAACTCTGCTTCAACTTACAGTATTGCATGAAAAAAACCAAAATCTGAAAATGTGTAAACAGATAAGATATGTACTGAAAGCATCGTTAAAATATGCTGGCGAACTAGAAAAAATCTCAAGATGCACTATAGCGTTACCACACACTGATAGAGTGCCATTATCATAAGGTTAACTAAAAGAAAACATTTAACATGAAGATAGAAATTCAGAGTGAGTAGAGGTTATTGACATAATTATGCCCTTAATTATATTGAAATGAAAGTGCAAGTTGTGTCATTTGGAACTAGATGCTGTGGATTTAATTGCAACTATTCATACGCATTACAGCTGCTGATAATCTGTTTCAAACAGCAGGTTATCATAAAGATGATTCGTAAACATTTATGAGGACAATAGAGCTCTTGTCAAACTACGGAAAACCCATACTAATATGTGTCCTATTGTATTCAAATGAAAATGCAAGTTCTATCAACGCTTTTAACGATATATAACCATTGTATACATCTGTGTTAGAGTATTTACTTACGTTAATGCCATATCTCTATCACAGTGAAAAAGATAAGAATATTTTTGAAAGTATATTTAATTTAATGTAGATTTATATTATCAGAAGCCTTTAAAATTATTATATATAATTCTATGGATCACCTGTTGACACATGTGATCACAATTATTTGATGATAAAGAAATTAAGGTGCTTAAATGGGATCTTTATATCTGCGAAAAATATTCTACACTTCAGATAAAGGGAAAACAGTCTTTACCACATATGTATGAAAATTATTAATATAAATGTATAATCTTCGTATAAATATACATTAAAATTAATGATACAATAAAAATAATACTAAATAAAATATTATAATTGTAATAAAATAATAATAATTCAAATAGATAAAAATCATATTTAAAATACTTTAAATATCAAGTATTTTTGTTTCATTTTTAAAAAATAATTTGTTAATTTTTAAACTGTTCCTTGTAAGCAAAATTTTAATTTCTTCTTTTATTTTTGTATTATAATTTGAAAGTATATTTAGAGCATATTTGGGTATCATTTGTATATAGATTTATATACATAAAATTATAAACCTATTTCAATATTTAATACACATATTTCATAAAAATCTCAAATTTATATACATATTTCATAAAAAAGTCGAGTTTTTAATAATTTGTTTTATGTATATATGTATATGTTTTATGCTTGGTAAATACGTTGTAGGAATATATGAAAAATAACGTCATAAGGATTGCTTAAAAAAATTATCAAGAGTTCTACAAAAATGAATTACTTAAAAATGTGGACTGATTTTAAGTAATGTGATTAATTTACTTATAAATCAATTTATATGCGTACAAATTTTCGAAATTCTAAGGTAATAATTTATAAAAAAATTTGCAATGTCCATTATCCTCTTGAAACATATGTCAATATAATTTTGCAACATTAGTATTGCTAAATCCTCTAACAAAATTGTTTTAAACTTTTCCCCATAAAATGTTTCTATGATATCTTAAAAGTAGAGCTATAAAACCCACGACTTTATACACTAAATAAAAAAATATTATAAAGCAAGAACCAGTGCTATACACCAAGTGGAAGATATATTTCACCGGTTGTTACACCAAAGTACACCAAAAATTATTAAAATTTTAAATCAATAATAAACTGAATTTACGTAAATAATTTAACATAATAGAGTTCCAAAACCCTAAATTCATTCAACAAAAGAAAACATTAATATTTCGTTTATTTTCCGAGATACCTGATATCTAATTACTTTAATGAAAGTTATAAGAGAAAAGAAGCATATAAACTTACCATATCAATAAAGATAACTTTCCATTCATAAATAAATGATATTCATATATTTGTCTCAAAAGTATTAAAAAATAGACATACAAAAATAGATAAACTCAATACTTTTAATAATTCAAATTATGTTAAAACGGAAAACAATTTAAATTTTATTTTCAAAAGAAAATAAAGAAATAATTTGCAATATTTAATGTCCAACCTCTACTGCTAATAAAAGAAAGATGCTAAGAATTTAAAATTATTTGAGTAGAAAAATCTAATAATAGTATCTAATTTTGTATTCATTTTTAACCCTTAAACATTATCAATGATATAAACGAGAGACTGAATTAATAAAACGTTCTCCTTCAGGTGGGAAAGTAGATTTCAGTATAGCCAATAAAAGATATTTCTTGGAAAAAAATGTGTATTATCTTAGTTTACTACACTTTTTTTATCTAGAAAAAGGAAACAATAAGAAAATATAGAGAAATAATTTACAATATTCAAATTCAACCTCTACTGCTAATAACAGAAAGATGCCAAGAATTTAAAATTACTTAAGTAGAAAAATTTAACAATAGTATCTAATTTTGTATACATTTTTTAACCCTGAAAACATTTTCAGTGATATAAATGATAGACTGAATCAATAAAACGTTCTTTTTCAGGTCGAAAAGTAGAATTTGGAATAGCCAGTAAAAATGCTAAAAAAAAATATAAAAAAAAATGTAAAAAAAATAGAATGCTTTTTTTCATGGAAAAGAGTTTTATAAAGCATGAATCTAGACATGGATATTACCAAGAGAAGAGAATATTGGAACATTGGTAAAGCCCAATTTGCATTGAGAGATCATTAAAATTATATAATACTAGGATTATATTTTAGGCCTCTCTTTCAGGGGTAAAAATAGAATAAAAATTTATTGCGGTTGGTTTCAAAATATTTTAAATCTTTAAAGCAAAAAGTAAGTATACACGATATTCGTAAAACATACAAGTAAATCATATATATTTTTCCTTATAGTCTCTTTTAATAAAGTTATTTAATCAGAGGCAGTGCAGCTCATGATATAGATATATCGATATCAAAGCACATCCACACACACACAGACATATATATACATATATATATATATATATATATATATATATATATATATATATATATATATATATATATATATATATATATATATATATATATATATATATATATATATATATATATATATATATATATATATATATATATATATATATATATATATATATATATACATATATATATATATATATATATATATATATATATATATATATATATATATATATATATATATATATATATATATATATATATATATATATATATATATATATATATATATATATATATATATATATATATATATATATATATATATATATATATATATATATATATATATATATATATATATATATATATAATACATATATATATACATATATATATATATATATATATATATATATATATATATATATATATATATATATATATATATATATATATATATATATATATATATATATATATATATATATATATATATATATATATATATATATATATATATATATATATATATATATATATATATATATATATATATATATATATATATATATATGTAAACATATAGCTAAATTTGTATGAGTATCCCAAAATAAAAATTATTTACCACCGTTCAGAAAGAACGAATCATATGAAAATAAACGAATAATCTAAAAAAAAGAAACACATTTATAATGCGTTATAAAGTCAGTTATAACTGTATTCAACATACTCAATTCAGAATAATGAGCTTAATTGGAATCTATATACGTCCCTTTTTTCCTATTAAAAAATTCTGTTTCGTAGACACATCCAGTGAGGCTTTTACGTACATATTTGAGCAATAGAAAACCCAAAGTGACTTACTTTCGCTAGAGCTCTAA
The DNA here is from genome assembly GCA_032207245.1 of Pardosa pseudoannulata. NCBI lineage: Eukaryota > Metazoa > Arthropoda > Arachnida > Araneae > Lycosidae > Pardosa > Pardosa pseudoannulata. The sequence continues at coordinate 81,019,093 of CM063501.1, read as the reverse complement.
ACCTAAAGTGTTGGGAAAATCTAATTTTGTTGATGTTCCTTTTCCAACTTGCATTAACATTTATTCTAGAAATAAAAGGAACATATTTCTAGAATTTAGAATAAGCTGTACATAATTTTTGAGTCATGCAGACATTCAAGATTAAGATTATTTATTGAAAGCAGCTCTTGTAAGATACTATTATGCTTTAGGCTTTCAAAGCTATTTAGTAGATGATTTTGAATTTAGGTCTTTGTAATTTGAAAATAATCAAACTTAGCTTTAGTAACTGAGCGAAGTATGAAAAAAAATCTTAAAGGCTTGATTTCAAATTTTGCCTACATTAATATTAATAATTGTACTTCTTATTAATAATAGTTAATATCTTAATTTAGGTCAAATGCTTGATGTAAGGTACACAATTCATCATTTTTGCTTTACTTTTTCATAGCAGGTTCTCTATTTTAGCGTATTATCTTGACATTATATTTGGAAAATTCTGTGTTAAAGTTGCTGTGGTGTAGTACATTGCTGTTGTTATTTCAAAGCAATTAATAACCCAAATTTGCATCATATCGTCTTTAATTATAGTGTAATGCCACTGAACTATATTGCAGTATTCATATATAGTAAAAAAGACAAGAAAATATGCAAGAAAAATGTATTAAAAAAAGTAAAAAAAGCACTCCACGTGCTACACCTGAAAAAAAAAGTCCACTCTTTTCCTTCCTGCTGAACTCTCCAGCCACCGTAGAATTTTTCCATTATCCTGTGCTGATGCGTTCGTTGAACCAGGACTTTAAGGATGGTCCTTAATCGCCTTCTGGAGACCAATCACAACACTCCAAAACTTGGTGAAGTTTAAGTGGAACAGTTAGAACAGTGGAAGTTAGCCTGCACTGTAATAATGGACAAAAGAATAACATACGTTTTCACGCTACAACTTTTCCTGGAGTCGCGAAAAAATACTTGGGCATGAAACCCACAAAGTGCGAGTGCGGCGAGCAAATCAGTTTCGCAAACCTTATGTAAAACATAGCTGAACTCTCACAAAAGTTAACAGTACTTTAATATAATTCTTATTATTTAAAAAATCAGCTTGTAAAACATCGTTGAATTTCTGCTTACAAAGTAACAATTCAACACTCAT
>CM063501.1:81010464-81012964 GCA_032207245.1 Pardosa pseudoannulata | reverse complement strand
GATATTCTTAATCAGATCAAGCCATCATCTTGCAATTAAAAAAAAATCTATGAAGATATATATATCCTGCTTAAATTGTTTAAGCACATAATTTTGGAGAATATTGTATCCTTTATCTGAATTGTTGACACTATCAAATAGACATCAAATTCCCTCTCAAACATTGTGATGACAATCCTAAGTCAGAATACTTTAAAACTCCTATTTATTATATTATATTAAGAAACCAGAACGTTTTTTCAACGCGCCCATGTAGTACAAAAACAGTCAGAGAAATGATGTGAACTATAAGACACTAAAGCGAAGTCGCTCCAATTTCGGTAGGAAATTTATCACTTCAGAGATTCTGAATCAGACCAAGCCATCATCTTGCAAGTAAAAAATGGTCTAATATCTATGAAGCTAAAAGATCACCAAAATACTGGGGAATAATTAGAAGAATATGTGTAAAAGGTGAAAATTAATGATTGTCTTATTATTAAAACGGTAATTTTGTGTATACTTATACGAGAATTTTGTTAATTATGTATTAATATTCTTTTCTAGTTTTATAAAATGCCTCTTTATTTTTAATATTACAATTGGACATTTATCTACTGAAATAAATTTCCATTAACCATTTAATTAGCATTCAAATGCTAATTTCTTATATCAATCATATGATAATAAAACGTATGGATTGTTTGGAATTTTTTCGATATGAACATTCTTGTTCTTAATTAAAAATATAGTATCCATGAAAAAGTTTCTCTATATTAACTCTGGTATTTCATTAAAGCAACAAGAAACTGAATTAAGGTAAATATTAAATAATTTTTTAAATATACCGATTTAAAATGTAAAAATCAATTGGAAATTGTGTAATAGTTGTTGAGCAATGACTTCATATCCAATTCATTTTCTCCTGGTCCCTTTAAAATTTTGGTTAAAATTAATTACCTTTGCCACAGTTTCATGGTGACCCAATGAAAAGTTTTGGATTGTGTTACAAATATACAATTTATGTGATAGAAAACTAAAATATATTTAAATTTAATTCATTATATTTCTAGTATGAAGAGATGCATGTAATAGGATAGAAAAATAGTACTTGAATAATGTATTTCCTTTAATATCCGTCTGCTTCGGAAACAGCTGCAGATATTTTTTTCTTTAATCATAAGGAAACATAGTAATTTATTAAGGTATAAAATACTTGTATTATAATTCTACGTTTGCTGTCTGTGGCCACGTTTATTTAAAATTAAAAAGATGATAAAAATTTGAGGATGCTGAAATAAAAACAGAAGCCTTATCCAAAGTAATAAATTACATAAAAATAGACTATTCACTTTGTAAAGAAGTAGCACAGAATTCTCTCAAGAGGAAAGTAAAGATAAAATGAGAGATATATGTAAACATTTCTTTTAGATTGGAAGCAAAAGATAGCAGACTACTCAGAACGCTGGTTATTGAAAATAATGGATATTTCGAAAACGTATGCATAAGTATATTACAATATAAAGAAATAAAACTTTGAAGAAATGGTAAAAAAATGAATTACGATTGAGTTAACGTTTAAAGGAGAAATTTTTGTATTATTATAGCATTAGGTTTTAAGTTTATCGTTCCGGCAAATATTTTAAATCAGGATAGTTAATAACTTTTAGTGTTGATAGCTAATATCGGGTGGTCTAAAAGAAACTTCCCCTATATATGAGTCATTAGTGTCAGAACCATTCCACCAATCGCAATAAAAGTTTAGATATAGTTATTTGAATGAATAGGGTCCAGATTGTGATGATGTAAAACAACAAACCTCTAACAGTTATGTTTACAGCGACACAATTTCAAAATTTTCGAATGGCAACATCCACTTTTCTCGTGTGAAAATTGATCAGAGTAGGAAAAAACCTTAAATGGAGTTGGAACGAGATACGTATGACGTGCTGAGTAAAACGTAATACGTAGTAAACGTATACGTAGGCTGAGTAAAACATTTGCAAAGAAGAATATAAGAACCAATCACAATAAAAGGGAAGGTGTAGTGATGCGCTTTGCATTTTTCACTGAGATAGGTAGTAAAGAAATCAATCACAAAACACTCTTGCTTCTACGTACGAAGTAAACGTATACGTAGGCTGAGTAAAACATTTGCAAAGAAGAATATCATAAGAACCAATCACAATAAAAGGGAAGGTGTACTGATGCCCTTTGCATTTTTCAATAAGATAGGTAGTAAAAGAATCAATCACAAAACACTCTTGCTTCTACGTACGAAGTAAACGTATACGTAGGCTGAGTAAAACATTTGCAAAGAAGAATATCATAAAAACCAATCACAATAAAAGGGAAGGTGTAGTGATGGCACTTTGCATTTTTCACTGAGATAGGTAGTAAAGGAATCAATCACAAAACACTCTTGCTTCTACGTACGAAGTAAACGTATACGTAGGCTGAGTAAAACATTTGCAAAGAAGAATATCATAAAAACCAATCACAATAAAAGGGAAGGTGTAGT